>CM062269.1:19606217-20053717 GCA_031216635.1 Dissostichus eleginoides
GGGCGATATATATATAACATTTGAATCCTTCGCCTGTTTAAGTAAAGTAGACTTTGCACCTGCTCCTCTGGTTATGGCACAGCTGTCAGGAGGTGCAGCAACATGTGGAGCTGAGAAATTTGAGTCAAGCAGGACATGATGAATATTGAGCTTTAAATCTCACATTTAATGCATGCCTTAAGCCTCTTTAGTATCTGCCTAGGTTTTTGTTCATCAACATACAGGGAATCTAGGTTATAGATCAAACGATGTGGAAAAAGCGGTTCATAACACGCTCTTCGATAAGTGGAATGAATTTCTGTCAATAACAACCAACCTCTCTCTATCAATCCATTTCTTTCTCTCTCTGAAATTAAAGGGATAACATTAATTTGATGAGTTTCTCTTTTAATATGTGAAGTGATGGATCTTTTTTTATCATCAGAGAGACATACAATACAGAGAAAAGTCTGGTGAAAAAAATGAAGGTTGATAACCCATTTACTAAACTTAACATACAGGGCAAGTCTTTAATCATGCAGGGGTTCACCGTGTAAATCATGCACATATGGGAGTAAGAGTGTGATATGCTTGTTGTTAAACAATATCATTGTTCTGTAGTAGAGTATATATTTCAAAAAAGCCAGAGGGATGACGCACCAGAATGACTGACCTTTTCTTATGTAATCATACATTTCTTTATAAAAACTTGAATGCATTTTGTTGAAAGCGTTGAAATGTTTTAAATGTCAGTTAATGTCTCTAAAGGTGCCCCATTTCCTCTCTTTGCAGAAGTCCACGTGTTTTATTATGTATTAAATAGGACTGAACACACACCATAAAAGGTGTGGACATGACTGCATGACACAAAATAAACATCTATAAATGATGTCTATGGCGAGGAAAATTCTTTAGTTTTCATGCTTGTGGCCTGAGTTAATGATATAATGTCTGCAGAAATGTGTATTTTTAAAGGGAGATAGTCAAAAACTATTTTGTGATTAATACAAAGCATTATACAGAGCCCAATAGATTGCAGGAAAACATTTTTCTTTTCCCATGATGTTCACGCCAGCACCAGTATCATCAGGAAACATATCCCGAGGAGAAGCACAGGTTTTTCTTTAGCCATTCCTGCATTTGCTTCTGTAGCCAATCCCAGAATTGCTGGTTTCCCTGAGAAGCAGAAGATAAGGGCAAATCATCACTACGGTTTTCTCTTTGAATTTATTTCTGATGTTTCCGCCTGCTCTACCTACCTCTTTTCAGAGCGGCGGACCTCACATTTACCCAGAAGACTCGCTGCTGAGCTACTGTGGCCCTGAAGAAACACAGAGTATGAGAGCAGAAGTGTTTCGGTTTTTTGATTGAAAAATCTGAGGAAAAATGGGTTTGTTTTACATGAAGTAGACAGGGCTCGTAGAGTCAGGAGGTATCCAGCTGTATGCAGTGGATTCGCCCTTCAGGTTGGTGTTCGCATGAGTAATAGCACCTTGTGGATTCCCTGTGCACTGTTAATATAAAACACAAAATCACATCATGAATTCTCTCAGACATAAGAATGTAAAATAATATATTCTCTACAAGACTGGATTTAGCAAAGAAATCTCTCCTATTTCCTCTGTTTCGGATGGTTTGAGAGTTTAGCTACTTGAAACTCGCCTGAAGAAACTTTGTGTCTGGAGCAGGGAGCTGCCAGCTCCCCAGAGCATTAGTGCTGCCGTCTGTCCGAGCTTCCAGAAGCACACCACGATACTCTGGTCCACTGATAGTCACTGCAGGAGTACACAGATACAGCTGAGCCGGTATATAGAGTAATATTTATATTTACTCTTCATTTTCACTTGCTTTATAAAAGTATGGCTTTTAAAATAACAGATGAACAGGATATATTCCTCATTTAGTAAGAAGTAAGAAGTTCACAATGCTGCACGATATGAGAGGAAAATGCCATATGCTTTAGGTTGTTTAATACTGAAGTAATGTAATTTCTGACAATAAGTTTACAGATATTAAAGTGTTCTCAGTCTCCCTTTTTCCTTGCTTCTTTCGGTATACTGGTAAACTACAACAAATAGCTTGTTTGAAAAGAATCAAAGGAAATTACTTCCAACAAGAATGATCGTTTCTAATAATACTCAACACAATTAAGTAGGTGGGTATGAGTAAAATAACCTTCAACCTCCAAGTTTGTTTGTGACTTCCATCAAATAGCAATATCATTTTTAGCCCTGACATAACAGATGCATACACATAAAAAGTCCCTTTATCCAAACATTTTCTCACATCAGCTTTATAATGGCTCAAACAATAGTATCCCTTGGTTGTTCTGTAAGAATTTGAATCACCGCGTGAACACAGATTTGAGTTCTTGAATGAAGTGTGTTCTTTGTCCCAGATTAACACAAACAAAGCTTTGTAACAAAGCTCCAATAAAAGTTTTTCTTACTATCCACACTTGAAAAATAAATCCCTTATCATCTGTAAAAAACAGCAATTTCTTTATAAATGTTCTCCTCCATGACTCACAGCTTTCATTAGTTAGACGCTTTTATCCAAAGCGACTTACATACATTCAGTACTGTGGACAATCCCCACAGGAGCAATTTGAGGTGAAGTGTCTTGCCCAGGGACACAACGACATGCTGACTGCAGTGGGACTCGAACTTGCTACCCCCTGATTCGAAGTCCAGCACTCTATCCACTGAGCCACAGACGCCTTTCTGTCTGGTTTATTAATAGTTTCTAATGTTTATGTGATGTTTTTCTTCTTATTTCTAAGAGTGATCATAGATATCTTACCAGTAATGGCCTTGCCCGGCTGAAAGGTCCAGTGTTGACCAGCAGAGTGTAGGGCGCTGGGGACGGCTGCGGCAGAACACCAGTGTGGCGAGGCGTCATGTCTTCACAGGCGCCAGTAGGAGCCCCATTGGGATATCCAGTAGCCAAACAGAGCATCTGAAGCATAACTAACCCAGGCAATGACAGCTCCATCAGGCTGAATGAAAAGCAACCACACTTTGAGCTAAAATTCTAAAATAGCAGTATATGATGAGGATGAAACGCACGATGTGAGCCAAGAGATGGACTAATATGAAGTACTGATGCTGAGTCACACAAGCAGAACATTCTAATTTTCTTCAGCAATTCCTTTTCCAACCATATAATGTGCTTCTTACGTGAATGCTCTCGTGATTTATTGAAACAAAGCTTGATTATTCTCCAGAGAAAACTAAATAGTTTAATTTTTTTTTTTTTAAGAAAAGCACATGACGCATTATACTCTTTAACACCACAGTCTTACATTTAAAGGTTTTTCATGAAATCTAAAGTCCTTGGCAATTATACCATCGTCCAAGTCACTCAAAGTGTTATGAATGCATATATATTCCAGGGATTATTCATGACATACGTGTTACGTCGTTGTGTCACTAGAGAATACGTTGACCTACTGTCAGGAGAAACACAAAGACCTTCTATTTTACCTTCTAGTGAAAACACTTTAGAAGAAAACCACTTGAATTTGTCTGATTGATACATTTGCACTACATAATGACCGTGGATTTAAAACACTCTTACTGAATGATATTATCACTGTAGGCGCACCACACGTGTCGTGAAAGGGATTACTTAATGTGTAAGCCCTGCCTTGACAAAACTGTAGAGCATTTGAGCGGGTTTGCACTCAGGCAGTGCTGCACATTATTCCCCACACAAGATGGGGGACTGTTTTCCACAATAGCAAAACAAGTGTTTCTACACTGTATGAGTAAAGCTGAAGTGTTAAGCATAAATAACATGGACTAGAAGGGTCATTTGTTCCTTTCAACCTGTTCCTCATTGTCTTCACTGTCAGCCAACATAGAAACCGGCTGGATGCAATACTAACTGACAAGACCCTGTAAAGCAATCTTTATCATTAAAGTGCGATGGACTGGTTTTTCTTGGTCAAAAAATATATTTTTTAAGTTCACATGCCTATATTTATTCTGCAGTTTCTATTTTATGTAATCATATATCAAGTCTCTAAATCAGTACAAAAAATCCCTTTACAATTCCTTTTCTTTGTGCTTAAAGGATTAGTTTTTCATTTGTGAGAGAATTTTTGAGTGTCATTAACTTTGTAATCTTTCGTTTCTCAAAAAGGATTTGGTGAATAATGAAACAAAAATAAAGACATGAAAAACGACTGAATCTCTCTTCACTTTTGATTAATATCACAGAGCAGACATGAGAGAAAGTCCATCTCTCAGTCCAACATTTCACACGTTCTGTCTGCAGAATATATGCATGATTTATTTTACATAAAAAGGATCAACCGGTGTGAACCTGACATTAAGAGGAAGAAGCAGACTGCACTATGAGCAGAGAGCGCCACCGTGACATGTTCTCAATGGCTTTCACCTGTTTAAATGTACATTTCCTCAAGAGGATGGCCTGTACCCTTTCAACATTTATATCAGGGGAAATGTGATTTTAAAATATAATCTTTTGAGGAGCATTATGACATGATACTCTGGTCAGATAAGGTTTTGTTCCAGCTGAATTGTGAATCATTTATGGGTCACATGCTTACTGATTAAATCCCCAATGCTCTGCACAGTCATGGCACAATGTGTTCTGTTTTCAACATCAATCCATATCCTGTAGTAAAAGTCCTTATGGGCAATGTGAGGATCATTCTGAAGAAGTGTTGCCTTGATTTGTTTGTAACTTAGAAAAAATGTCTTGAAAATGAATATCCAGCAAGAAAATAAGTAGGTAACCGATGAATTATAGATTACATTTAGGGAATATTGATAATCTGCTTTGTGCATATCTTTCCTTCTTTGCCTCCTCCATTTGTGCATTTTCTCAGATTCTACAATATAAATCTGTCACGATTTGGGTGTTGTGTGTTGAGTTTTGGGGTTTGTTTTGATGTTCTGTTCTCCCTGTCTCTTGTCTGGTCCTTCATCCTGTCGTTAGTTTCCCTGGTGTGTCTGATTGTCTGATTGTGTTCACCTGTTGCCCTTGTGTTTCAGCTCCCCTGCCCGGCTGTTTCTCGTCTCGTGATTACCCCTTCCTGTATTTAGTCTTGTTTTTTCCCTGTGTTCCCCTGTCGGTTCATTGTTTGTCTTCCTGTCTCCCTCCATGCTACCTTGTGTTACCTGGGAGTTTTCATGCCATGTTTTGTCTCCAGCTTTTGGAATAAAGCTCGCTTTTGTTTATAGACCTTTTACGTTTTTTTGTATTCTGCATTTGGGTCCTACCTTTTCCGAAACCCTGACAGAATTAACCGACCCATTTTGGACCCAGCAGTTTTTTTCCCTGAAGAGTTGGATCCGCTGATGTACACTCCTGAGTACAATTTTTACAAGTGGATGAGAGTCTCATCCAGAGCGGCCAAGGAGGCTACCCTGAAGGAGGTACGCCTGGAGGTGGCCAACAAGCCCTGGCTCTGGAGCTTGTTGCCCGAGTGGCTTAAGCTTTTTACAAGCAGCCCTGAGTACCAGCCTCAAGCCTCAAACCCCTTCTTGGGATCCCGCCTTGCCTCAGGAGGTCCACGGAGCCTCCAAAAGGTCTCTAGGAGACGTAAGGCCAGGATTCCAGCCGGTGCCCCAGCAGCCATGGTTCCGGTCCCAGTTCCGGCCCCAGCAGCCATGGTTCCGGCCCCAGCAGCCATGGTTCCGGCCCCAGTTCCGGCCCCAGCAGCCATGGTTCCGACCCCAGTTGCGGCCCCAGCAGCCACGTTTCCGTGCTCCAGTGCCGGCCCACACAGCCATGGTACCGTGCTCCAGTACCATCCCACACAGCCATGGTTCCGTGTTCCGGTTCCGTGCCCAGCAGCCATGGTCCCTGCTCCAGAACCGGCCCATACGGCCATGGTTCCGGCCCCAGCTCCGGCCCCACCAGCCATGGTTCCGGCTCCAGTACCGGACGCAGCAGCCATGGTCCCGACTCCGGCTCCTCGTCACCTGTTGGCTCTCCGGCCGACGCCAGCTCCCCGTGTCCTGTCGGCGTACCGGCCGACTCCAGCACCTCGTCTCCTGTCGGCGTACCGGCCGACTCCAGCACCTCGCCTCCTGTCGGCGTACCGGCCGACTCCAGCACCTCGCCTCCTGTCGGCGTACCGGCCGACTCCAGCACCTCGCCTCCTGTCGGCGTACCGGCCGACTCCAGCTCCTCGTCTCCGGTTGGCTCTCCGGCCGACGCCAACCCCTCGTGTCCTGTCGGCATACCGGCCGACTCAAGTCCCCTCTCGAGTCCCTTTCCAAGTCCCTTCTCAAGTCCCTTCTCAAGTCCCTTCTCGAGTCCCCTTTCGAGTCCCATCTCAAGTCCCTTCTCAAGTCCCTTCTCAAGTCCCCTTTCGAGTCCCATCTCAAGTCCCATCTCCAGTCCCTTCTCTAGTCCCAACTCCGGTCCCTACTCAAGTTCCCTCTCTAGTCACCTCTCGAGTTCCCTCTCGAGTCCCCTCTCAAGTCTCCTCTCGAGTCCCTTCTCGAGTTCCCTCTCGAGTCCCTTCTCGAGTCCCTCTCAAGTCCTTCTCTCAGTCCCCTCTCGAGTCTCCTCTCGAGTTCCCTCTCAGTCCCTCTGAGTCTCCTCTCGAGTCCCTTCTCGAGTTCCCTCTCGAGTTCCTCTCAGTCCCCTCTCGAGTCTCCTCTCGAGTTCCCTCTCGAGTCTCCTCTCGAGTTCCTTCTCCAGTCCCCTCTCGAGTCTCCTCTCGAGTTCCCTCTCGAGTCTCCTCTCGAGTTCCCTCTCGAGTCTCCTCTCGAGTTCCCTCTCAAGTCTCCTCTCGAGTTCCCTCTCAAGTCTCCTCTCGAGTCCCTTCTCGAGTTCCTTCTCCAGTCCCCTCTCAAGTCTCCTCTCGAGTCCCTTCTCGAGTTCCCTCTCAAGTTCCTTCTCCAGTCCCCTCTCGAGTCTCCTCTCGAGTTCCCTCTCAAGTCTCCTCTCGAGTTCCCTCTCAAGTCCCTCTCAGTCCTCCCTTCATCGAGTTCCCTCTCGAGTTTCCTCTCGAGTTCCGTCTCAAGTCCCTACCCAATGTCCTGGTCCGTTGGAGGTTCCGCTGGGGGTCCTGCCAACTCCATGTCCTGTCCCGTTGGAGGTCCCGCCGACTACTCTTCTGCCGGGGTCCTGCCAACTCCATGTCCTGTCCCGTTGGAGGTCCCGCCGACTACTCTTCTGCCGGGGGTCCTGCCAACTCCATGTCCTGTCCCGTTGGGGTCCCGCCGACTACTCTTCTGCCGGGGGTCCTGCCAACCCTATGTCCTGTCCCGTTGGGGGTCCGCCGACTACTCTTCTGCCGGGGTCCTGCCAACCCTATGTCCTGTCCCGTTGGGGTCCCGCCGACTACTCTTCTGCCGGGGGTCCTGCCAACCCTTGTCCTGTCCCGTTGGGTCCCGCGACTACTCTTCTGCCGGGGGTCCTGCCAACCCTATGTCCTGTCCCGTTGGGGGTCCGCCGACTACTCTTCTGCCGGGGTCCTGCCAACCCTATGTCCTGTCCCGTTGGGGGTCCGCCGACTACTCTTCTGCCGGGGATCCTGCCAACCCTATGTCCTGTCCCGTTGGGGGTCCCGCCGACTACTCTTCTGCCGGGGGTCCTGCCAACCCTATGTCCTGTCCGTTGGAGGTCCCGCCGACTACTGTTCTGCCGGGGGTCCTGCCAACTCCATGTCCTGTCCCGTTGGGGGTTCCGCCGACTACTCTTCTGCCGGGGATCCTGCCAACCCTATGTCCTGTCCCGTTGGGGTCCCGCCGACTACTCTTCTGCCGGGGGTCCTGCCAACCCTATGTCCTGTGCCGTTGGAGGTCCCGCCGACTACTCTTCTGCCGGGGGTCCTGCCAACCCTATGTCCTGTGCCGTTGGAGGTCCCGCCGACTACTCTTCTGCCGGGGGTCCTGCCAACTCCTTGTCCTGTGTCGTTGGGGGTTCCGCTGAGGGTCCTGCCAACTCCATGTCCTGTGTCGTTGGGGGTTCCGCTGAGGGTCCTGCCAACTCCATGTCCTGTCCTGTTGGAGGTCCCGCCGACACCTGTTCCACTGGGGGTCCTGCCAACTCTGTGTCCTGTCCTGTTGGAGGTTCCGCCGACACCTGTTCCATCGGGGGTCCTGCCAACTCTGTGTCCTGTTCCGTTGGGGGTCCAGTCGACACCAGCCCTTGCTCCATCCGGGGTCCCATTGACACCAGCCCATGTCATGTCCAGGATCCCGTCTACGCCTGTCCGGTCGGCTCCGGTTCCTGTCCGGCCGGCGCCGGGTCCTGCCCGTCCTCCGGAGCTGTCCCGTCGCCGCCTTCTTGTTCGCCCTCGGGCCCGGCCTCCTGGGTCCCCCAGCCGCGGCCTTCGCCCTCGGGCCCGGCCTCCTGACTCTTCCAGCCGCGGTCTTCGCCCTCGGGCCCGGCCCCCTGAGTTCGCCCGCTGGGGCCTTCGCCCTCGGGCCCGGCCCCCTGACTCTTCCAGCCGCTGCCTTCACCCTCATGCCCGGCCCCCTGAGTTCGCCCGCTGTGGCCTTCGCCCCTTTTTGAACTCTGCCTTGCCCCCGGGCCGTCCGCCCGAGACCACCTCCTGTTCCTCTGCCTTGCCCCCGGGTCGTCCGCCCGAGACCACCTCCTGTTCCTCTGCCTTGCCCCCGGGCCGTCCGCCCGAGACCACCTCCTGGTCCTCTGCCTTGCCCCCGGGCCGTCCGCCCGAGACCACCTCCCGTTCCTCTGCCTTGCCCCCGGGCCGTCCGCCGAGTCCCCGTCCTCGAACTCTGCCTTGCCCCCGGGCCGTCCGCCCGGGTACCCTTCTTGAACTCTGCCTTGCCCCCGGGCCGTCCGCCCGAGACCCCTTTCTGGTCCTCTGCCGTGCCTCCGGGCTGTCGGTCCAGACCCGTCCTCCGGACCCCCTCCACCCACCCTTTTGGAAATATGGACTTTGTGTGGGGACGTCTGGAGTCCGTCCCTTGAGGGGGGGGGTTATGTCACGATTTGGGTGTTGTGTGTTGAGTTTTGGGGTTTGTTTTGATGTTCTGTTCTCCCTGTCTCTTGTCTGGTCCTTCATCCTGTCGTTAGTTTCCCTGGTGTGTCTGATTGTCTGATTGTGTTCACCTGTTGCCCTTGTGTTTCAGCTCCCCTGCCCGGCTGTTTCTCGTCTCGTGATTACCCCTTCCTGTATTTAGTCTTGTCTTTCCCTGTGTTCCCCTGTCGGTTCATTGTTTGTCTTCCTGTCTCCCTCCATGTTACCTGGGAGTTTTCATGCCATGTTTTGTCTCCAGCTTTTGGAATAAAGCTCGCTTTTGTTTATAGACCTTTTACGTTTTTTTGTATTCTGCATTTGGGTCCTACCTTTTCCGTAACCCTGACAAAATCAGAATAAGTGGAGACCAATAAACTCAAAACTCAAATCCCTATTTGGCCAGACTGAAAACTGTCTTCCCCTCTTCCCATAAATAACGTTTGTGCTGGTGAACATGGGGGAATAGAGATCCATCAGAACATAACCTTGTTTGGTAACACAGTTCTTTAATAAGGCTAATGTGAGAAAAGACTGAATTGTGCACATAGACAAAGGTCAAGAGACTTTTCCTCTTATTTCCATCCTCTCTTCCAGGCTCTCAGACTGGGCGAAACAACTCAGTATATTGAATATTCCATTTATGTACCAATTGATGTGTTTACATTTCCTGTTCCAGACTGATTCTCACATTATCACATCTTTGTTCATCAACTTTTTTTATGCACACAAAAAAGCAAAGTATCTAGAATTGGTGTCCTTGAGCAAGGCACAGGACCCTCACACTGCTGCCAAAGCGTTCTGTAAATAATAGTTGTCCACTGCTTGTGATATAAGGTTAGGTTAAATGCAGATGCTACATTTAAGTTGACTGTGTGTGCAGTGCTGCGATGATTAAACGTAGATTTATTTAAACCCTCCATTTCCATTTCAATCACGATTTTTGAAGCCTGTTTTTTTTCTAATCTATATCCATTGATGAGGCTCTTAAAGTGCTTTCTGAGTTAGTTTGTTTTTACAGCTGTTTCGCCTAAAATAGTTTGGGTGTTCAGAATCGGAAAGGGTTTTATTTAAAGGGTTGGTTTTGATTGCTGACAACCTGGAGGTACTATAAAGCATAAACTGAACATAACCTCTACAAACGAATAGACTATAAGGGGAACAATGTATTTTCTCTGGGTAAGTCAACCCATTAAATATACTATAAGCTGCAAGTGGAGCAGGATGAGGTTACAGGGTTCCTGGTGTATGTAATATAATGTATTATTCAAGTCAATGATCAGAGTGAGAAAAAGGATTAGAGTTAGGGTACAGGTTAGGTAACTGTACTGCAATCAGTTTTCATTCAAAGAAGAACGTACTGAATGCTTAGATGAAACCAAATATAAACCACTAGTTATCATACTGGATAGTTATCACAAGTGAATTGAATGTGGCAGGTTTATAGTGAATCTCTCAGAGGTTACCTTTAACCCTAAACTGCGGTAAGAAGCGGATGACCTCAATAACTAAATGGTTTCACTTCAATGAAAAGCTCAATTCATTAGTCCCCCCTGCTCTCAGTTCATTTGAGTGTGAACTCTGGGTGTTACTCTAGCATCAGGCGTACTGTAGATAATGTAGAGCTGGAGTGCACTGTGTGTGTGTGTGTGTGTGTGTGTGTGTGTGTGTGGTGTGTGTGTGTGTGTGTGTGTGTACACAAGTTACTGCGTGTGTTGAGGTGATGGAACTGAACACCTGCGGCAACAAAATCAATAAAATTAAATGTAAAATTCCTCTGAAAGATGCTTAGTCCTGAACAAAATGTGCCATGTCATGTCCAGCAATGTGCAACGGAGATGGTAAGATGTACCAAGACAATGTATCTTTTAGCTTTTAGCAGCTTGCATCAAATGACAATATTAACCAGTGACATGCTTACATATGACGAAGCTATGTGCTGGATTTAAGCATAGCAATGTCCAACTGAATACTTTATAGATAGTTGTATTGCTGTATGACGAAAGTCCATCAGACTGCCCTATTTTCATGAGCACGGTAGAAAAATATTGTAGCAACCTAGATGTTACATAACCACCAGCATGTTCTGAAATGTAATGTCAAATCTTGTAAGCAGTTGTGATTGAAAGGACCTCCAGGAAAGGGCAATAATGACAGGGGGGAAATACAATTGAAGCAAGGAAAACACAAGAATTCAATGTGTATTTTCCTATGTGCAGAACATTGCTCTCCTGAAATGCGTGTTTCTTTGTGTATCGGGGTTGAAAAATGTTCATTTACATACATTTTCTTGTATCCAGTGCTGTGTGAGTTATCACCAGGTAGTTATTGTGTGGTATATACATTGTTCATACAAACATTGACAATCTTCTGCCTCTGTGAATCACAGTGCCAGGTTATAACATGTTTTCTCCTTTTCTCATGTACTTGATATTCACTTTCATCACAAGAGCCAACACAGGGTCAACCTTTGCTTAATTCGTGTTTTTTAAGGTCTTGAATTTCTTCTTGCTTCCAACAGGGATTTGTCATTTGTTAAATAATCTCTCCTTTATGAAAAATGTTGACAGTTGTTGACATGGGGACCACTAATTATGTGCTGGAATAATATTTATATCGATTCACGATATTTCCCTGAATATAGATGGATGAAAACATAGTATATTTTATATTATAATATTTCCTTTTGTCGATTCCTGGAGATCTTTTAAAGAACTTGTTCTTGCGTCTGAAACAAACCTCAGTTAGTGCAGCAAGTGAGATACTGTTTGTCAGTAAGAGGCATGAACAGCCTTTTAGTTGAAAACCGGTTACAAAAAGATGTTGGTTTCTTTGAGAATAGTTTACCATATTAAACAGAAATCTTGTTCATAACGCTTTATTCAATCCATAACAAATGTTGTTTGGACATTTTGACTTCCACTTCCCAGATAAATCGAGAGAGTACGACCATTCATTACAAACCATGACAACGTGTTATTTAATCAGCTATTCAGTTATTTAATTTGGTTAGCATTTATCACAGCCTCTAGTTTTTGACAGGCAATTGTCAAAGTGTACCAAATACAAATACAGGGAACATTTCTTGTTAATAATTTAAAAAAAGATGGTGGTGTATCCATTCAAATCTTATTTTATCTTCCCTAGTTTATTTCATGGTTGCAAAAATGTAATGGAGAGGTATACTCCTTTATACTCGCCTACAATCAACTTCTCATCATATGACAAATGGTGATCTATACACTTTTTTAGTACTGTAAATGATTCTTTTATTTTCAGGGGATCTTAACGGAGATACAGTTTTAAGGCTTGAGTAGCAGTCAGCTTTGGGATGAACACACTCAGCCGTGATGGTTCCTGCTTGCTCGTCCCACTCCAGCTCTACCCAGGTCAGTTCCCATGCACACATGTAGATTATCTGGCTTCACTAACTGACATATATGCTGACATCACAGATGCTACACCGGCATTTTCCTACAGGCTATGGTACACAGCTATTTTACACACATGGTTCAACAGTCAATATGTGCTACGTTGTGTACAGCTGATGGTAAACCCCTCTGATTACCCAAATCACGTAACGTATGTTTATTCACGTTACACAGGTGTGGATGTGCTTCATTTAGATCCCTTCAGACTTCAAAATGAAAATGTCACCATGACTACTGACATTTTATTTTATTTTATTAAAACAAATCCAAGATGCAAACTCCTGTTATAACTATAACATTGGTTTTGTTGTTTGTTAAGCGAGACTAATTCAAATAGGCAGGCTTAAGCATGAGAAAGCACTGAATTGATCATCTTGCACTTAAAGTGCTTAACTAAGAGAAATAATCAATTTCTTCTCTGTTGTGAAAGAAGCTCAATTTGCAGGCTGAAGTCCATAGGGATTTGGTTTGTGTCAGATGATAGTAAAATATGGTCACGCACAATACCACCAGCATTTTGGCTGCTTCACCGTGTCAACATGACTTTCATGTGACAAGTATCTGATTGTTCCAAATAAAGGAGCATTTAACTAAAATAGGAGTTTATAAAGGTTAAATATTATGTGCAGCTTACATACGTCCCTTAAAACTACCAACCTTTAATCAGACTTTCAAAAAAACGTTTGTCTACAGACTGATAATACGTCACCAACAAGAACACGCCTCACAATTCCACAAAAACAAACAGAAGTGCTCTAGGGTCAAAACCAAAATCCTCTACAAAGAAGTTTATCTCTGCTAGCTGCTGTGGGTCAGTTCATGAAAAAGTTGTGACTCTCGATCCTTCGAATCACTCAGTTCTTCCAGCAATCAAATCAGGATTAACATTAGAAAAAATAAATATACGATTTGGATCATCCCATGAAAAAAAAGTCCTTCAAAGACCTCCATTACCCAAAACTTTAAGCTTTTATCTCCTTTCACAGAGAACTTGTGCTTTGTAATATCCTCTGGTCGTTTGCTGTTGCCATATGTCCAAACGGTTTTTCAGAGCAATTCATCAACAAGTTGTTACATGAAAATAAAACATAAAACTTGGCAGGTTAGAGTTGGTTTGGAAACGTTGCCACTTAAATCATCTTGTGACTTCAAGTAACAATGTTGTTAGTCTTTTCCCACTTCCAGTCTATACAATGTCAGCCTAGAATTGGCAGAGCAAAATGTACTTTATTCTTTCAGTTTTCAACTGGTCGAGTTGTTCGTTCCAGTTGAAAAAAATGCTGAAAACAGACCTTCTTGTATTGAAGCGATTTCTTTTACTTGGAGCAGGTGTTGATGTTCTTGCCGTCAGCAGCGTCCTCCACCAGAGCTAAGTGATAATCAGTGGAGAGTGTGAAGTGGGACACGCAGCCCACCAAGCCTCCAATGTACTGTCTGTTTGTGTGAAGGGCTATCTCTTTCATGCCACCTTCAGGGTGAAAAAAAGAAATTAAAATGATTGTCTACAGTAGATATAAAGCTTTTTGAGATGATCAGTTGTGAGCACCACCTACCAACATAGAGGGGGCCGTTGATATTGAGTTGTCTCATCTTTCCAGGTGACCGTCCTGTTTTTGCTCCATAGTCATCAACTGTCAGCTTCCCTGACGGGCCATCTCTGAAAATGTATTGGGAAGGTAAACCCAAGTAATAAAAAAAATCTTTAAAGTTTATATTTTTCCTTGTATTTGTTTTTTCATTTTCCACATGGTTTGAAAGTTGACCTGTTTCTGAATGTCATGCACTGGAAAGAATAGCAGGTTTACCAAATACCTCTCCTTAAAACTAAAATAATCCATCTAAATAATATCAACAATCAAAGTACAATGTATTATGAGTAGAGGTTGCTTGTATGGGGATAACACATCGCATATAAATCAACTTTAAAGGTGATTTGTCAGAATGTTCTGCTGCCCCCAAGTGGACAAAGAAAAACTTGGTGCATCTTCATTGTCTGAGTTGTCAAGTGAAGTCAAAATATAGCAAGAGATCTCTTTAGTGAACATCTGTATAAGAGGATGTTTTCATATTTATTTAGAGCTTACCTCACTGCTTTGACTCTGTGCCACTTTCCATCTGTGAAGGTCCCATTGACAGCGATATTAACCGAACCACTGCCCAGGTTATAACTAGAACAACATGGAAACACATACAAGGAGTTACAAAGAGTGCACAGTGGGGATGTACCCAGATCCACACAAATAATAGGATGTACAGTAAAAGGATCTTTCTTTAATGGAAGTTGCTCATTATTATTAGCGGGGGCTGCAGGCTTTTTTTTTCACGAAACTGTGTCTCAGGGCTTCTTAACATTTAACAACCTATTAATGTGTCATACCCACTTAACGGGAAGAAACTCAGCTAACTGACGATACGAACCATTTTTACCGAAACAAAACACAAGTCTCACAAGAAGCGTCTAAATGAGCCCTGAGCGAAAAGATGCTAACGCACTTAGCACAGAACTCACGGTAGAAATACTTTATTACTTATCGGATCTGTACAAACAAGATATCAGATTAAAGCTGAGATTCCACAGATTATAGAGGTATAAATAGGCTATCATCACTGTGCGACCAAAACTCGCGGGAGCTCAGGCAAACCCAGACAACACACGACGTAGCTTTACGGAGCAAAAACTGCAAATAGTCTTACCTTTGTTGTTTTTCTGATCAAAAGTTGTGTTCAAAGGCATTAAAACGATAAAAACGCTGCTGAAGCTTAATCCATAGGTTACTCTAATGTGTCTGTCTCACTTTGAAATGATTACTGATAATCCATCAGCAATAAGCCTAGTTTTCAGTTTTCAGAGCGTAACATAGCTTTCGGTTTGGGCAAACTGCGTGAGCATCACTCTCACTCCTCAATGTTAAGGTGGATGTAGGTGGATTTAGGAACGTCCCCTTTGATTCTATTGGCTCTAATGGTTCAAAAGAGATGTCAATCACCAAAATCGAACCAATGGGTTCCAGAGAAATGGCAAATCAACCCAAATCCACCCAGAGGTGTTTTTTTTTGTTGCTAAACCTCTCTAAAAAGGTCAAATGTCACTTGTTTTGCATCAATCTTGATACAGGTTACTTATTATATGTTATAGTTTGGATTCCTAAAGCTTTATCTACTATCCCATCATTCAAGGGTGGTTTTCACTATATGTATTTTTTTTGGACGGACGGTATAATTAAAAAAGTATTTACTGTGTTCAATCTGAATTTACTTTAAAATAAGAAAAATCTATATTGATTCTGACTTTTCTACATCCAACTCACAGGTTTATCATTGCTTTGAGAAAAAAGATTATTAATTTACCCCTTTTAGAAGTGAAGATATAGTCATTTGTTCTGGGAATGTCATTTTCGAGCCTGAGACCTGAACAACAGGCTCAGGGCTTAACAGGTTAAGGGGGAGTAGGTTATGATGGAAATGTATGTGTGTCAATTATTTATTCAAATCACTTCATAACATTTTTGATGGCCACAATATAAAATTCTAATTATGTCTCCAACATAGTTCTTTGATTTCCCTTAATAATTGCTTTCTTTTAGCAGTACGTGTTTGTTTCATCCACCAAAATCAACAGCAGTTGAAATATTTTCTGATATAAAACACGCCCACACCTGGTCTTCTATCCAGATAAAGAAACAGACACATAATGAAGTCTCTGTACACCTCAAGTGCAGTGGGTTCAAATTTTTCACCTTGATCACCTTTTCCAGATAAAGGTCCCTCAGCCTTCAGCTCTTTTTTTAAATCTTCCTCTACTGGGTGTTTAGCTCCCCTCCTCCTTTGGTGGGATCATCCTTTCCATAATCATCAACTTTTTCTCACACTAACTTTCTTCTCCTGCTGAAATCTGAACTTTTTACCCCCCTTGTTTCCTCAAAAAGACAAGGAAGTACCACTGCGGCAAGAAGAACTTATAGTTGGACTAAAAATGTTTCTTTTAATCCATATATTCAGAAAGAATAAATAAAATACACTTTAATAACAGTTGTAATAGTGGTGTGATAGTGTCCCTCATGTTTTACAAACACATAGACAACAAATACCTGAAGATTAGTGCCCCATCCTGAAGCCCCATAGACAGGAAGTCACTGTTGGCTCTCATGGGACTGTCTCCTCTCCACAACAACAGGCCGTCGTTGGCTGTGCTCTTAAAACGCATGAAAAGGTTGGTCCTAGAACCAGACAACCTAAAAAATACAGACAAAGTTACCAGCAAAAGCGATTAAAACCAGAACTGTGCAGATAGTATAACGAACATCATTACAAGAACCTTAAAAGTATATCTATACATATCACAAAACATGTTGCAGCCCTTCACAGTCACTTCACAACCCACCTTTTCAGGATATCTCTGTTGTCATATGTCAGGTAACTTCGGCCAATGAACTGTGGGATTTCAATGGCTTCAGTCACAGCTGGGCAGAGAAAACATTGTATTTACTTTATAACATCACAAGGTGGCAGCATCAGGATGTATGAATCTAAGTCATTGAAAAAAACTTACTGTTCAAACAGTAATTCCCACATTCTGTACAGGGAAAGCATTAAAAACAGAGAAAGCATAGATAGGTTTAAGGATTAGGTATTCCAATATATCATTAAATATGACATTACATGAAAAGAGAAAACACACAATTAATCCCTGAGAGGAAGGATCATGCAACATAATTATATCAAAATATTACACACAAAAAGTGATCATTAACTTCTTCACAGTTGATTAAGAAGAAAAAGTGAACTGCAAACCTTCTCACTTCATTAGACTGCCCCCATTTTATAACTGCACTAGTCGTAGTATGTAAGGTACATACTAAAGAAGACCCAAGGCACATGCTAAAACAGCAAGTTCTGTAAAAATAGTTATTATGCTTACTGTGCAACTATGCGACTGACCTTTCTGGCAGTGCCTCCCGTCGTACCCCAGGGGGCAGTCACACTCATAACCGTCCCACTTCGGCCTGCAGGATCCTCCGTTGGCGCAGGGACTCTCCACACATGGGTGAGCTGAATTTGCTACATTAACTCCACCAGCTGAGCCAGTTATTATTGGGATGGTGCGATCATTAAGTATCAGCTGGGGAAGGGAAAGGAAAGAAACAGAGAGAGACAAGATGGAGGAAGAGAGAGGGGTCAAGAAAGGGTTACACACTGAAATAGAAACTTGATGTCCAGTGATGTGAAAGAACAAAGTGTTTCGACTTTAATGTTAACTTTAAAGCATTTAGTCATTTCAATATTGTTCATAAATGTTAACTGAATTACCTTCTGAATAATTCCAGTGAAAGGCTTTATCACACCTGATGCCCTCTTGGTTTTATCGTATTCTGGCACTCCGCCAATATAAAGAGGTGAACTGCAGTTGATCTGGGTGAAAGCTCCCTATAGAGGAAATCGAACAAAAATAAATTAGTGATTTACAAAATAAATTAATGTAATTATGCCCTCTTAGCAATTATGTACACTAAGATTAAATTGTATATATGTTTCCCCTAAAACAAAAAAACATGTATGCCATTTTGATACTAATGGGTTAAGGTAAAACATATTGAAAATGTAATTGTGAATTCGACAGAAAGATCTTGTCCTGTTTACGAATGTATTGCCTTGATTTGTATTCATAATCTACTGTAAACACGTTATTTTCCTTGTTAAAAGGCTAAATCAATTTGCAAGTTTAAGCAAAATCGTTGTCAAATAAACAGAAGAACACATTAAAGAACATAATGAGATGTGTACATGTTGGGCTGACGTTCAACAGGTGACTCCAATGGTACACCAATGTTGCTTTGCATCAACTGAATTTATAATTGGTCCAATGTTATTTACCCATACCTGCATAACCTAATAGTGTACAAACACACTTTTCGAAGTGTGTGAGTTTGTCCTGCCCTCTTGTAGTAAAAAAATGACATACTGCAGCTTTCCTCAACCCAAAAACAAAATACCTCAGCGATTCCTTCTATTGGCCTCTGGCTGTCCACCTGAAGGATGCCACTCTTTGCCGTGCGAGACACCCTCAGCTCATGCCATTTGTCCAGACTGATCTGTTCGTCAGTCCTGTAGCACACACAGTTTCAGTCATCTAGTTTGAAAATATACTGAGAAAGTAAAGCAGACGGGGAACAGTTTAAGAATACATCTATTTAATACCTTATAGTAGCTCCTCCAGAGCCGCAGTCAAATCTGAACTCAACATATCCGTCCACAAGGTTGATAGCCAGGAAGTCTCCGCTGCCTGCGTCGTCACTGTACAGCAGCGTCCCGTCGGGCAACGACGGCCTAAACGTCAGCTCAAACTCCATGAAGGACAGATAACTCTGTAAGGACTGGGGCCATGGGATGACAGCATACGAAAACACTGTCTCATTGAAGAGAGGGGAGGACAGTGAGAAACCTGAAGGGTGGAGAGAGGAAACAAGAAAATATATAAAAAGGATAGAAAGACCAAAAAATGATTTGGGCCAAGAGGGAAGAAGAGGTGTGAGCACATAGAGATGATTAAGAGTGAAGAGGAGGAAGAAGGAGTTGATGAGAACAAAAGCAAATGGAGAGAAAGTGGGGATATAATGTTTGAAACCTAGTCTCACATGCAATCAATCTCTATATAAAACATAATAATCCTCATCTCGAACAATTTTCCTTTATATTGCACTCAACTAGTAATTACTTTAAAAGGTTTCTGTGACAATCTATGACAGCTATCACAAAGGCATTTTAAGAAATGTGACTCTTGATAACAGTGTGTTTTTTAGGTATGAGTCAAACACATTGAGTAGGTTTGAGAAATACAGTTGACTTACTCTCTTCACAAAGTGCTCCCCTGAAGCCGAGTGGGCACAGACAGATGAAGCCATCGGCACGGTTTGCAAAGCAAACTCCACCATTGGCACAGCTGACCAGGTCACACACACTGTCGCTGCACTCACCTGGGGGCAAGGTGGGGATTTAGACAGGGTTAGGGTTCTATTTATTATGATGCACTTTTTAGTTTTTGCTGCAACTAATAGCTCAGGCTCTTCCCCCATTTAGTATTAGTATTATAGTATTTAGCATTTGTATTCTGCAAAATCCTCTTAGGTATTGTGCACAACAATTATCTTAGGTGAAGACTACTTACAACATTTAGCTTCTTTTAAAAAAAATAATATTAACATATTTGTTTGTCCTGTTTTGTTTTCGGTTAGAACTGTCAGGACCTTTACAGAAGAATAATTGCTATCAAAACATGTCAATCTTTACAGTGAAATTACTCAAGCAAAAAACTGGGCGATGAATAAATACTGCCATATATATTCAAATAGAGCCCTCTAACCTCATTACATTACTTATGTACAGAGTCCAAAATGAGTTGTTTCCCTCTCCAGAGGCATTGTTGCTCCTAAACTACTTGTCTGAGCATCAATATCCAAGATGAAAACCAGTGCATTATGGGTAACATGGGTTAGAATCATATACTGCTGGTAGTATGCCTCCTCACCTATATCTGCTCCGCTCAGAGCCCTGCCCAGCGGCCAGGGTCTAATATCTATCGCCTTGTTGTTCACGGTCAGACTCTGAATGCAGCCCAGAAAGCCACGATTTGTCCCTGTTGCCCTGACCAGCCAATAAGCATTCGGGGATCCACCCACATACAGCGGGGAACGGAAAGTGATCTTGGTGTACTGGCCCTGAAAGCAAAGAGTGAGGAGAACAAAATGTGCTTCATTACTGTAAAACCACTTTTGGTCCACTAGCTGAAAGGACTGAAAGGCAATATTGGCAGCAATGTTCCACACAAAATTCATCCAAACCACAATATCAAAATGGTTATACTGCAAAAAGCTTTTCCCTTTTTGAAGCCGTACTGCACTTTAATAAATTGATAAATAGGTCTTACGCAAACACATATTATGTAAAAATAATACAAATATGCAAGTGATTATGTGTGTTATTGCTACCTCTGAGCGTCCAGATATTGGGTTGTCGTTGTCCATTCGCAGCCAGCCGCTCATGCCATCTCTGGAGAGAGTGACTGTGTGCCACTGACCGACCACAATACGACTCTCACTTATTATTTGAGCTGCTCCTGTACCACAGTTAAACCTGAGGGGAAAACGATCAAATGTCCAGTTACCTAAAGTATGCTGACATTACACAAAGGCTGAGTGATTCTATACAATTATATTTGCCATTTGTAAATACAAAATATACTGTATATTATTATCAGCTATATTGTCTATAGATTGAACATTTAAACCATTTTCTTTATGGCTTCACCCTTAAATCAAATGGGAATACAGTGTTACAAATGTCATCAATGTTATGCTAACAACCACATTAAGATGGTTATAATAAATATTTTTCTTGAATGCTTTTGAAGAATTGCATTCATAAAATTCTCAGATTTCCTTAAATCACATATTTAACAATCCAGTCTCTTAAAACCAGCAGTCTTGTAAACTTAAATAAAGTAAAATAATCTACTCCTTCCATTCAGTGAGTCACAGTTTTCTTCACCTGTAGTGCAGCTTGCCTCGCACCAGAGCCAAAGAGGTAAAGTCTCCACGTGCATGTTCATTCTCTCCACAGTATAACAACAAGCCATCCTCAGAGTCGGCCTGTACCACAGAAAAAACTGGATTAAAGATCTGTTCACCCTAAACCATATAGGGAAAATCAAAAATATGGTGCTTTACCTTGAACTCCAAACTGATCTGAAAGGTCTGGTAAGAGTTCTTCAAGGGTTCAAAGGTCATGTGAGAGAAGCCATGGAACCTGGGAAAGTTCACGGATACCACTGAAGAGGAAAAAAAGTAATCATAAGTTTATTTTGGGAGGGATAAAATAAGAAAGTATTATAAAATTGATGGTTGCCTCTTTAGCATCACCACACTTTTACTAAGGCTTGAACTTTATTACACCTCCCTCACCCTCAGAGCAGTTGTCCCCTCTCCGTCCGAGGTTACAGTGGCAGCGGGAGCCTCCACTGTCGAAATCGCTGAGACAGAAGCTGTCGGGGGGGCACACAGTGTGATCGCAGGTCAGCTCGTACATACGAGGTACCTCACCTTTCCAGGGGGACAATGTTGGGGCGGTAGTGGTGGTGGGAAAAGGGTTGCTAAAATCAGAAGAGAAAGAAAGAAGTTTAGTGATGTTACAGTATAGTCAGTGGTTTAGCAAATAATTATATTTCTATTTTAAATGCAGTTGTGTAATGTATCTATCAGCTCTTTCCTAAGTGTTAACTAAAAGTGATACCTTTTTTACTCTGCTGCAGGTAATGACATTCAGTACATCACAACCAGAATGGCAGCTTTAATTGGTGTGACATTTGACTGCTCTATTCTCCAACTATTATCACATAATTAAGTGTAAGAGTATAGAAAAAACGGTAGGTGGATCTTTGGAGAAAATAAAAAAGCCAGAAGAGACAATCTAGGAATCCAAGAGCAAGAGGATCTGCAATAAGAATCGTGATTTTGCTGAGATAAAAGAAAACCATCCTCATACCCCTGTTTTTTGTTCAAACATTAAGAAACATAAGGAAATCATTTCTTTAAAAGAGAGGCCATATCGACCTCCAGCTGCTGATAAACATCAATAGTATAATCAATGTAAACCCTTCAGTAAAATCGATTATCAAGGTAAAATAAGGTTTTAAATCTTACCTGGTGGTGCTAAGTGGGGCCGTAGTTTTTGTGTAACTGGTGGTCCTGGGCTCTGAGGTGGTTGAGAAAACCAGATCTGTGAAATCTGGGAAGATAGATGAGGTGGTGGAGGAAGCAGGCGTAGCAGTAACGTTGCGGGGAGCGATGGTGTTCATACGATAAACAACGTTACGGCCAGATGGACTATCAGGGCGTGAACGGAGCTGGGACTTCCTGTTGTCTTTATTGATTCCTGGGAATGGCTTTAACTAGGAAAAAAGAAGAGGATTAATAATGATAGATGTGCCAAAAATTGGTATCCATGTCAAGCTGTGGTATGCAATCACCCACCTCCTCAATAAAGATGTCATAATCAGAGTCATCAATGTCAAAGCCATCTTCATCTTTGTCTCCTGAGTCTGTGATGTAACGGCCGTAATCCCCACTGCCAACTTCAGAAGCACCTGTTCATGTCAATAAAGATACATGATGTTTATTACATACTTCTTTACATTTCTTTATAACTGTTGATTATAAAATAAACCATGACTGCCGGTTTAGGGGTCAAACTAAGTTGGTGGAATGATGAAACACAAGTAAGCTGTTAGAAAATAAAAATGGCCCTGACAACAAACAACATGTTGTCAAATTCATATGAAAGTTGCACAAATGGAGAGATTGAAGATGCATGGTTCCTCTGTGGCTGGATGGGTGACTGTTTTCCAATGATGAACGATCACTGGGGAATGTGAAAACATTTCACTGATGGTGGGACACAGATATTCAATAGTAGAAACAGCTTCTGGCCCAGCAGGTCTACCTGTTCGCCTGAAGCCAGGCCGCGGCACCACGTACTGAAACGTGTCTCCTCGATACACAACGGCTGCTCATAAGGTACAAAGACAAAAGCAGACAGTGAGTACTGTGAGCATAGCATGACACCTGGGTCTTTTTTGGTCAGTAGCTCTAGCTGACGCTGCAAAAATATTATTGCTTAATAAACCTATAAAGATTTAGCTGGTGTGGTTTAGGTTAAGATAAATAAAAGACATGTTAAATTGTTATTCCTTCATTCAAATATTTATTTAGAAAGACAACAGACCAAGCAAAAATGTGTGTTTATCATGTGTTTTTCCTTTTTAAATTATATTTATATATGCTGCCAAATGTTTATGCTGTATTGCTGAAAATAATAATTATGTTGAAAATGCTGAAAAATCTATCTTATCTTATATACTTGGTGTTGGACAATAGAAAATAATATGTAATGTTTACATTGACATTAACAGTTAAACAAATTAAGATTATGAATTCCTTTCTACCAAAGACAAGATGTAAAAACAATAGTGTGTGTGTGTGTGTGTGTGTGTGTGTGTGTGTGTGTGTGTGTGTGTGTGTGTGTGTGTGTGTGTGTGTGTGTGTTAACCTCCTCTGCCACCCACTCATGACAAAGTGTAATCTTAGCTTACATCACAACATCCCCTCCCTCTACTGCAAGTTTACCATGCTTTAAGGCAAGTTAGGGAATAAAATATAATTTGTAGTTATGGATTGAATTACAACATAATTATACAAACAAAATAAACTGTTAAATATTCTCAGATCTCAAAGAAACTTGACTATTTAATGGATATCAAGATTTAAAGAGCCAATTAGCACAGCCTAATAACATTAAATCCTGAATACTGACTGCTGGCATACAGGGAGGGGGGGCGCCCAAAAAAGCCCTCCACTAATCTTCTGTTGTGTAACAATCCCCCTCAGTCCATACCCTGTTTCAAACCGCTATAAACACACACACACACACACACACACACAGACACACACACTCAAACACACACACATAAACACTGTCATAGAGAGAGCGACAAGAAAAGTATGTCAGTCAGTCAAGCCCACCCCCGCATTGATCAGGGCTGTGCATTGGCAGGGAAGGGGTCTGGCATCCCGTCCTTAATCCTGTCTGATGAGAATCGAGCGTAACCCTCTTTTATCCCCCGCTAAGGAACCACGCTTTTCCATCTCTTCGTTGTTGTCTGTCCGTCTGTTTGTCTAACTGCCTTATCTGATTTGGCTTCATGTAACTTTCATTGACATTATTCTTTACAAGTTCCTTCTATTATTACCTCCCTTGCTGTGTGGCTTTGTAGCTTTGTCTCTGTGTCTCAGAGCAGTCTAGCAGGACTTAGGGTACTTAATTTAATCAGTTGACAGCTAACATAGCGTGTGACGCTCAAGCCGCCCGCCCACATGCAGCGAGTGAGCAGTGAGGTCTGTAGGTCACAGAAAAAAGTCTGGATAATGTGATTGTGTCTACATGGCTGTTTGATTTATTTGATGAATAGTCCTCTTGACTTTACTCCCAATAGTCTGACATGAAGAAGCATCCACTCTCACAGAGCATGACATTATGCCTTCACATCTTTAAGTAAATTGTTTGAATGTCATGGTCCCTAAACCATTAGGACATTGCTTTTATTGCATGTATGTGTGTGTATGTGAAGTACACACCTGTGTGAATGTGCTTGTGTGTTTTAATATCAATCTGTGCTGACCGTCTCTCACCCATCCCCACCACCAGCAGCTGACTACAGCAAATATAATAATGTAAATGAATCCGTTGATCTCCATCTCCATCATCCCAGACTCTCACACTGTCAGGTGCTGTCCCACATCCAAGCTTAGGGAGGCAAAATGTGTTTCTGTGTCAAAATTCATAGAATATATTTAATTTATTCCAAGGTTTCCTGAGCCGGAGATCTTAACTTCTAAAGACATTTGGAAAAAGCATATCTAAAATGGCAAGATTTCCGAATATTACACTGTGGGATAATATGTGATGAGACTTTAACATAATTTACTTTAATTACCAGCTTCAATTTTTTCATTTAGAAAGCTAGACTAGGATTTGGTAAGTGAGGAAAGGTAAGAAACTGTCTATATAATAAAGCAATACTGAATTAAGTTATTAAGATCATATTTACATGTTGGCGCTCACTATAATCAATGCATCTATTTGTATTAAAATAATTTCCAAGTTTCATTGCTTCCCAGCGCAGTGAGTAAGAAAAGATTCTTCTCCACTGTAATGCTGGGGTTTTACTTAATGGTTGAACATTGTATAGCTTTGGTGAAAAAATAACCACAGTCTGTTTAGTTCAGTGTGGGTGTATTGTTCAATTTTCTTTGAAATGTGGTTGAAAGCAGAATAACGAGCGAGCTTTCTTGGCCGTCACATCACAGCACGTTGGCTCAAAGATCACATTTTTTCTTACCGAGAGTGCGCACGGGGTTGTTGATGTTGCTGGGTGGGCTGACTCCGTGCATGTTGGCCGCCCTGACGACAAACTGGTACTCTGTTTCCGGTAATAACCCCTTCATAACCATGGAGTTAGTCTCAATGGGCTCACGGATATATGTCCACTCAGTGTCCATTTCTGGCCTGCGAACGACAAGATACACAAAATAAATGATTTGGGATTAATTTATCAAGTGTTGCAATTACAAACACTTCCTTATGACATTTCACAAATAATTATTTTTTGAAAAAATCCTCATTCTCAAAACATCTTAAAAGTGATTGTATTGAGGATGATGATGATGACGACGATGTCGATGTTGATATTTGCCTTTGTTTCCCTTGAAAAAGTCTATAAGTGTTTGCAAATATAACAATAACTAGAGACTGTAGATCTAAGTAATACAAAGTCGCAAAAGAGAGAGATGTTACTATTTTTAAGGCTCTTTATGTCTTGAAGCTTTCTTCTTTTTTCTTTAATCAGAGCATTGTTTTGAAAAGTAGAGCAAAAAAACAAAATGATGAACTCCTGAACTTAATTTCTTCTGCCTATCATCTCCAGCTGCCATATTTGGTGCTGATTCTTTGCGCCTGGAGCCACGGCTATCTGTTGAACAGAGTCATCTTCACCACCAATCACTGTCTCTCTTCAGCAAGGCCTCTTTTGAAGTAGGGGGAGAAATATTTGCCTCTGATAAGGCCCTTTTGTATTGAAAATGCCCTTGCATGCAAACACAGACGCTGATTCATGTCTACGCTGTCACAGTAAGTGACAGTTTCTCTGCCTCTGTCTCTCTGTCTTTGTCCCGCTCTCTTTACGCAGTCTGGAGTTAACTCTCTACTGCAAAAGGCAACACTATTGTGATTTTACTTAGTTTCGTCTTATATCTTTAGAACTGTTTTCTGTTTATTTTTCTAACGGAGGCATTTAAACATTTTATCTCTCTTTTTTTATTATGGTCATTTTTTATTATGGTATTAGAGGACAAGGAGGATCATTATCCGACTTCCTTGAATATGTAGCCTGGGGACTTGTCTAGACATTGGCGGTCCTCCAGTGGTGCGGTGTGTGTGTGTGTGTGTGTGTGTGTGTGTGTGTGTGTGTGTGTGTGTGTGTGTGTGTGTGTGTGTGTGTGTGTGTGTGTGTGTGTGTGTGTGTATGTGTGTACTTTTGGTTGAGTGTGAGGCTGGACACTACCAGTCAGAAAATGAAATTCCTTATTTTTCGGGTCCCAACTGATCCTCATGTCAAAACACAAGTGATTAGATTAAGCAGACCAGCAAAGGCCTCACGAAATTCAGTGTTAAAGAGATCTTTGTATTCTGTGTTGTAGTAATGTGACGAGTGATGAGTGTATGCAGATGGTCTGAATAAGGAGGCTGAATGTACAGCTTTACAGAGAAAGCTTTCTGGAAAAAAGCTTTTTAAAATGTTCGTGTAGCCATTGTGTATTCTGTACATTGTCAATTCACTTATTTGCTTTTGCTCTGCTTATACAATTTGAAACTAAAGCCCAAAGGACAAAAAAAAGTTGTTTCTAGTTTGTTTAATCCATACCCAAACCCGTCTTCTTAGAAAATGTTTTACATTTAGTATCCTTAGATACCTTGGCATGATGACTATGTACAATCTGTACGGTTGTAGAAACCAGTCAGCCTATTCCCTTTCCTCCCACTGCCAGTTATGATACAAGGCTTTTTACTTAAGGCCGTTCTTTCCCTCTGTGGCTTGGACACGTCAGTGTCTATATGGCTTGGGGTTAGTGTTTGTGTGTAACCTGAATGTAACTAAGTGCATCTGCAAATCTATAAACCTGTCAATGTGTGTTAGTGTGAGTTCTGGCAGCAACACTTTGATGGTGAGGTCGCAAGAGGCAGGTCACCCATTTTGAATATTATCAGACATTTTTTATCTTATGAACTATTCAGACGGTTGACCAAAAGAAGGAATACAAGTAGATGAAACTGACCTGTAGCCACCATAGAATCTATGACAGGAGCAAAGGCCAAGTCAGTTGACTTAGTATTAAAAACGAAAAACTCCATGGGGGATGAAAGTTGTGCGATCGATAAGACACAAAACACAGGACACACACCAAGTAGTTTGCATCTTGTGGTACGAACAATGTCTGGGTGTTTCTTTTTCACAACGTTACGTTTCAAACTCTAACATGTGTGATTTAATTATTTAACCTGTCATTTTAACAATCAATTTAACAACGTAGTAGTAGGTGCAGTTTGGCCTATCTCACTAGCAATATCCACCATTGAAGACTATAAATGGGTGATATGATTTTAAATAAATGGGCTTGTTTTATAAACATCAAGCTTCATTACATGTTTCTTTGAGTTTTGTAACGACTGACCTGATGTAGGCCACCAGGAAGTGAAGGACAGGTGCGCTTCCCTCGCTCTCTCCTTGCTGCCATGACAACGCCAGCTCAGTGTCAGATACAGCCATGACGACAGGCTGAGTGGGGGGTGATGGGGGCATGCACTTGTCTAGTTGCACAGAGAGAAATTGAATTCAGAAGAAGATATTAACAATACACCATTGCAGGAACATTAGCATCAGCTGTAAAATGAAGTCACTACGACTCACATATTCTTACCATGTGTGGCAGTGCTGATGTCTCTAGGCATGCTGGGTCGGCCTTCCCCTGCCCAACCATACGCTCCGACTGTCACTCTGTACTTAGTGTTCATCTTAAGATTACTGATCTCCACATCCTACAAATGTGAGAGTGGTAGAGTAGAGAAAAAGACAGATATGGATTAAGATCGCATCAAGGATTGTTCGGGGAAGATGGTGGAAGAGGACGAAAGACTAAATAGCATATCATTTATTAGTGGAGTGGAAAGTAGTTGAAATACAGCTGTAAATGTCAAGCTTGATAATAAACCACTCCAATTTAGTTTGTTAAAAAAGAGAAAATAATACTCACAAAGCTCGCTTGTCCTTCAAATTGGCCCTTTGGAGAAAATAAGAGCAGAGGGTTACATAAATGTTTAAGTGTATCAGTGTGGCGGATATTACGACAACTGTAATTGCAGGTCCAAAACATTCTAATATTCAACTTGTGATGTTAGTGATGTGTGAAACATGGGGAATGTAATGGTCTAGTTAGTACAAAGTTGTATTTTATAAAAAAGCAAATAGTTCTCCAAAAGAACTGGGCTCTGCAATTTTTTATATATAAATAAAACAGAAAACAGGGCATTGGCACATAAATATGTTCAGCAGCAGATAAACACACAATTGGTGTTCTAGTATTAAGGCAGCAGGACAATGCGGGATCAACTTTAAATATATATCAGTGTCCATGTTCACAATAATGAAGCAACATGTCACTATGGGAATAATTCATGTGTTTTTGATAGTTGTTTGGAAGAAAAAGGAGCTATTTGGCATAGAGGAGAGACGAAGAGAGGGATACAATGAATCAGGCTTTGGCTAAAGAGTTTTTTATGATCTTTTCTGGGGAGGGGTTTTGTGTTTTTGAAGCATGTTTTTTTCGTGCAATGATAAAGCAGCTCTGCAAAGATTTGTTGGCTACCACAGCTGATAATTCCCACATTGTCAACTTTGGAAGTTAGAGATGGATCAAAGTTGAGTGGTGAATACAATTGGGATACTCTATAGCATGTTCACCACTGATTTAAAGATAAGATAAGATGCTCTTTAAAGTTTAAAGTCATTGTGCTCACAGTGGTCAGCATGTCCAAGTTGAGAGGCACCTCCATCAGAGACCCTGTATCCATCGGACGACCATTCCTCATCTCTGTGTAGAAAACCTGAAAAACACACACACATGGTCAACGAAAAAGACGCATACAAAGATATATTTGTATATGAAAAATGTTCAGATTCATATTATTTCATAAAAAATCTAACCTATTCTGTCAGTGTTGGATTTGACATTCATAAATATCATGTTTGCTATTTTGGATTAAAGCACCATTTTGTTTAACCTCTTCCAGTATGAAGTCATGGTTTCTTAATAGATATGGTGAAAAAACTATGAGGAAACCCGATTATCAATGATTTCCAAAGTGATTGGTCAAATGAACACATACGTTGATCTTAGAGCATTGGGGAAGCTAGGTAGCTGGCTAATCCTCTTAGTGCGGACATATGGTCAAAAGCAGAGCACACACCAACACTCGTACTGATCCACGCTTTTGGTAATGGTTGACTCAAAACAAACAAAATAAGGGAAGGAAGGAAGGAAGGCAGGAAGGAAGGAAGTTAGTAGGGCATAATATCTCATTCAAAACATTTTTTTTTGTTAAATGTAAGAGAACATTGGCTCTTAGAAGTAATGACTGTGTAAAAAAAAGTGGTACTCCTTTTTCTATTCAGCATCCTGTCCATTATGCAACGACTATACACAATCTCTTGACCTGTCTTTGCATATCATAAAATATATATATACTATATGTTTCTACCAAGAAAACAAATCCCGCTTTAGTACTCGAAGCACAGAGCGGAGCAAAACATCTATTGACAAAACGCTAAAACAAATATTTGTGACATCTTTCAGAGCTATATTGCCCCCTTAAAAGCATAAATCCAAAGTGAAAGGGTTCCTTTAGAACACAAGAAATGTTGAAATATCAATCTAGCCCTCAAGGCCATCTTGCTGGACAGTGTATTTGACACGCACTTTATAAAAGGTGGGGGCCCCAACTGAACGGCTTGCAGAGGTAAATGGGCATTGGCTTAGAAGAAAGAGAGGCAAAATGATTTATGACTTATACAAGAGTTTTTTTTATGTTTACCAGGTTGAAAACCTTTCTATGCATTTTGAAAAGGAGTTTGTAGGGCAGGATTTTAAGCCCGCTGTTTGTAAAGCTAAATGTTTTATTTTCCTTTTGGTTTAACAGTTTTTCTGTGTAGTGATTCTTTAAATGTGTGGATGGTACCCATACAGTCTATGGTGGTACCCCGCAAGGAAGCCATCACAATGAAATCACTGCTGGAAACCCTGATATAAATTGTATCAAGCATCTCCCTTTTGGACCAAATTAAACAATATGTAAATACTGCAATATCTGTGTTATTATTTAATGTAAAAGACATGCTCTGTGACTACCTTGTATCCGGTGATGGTGCTGACGTGTCGCCGGGGCATCTTCCATCGTACACTAAAGGCGGTGCAGTTGACTGTCTCCAGTTGGATGTCTAATGGAGGACTCAGGCGATCTAACAAATACACACAGAGACAAAATCAGTGAGGGCAACAGAAAATATAAATAAAAGTGCAAGTGATCAGGTAGGGCTGCTCAATTAATCGTATTTTAATCGCAATTACGATTTTAGCTTGCAACGATTATGAAAACAACATAATCGAAATAAAACGATTATTTATTTTATTTTATTTATTTTAATTTTTTGATTTATTTATTTTTAATTTTTTTTTTTATTGGTTTTTCAGTTGAATTATACTTAAAGTTCAGGGTAATGAACTGTTAAAAATATACTGTTCAAACGTTTTTTTTCAATAAATGGATGTTTTCAAAGTAAATGGATAATCGTTTTTAATAATCGTGATATCAATTATTGACCCAAATAATCGAGATTATGATTTTTGCCATAATCGAGCAGCCCTATGATCAGGCATACTCAAATTGTTCATTTGATTTTTAGTGCTGATGGATTATTGAACAAGACTGTTAGATTTACATGGCAGCTTTTGACCAATGAAACATAGAATGAGCTAATTAAGCATCTCAGCATCCTTAAAATAAATAAATGATATATATAATATAATGTTAACAGTGGATCATATGTGAAAGGTGCTGCTCCTGACACCGAACCCACTGAGAATCATCCGCTAATGTGTCAAAGGATGCTCTAAACAACCCACAAATAGAAACTCAAGTCTAAATAAATGCTGGTGTTACTCTATGCTCAATGTCTAATATGTATTATATATATGTATTTGTTGCTAACATTCATCAATGCAAATGTTCACAGCTTGTTCTGATGATAACAATGGTGCAAAGTGTCAGGGGTTTCATAAATATAAAAATACGTTTTAATTTATATTTACAACCTTAACCCTACAACTTGTGAAGATGATATATATTGAGTACTTTCAGTTGTGACACAATTGCCTGTCGATTATATATAAATGCTTTGTCAATACCACCATGAGGTTTGAACAAAAGCAGGTCTTTGGCAAAAGGTTTGAAAATAGCCAATGATAACATAAACATTACCTTACCTTTTTTTAGAGTTACAAAAGGATTGTTTTAAATGGCATAACCCATAGCTCTCTGGGGGGGATTCTAATATCAACTGACTCTGGCTTCATATGTCATTATTTTCCTGGTTTGGAGTTATTCAAATCCTGGGTGGTGTGTGACACTTCAAGAGATTGTAATTTCAGACTGCGGCCTGAAAACCCTCTTGAAGACGAAGAAGAAAGAGAACGAGCTATAGAGGTGTAGATCATCATCACCTCTGATGACCTGCTGTATATTCATCACCTGGCTTTAATAGAGATAGAGGAGCAGACAAGGACCCTTATGGCCTCGCAGTCATGCACTTTATGTCATACCATTTACACAAACACATTGTTACATTCAAACAATGAAGAGGCTACGTGGAAATGCAGCATACAAATAGCTAAACACCTTTCTTTTTTATTTATCACCTTATTAGAGTAGACTTTTATATGTCCTGATCTGGTCTAGCTGACAAAAGGACAGAAGTCCCTCGTATACACTGACACGGGGAATAAACAAAGGTTAATGTAGGAGGCAGATCTCTGTAAATTGAAATATCATGTAGCTACAGTGTTGCTCTTTTCCATTTTCGTGTTTCTCTCCTCTTTTTTTCTTGTGACTCCCTTCTTCTACTTCCTAAGCCGACCTCTCTCCTAAATCCACTGAACATCTCTTCTGCTTTATCGAACCCTTTCCCCTGCTCTTCCATCCAAGCGGGTAATTCAATATGTCAGCTGTATTCCCTGATCATCCATATCTCCCCAGGGATGTGTACGGGTGAGCTGAACTCACAGAATAAGAGTTGATGGAGAAAGAAATTCTTAAATCATTATTTGTATGTACATGATCATCAGTGGTGAACCGTGTCTATCACAACTGGACCTTCTGTAGACACACACACAACATTTGTAGTTTGTTTTATCTGAGTGTTCCAGGGTATTCTCTGAGTACAGTAGCTTACAATGGTGCTTCAAGGTAGCTCTGGGTACATTAAGCTTTTGACCATGAGTGAGGGACAGAATTATTTTCCGTCAACCTTGTTTTTGGTTACTCTTCAAGGTACTGTTTATGCTGTTATAGTTGCCACATAAGCTGCTTTTGCTACTGTGTCTTCAACTTGGGCGTACCACCCAGAAACCCCACTTGAATGGTCAAATCTAATGGGTGCATTGCCCTTGTACATGAATGGGACAGGAGAAACCAGACTTTAGAGGTTATGCAAGGTGCAAACTTCTACAATGTACAGTATAAACACACTGTTTGGAAAATGGCCAAAACAGAGCACACTGTCAGCTACCAAAACATTTTCATTCTCTCAGCCTTGATAAAACAAATAAATAAAAACATCTGCAGCCTCTCATGCAGAACACATCAAGGAACACACGTACAGTATTACAGGCCATCCCAAAATTCAACACACCAGGTTGTCAAACTACCACTCTGAGGTGTTTCCTTTGAAATCCCTTGTTACGCTGAAGTGTGGATGCAATAACTACACTTTCCAGTGGTCAGGTAGCATTTTCATGTTTTACAGACAGAAAGAAATTCTTTGTAACATAAGTCAACATGACACAGGAGTCGCAGGATTCTGTTTACCGATTGGCTGCAGGTACTCTCTGGCGTTCTAGAACCAAAAACACATAGACATTGAGTGGCAGCCAGACATCTTTTAGAGCAAAGCACCTGCACATTTCACTCTGATTTTCCGGCTCCACTTTTGAAGTCAGTCATGTGAAAAAACACTGCTTCCAGGTCTGTTTCATCCACCAAGATGTGTGCTGCCCTTCAGCATGGCTTAGGGAAGGATATAAGATATTTGAATGAAATGTAAACATGAATCTGACAGGATTAACTGGGAAATGTCATCTCCTGAAAAAGAAATGAAGTATATTTTCATTGTTTAGGAGCTCCTTGGCAGCAGTGTTTACAGTGGATGCTACATTACCATGTTGTCCTTTGTTTGATTCCAGCATTGGGACGTTGTTTAGCTTGTAATACTCCTCTCTCTCTCCGCTTTTTTACTCTTTCAAATAAAGGTGAAAATGCCTTGTAAAATATGAAAGAAAGATTCATTGTCTTTCACCAAGCAATGACAGAATAGGAATAGTTTAAGTGGATAGGGGTGATCTATATTACAGTAGGTTGAAGTAATAAAGCTACTGAATGATTCCAGAATAATTCAACAGCTTTCACTAACTATCGAGAGGGCTGTCAAAATCTGGCAAAAGTAAGACAATCTCGGGGCAAGACGTCATTCAATCTTAACTCTTTCCTTGTGCTACCAGCTTTGTTGTGTAAAGGCTGATGTGATTCATCTGGACATCTAGCCCTGTTGACACCCCCAACTCCCCCTCCCTCAGAAGGAAGCCTGAGAGACCTCAAAAACAAACAAAAAACAAGTACAAATGTCACTGGAGGTCATGGAGACAGAACTACAGCCGTCCACTGTATGGCAGTCCCCACTGTGGTGAGTCTCTGTGCTGACAGACAGATGTGATAGTTAGCCTGTGGGTCTTAGGCTGAGGGAGAAATACATCAGATAGACTGACAGTGAGAGAGAAAGGAAGTGATTGAAAGAAGGAAAGAGGGAGGAAAGGGAAGAAACTGTGACGGAAAAAGTGTTCAGGGTGACAGGATATCAGAAAAGGTGGGAGGAGAGAGAAGGCACTATGGGAAGGACAAATCAACATCTACTGGCAAGTTTCTTTGTATGCAGTTGATCCCAAGCTGGATACTTCCCTGTCTTTATTCGACAAACATTTAATATCTGAGAGAATCCCTAAAATATGTGTTTTAGTCAAAATGTTACCACGTTATATCCATTTTATTTTCCTCTAAGTCACAAGTTCCTGCCTAAAATCTATCAGAACATATAATGTGTTAAAATTACATCGGGGAACTTCTTTAAATGGTCTATAAGTAACATGCTGCACTGTAGATTTTGTTGTAGATTTATCACTTTTATGAACAGGGGTGTTAAGTGGAAGGGGCTTGTTTTGAACAGCAATGTTCATATTATATAGCTTTTATCACTATAAAAAGGACTTTAAAGTTTAAATTAGTCACGTAGATGTTTGGGAATTAATGCTTAAATTTTATTTTTCATGTACTGAAAAATCATTTCAAAAGCTGGCTTTATGATACTGGAGTAATCAAACAAATGGAAAGATGAGCACACACAAATTCTGCCCTGATCCACAATGTTTCAATAAAAAGGATTATCATGATATTTACTACACCATGTCAAATGTGGAATAAAGGTCAGCAGGTAAACTCACCAGATCTCCGAGCACTTGATTTTCTTGCACAAAGGCACACGTTGGCTGTGCATATTGCGAAGAGAAGTAACAGAATCCTTTCTTTAGATCCCATGTCTTCTGCAGGTCGAAAGTTTAAAACGGTCAAATTATCATTTTATCCCACATGTAAACGCGCCTGTAGCTGTGAATAAAAACAGACCTCTGTGATAATAAAGTTTCTCTCTGATCAAAATCGTTTTTTCATCCAGATTTTTCTTGCAAATGTCACTCGAAGACAGACAGAAACTGCCCGAGAGGAAAAGGCAGGTACGGTTTGACACTGATAAGATTACAGTCTACGAAAGATCAGTGGGTTGGACATATTGACGGACGGACAGACATCCACTGTGGCCCACGCGCGCTGACAAACGATAGAGAGGGTTGTCCCGACAAGTCGCGCGTAATGCGCAACGACTAAAACAACTAAATAGTGGGCTCGATCATTTTTAAGCATGAATCTCGCTTTCTTGTCACGCTCAGGTCCGCTTCTTAGACAGCAGATGAGACGGACAGCGGAATGCAGGAACGTGGGGCCATTTAGAGCTAAGAGGATAACAAGCCTCTAATCCGCACAATGGACACAGATGGAGATCATGAAGACGCAGAAGCAGAGTAACTGTACGGTGTGTGTGTGTGTGTGTGTGTGTGTGTGTGTGTGTGTGTGTGTGTGTGTGTGTATGTAACAATTACTAAACAAGGCAAAACAATGAAATCTTAATTAATGTCCCACCAAGACATTGCTGTACTGATTATTATGCGACTCTTTACTGATTATGTTTTTTAAGTCTCTATAATGACATACAGTTTGTTTGAAATGAATTTGAGTGTTGTGCACTTGTGCACTTGTGCACGTGTGCGTGTAAGAGAGAGAGAGCAGTGTTTGCAGGAGTGCTCATTCAAATCACTTCAGAGGCATTTTTCTTATCAAGTAGCTAGAAAAAGAAAAGGAGAGTGAAAGACGACTGGGAACAATGCACACACAAATTATACCTGGCAATCTTAACACTGATTGAGCATATTTTCTAAGTCAGGCTTTGTGAAAGTGCACTTCATCCATCACTTGTCCTGCAAAAATCTGCCTCATTTTCGTTATTATTGATAGAAGAAAGATTTAGAGACCCACATTATTAGTTACTGTAAGTCTTTAAAAGTAGAAATGTAATATTAACTAGTGCGGAGACCCCTAAGGTAGCTCACATGTTCCTTATAGTCCTTTTCATAAAGACTTCGTCGTTACAGTACAGATTGTACCACACAGCATGTTTTGTTAGGGGGAATGATGATATTAGGCCAGGACTGAGTGAAGGTGAAATGTAAGTAAGACGAATCAAAGTATATGACTTTATCAGTGAGGGTGTGACATAACACTGACATTTCCTTATGATCCCCTTTGTAAAATTGTAAATTGCTTCAATTATACTCTGCTTTACAATTTAACTCTCATTCCAGACGCATGCACCAATAGCAGCGGTTAACCATGCAAGGTGCGTTTACAAGGAGTATAAAAAATGTAATAAATAGCACTCAGTATAATGTAGTTGTAAGCTGCTTTAAGGATATCTGTCACTGTTGATGCATTCATCAATGATGCTGGTAAACTAACAGGCGATGACCATCACAGTATAAAAATATATCTTCATGGGAGAAGTTATAACTGTTCATGTGTGCATCAATAAGCACCTAATTGTCTTGTATCTGCGTTAAAGACAAACTCATTTTAAATAATAATACTCTATTTAAAGATTACAAACATGTGTTTTCCTTCATGTCATGCATCTATCAGATTGTCAAAAGATAAAAAAAAGAAACCAAAAGAATCACTCCACCAATCATCATCAAAGACCTAGAACAAATACAACATGATATTAGTCTTATTGCACTATGCAGAAAATACATCATTTCTCTTCAACTTGATTCCAACCTTCCTCGCATTTGTCAATTGTATTTATCATAAATGTTCTGGGTCACAGAGGCATAATGTGATCTGATTATTCAAGTGTCTTCAACTGAAATTATCAAACAATCACACAATATGACCCAAACAGCCGGATAAGCACTCATCTGCAGAGGTCAGAGGGAAATACTGTGAGAAAAAAACATCATTACTGTTTTTGGAAAACTCTACCCTGTGTCAAACAATAGAAGCTGATTTTGGCAAAGACTAAGTTACAATTTTAAAATATGGCCTAAATCAATGAAATCCTCTTGTTTGTTTGTTTTTAAGTAGTTGCATTTGGTGAAATATTTAGTATTTTGACTAATTCAATGGAGCAGGATCCCATTGTCATATTGTATAATCTAAATTACATTTCTAGTTCATCTATGTTCAAACAAAAGAAAATTATTTAGCATAACTGATGTGTATTGTGTTGTCACCATGTAGTTGTAAAATAAAAACATGTTTACTGATAGGACAAAATTTCAGCGACAAGACTTCCTGCTTTGATTTAACTTGTAAAAACTCAGTCAGATCAGCACAAAAGCTTTGGGGGATCTCCACGATGTAACACAACTGTTAATTGAGAGCAGTGTCTGAGATGATTGTCACGTTGTTGCATGAACAAACTCACTGGTTCCATCTCCTGGACAAACACATATCGCACAGACTGGACAAAGAGATGCAGGCAGCCAAAGCACAAAAAAAATCATATATTTTCTCATAACATTATCATACAAACAACCAGACCATCCATCTACTTTTCTGGGGAACTCACTCAAAAATAAAAGGGAATCACAAGGTAAAATTCTGATTAGCCTTGTCCAAGTAAATTAATTAAAATGTGTGTTTTTTTTTTCTATTTTTAAAACAAGCTAATAGACCAGACTGGTGGTTTAGAAAATTGTCCCTCTCAAGGAGAAGAACAACAGTCGGAAGTCATAGGCATGTGACAGGATTTTTGGGATGTTGGGGGAACTAATTTGTTCTTTCTCACCACACTACAAGATCATTAAAAATATCAAGATAAATTGATTTTATTCTTCACTTGCATCAGTGGTATTGGTTTGCTGTCACACTTCAACCATAAGCACTTTCAGTCATAACAAATCGTAGAAAAAATAGATCTCTGAATTCATTTCAACTCTGTAAGTTAAACAAGAAAAAAGGAAATACAGAACATTTTACTCTCGGTTGTCAACACTGAGGTGTTTAATGCTGTATATGTTTACCATTACTATGTACATTGACATCAGTACATAGAAATGGTAAACAGTGTCCACTAGTGGCGGCATTCATCCATGCAAGTCCTACGTGTGTGTGTGTGTGTGTGTGTCAGTCTGCACATCTCGATGTTTAGTGCGTTCAACGTTGATTCTAACTCGCATTAGAGAGGCTCCTGCAGCACCAGAGTACACATGGTTTGCATTGCTTTCTGAGCACCTGTGTCTCTATAATCTCTCCATCAAGGGAACTTTTTATTTACTGTTGAATCATTTGCCAAATGTATGCCCTACGAGTTACATAACAAAGTCCATCAAGGTTAATGACAAGTTGATTTGCTCATAACTAGTTAATCATTTATGGTAATTTTCTATTTTTTGGGTAACTTTAAATTCTAAATCTTAATTTAGAATTGAAAGTTTTACATCCTGAATTAATTTAATCTTATGAGTTGACCATTTAGAGTTCACTTTCAGGTTAATGTAAGCAGTTTTCCTGCCCCAAGCCATAACCCCTGGCAGCTGCAGGGGAAATTAATAAACTAATATAAATCTCCCTAGCATAAAAGAAGACTAAAAGTCTAAAGACACGCTAGTGGCTCACTGAGGCCTTACTCAAACACACCAGTGCTTTAACCTTTAAGCTGTACTTCTTATGATGACAATGTTTACATTCTGATGTTTAGCTGCTTAATGTTTACCATGTTAGCTATGCCTTTTAACATGTCTTACACAAATTATTGTGCTAACCACAAAAAGCTGAAGATGACTGATGTTTGTGGTTTTGAAAAATTCTAGTCATAAATCAATCAAATTCATAAATGCGAGTACATTTTGAGGCAATTATTTTAATATCTATTAAGACATTTTTGTCAAAAACATAAATTTTAGACTCATTATCGTACTGGACGGGAACTTATGGGATGACCAAATTAATTATTAATTGCCTGGGAAGATATTTCTCTGTATAAGGGAAGAATGTGACCTGCTTGTGATGCTAGAGGTAAAGTCAGGTTATCCTCAGTCACTACAGTTCATCCTCTTGGGAACATGAATGTCTGTACTGATTTCCATTGCAATCCATCTAAAAGTAGTTGAGACATTTCAGTCTGGACCAAATGGGCCATGCTTCTAAAGAGAAAACACATTCCACTGTAAGTATGAGATTAAACACGTATTAATGTAGAAAACAGAACACAGGATATTATCACCAACCCCGAAAACAGCTTGGAAAGTTAGGATATTCTTTTTTTTCCCTGCTAATTTCTGCACCAGCAGCAGTTTCCCAAATCAGACGTCTATTACAGCTGTCAACTCCCTCTTCACATGAGTCGCTCTGGGGGATGCAGATTCATGCTGGCCATAATGACGGGTGAAATGACCTGTGCAATTAACCCTTCTTCATGTGAGTAAAACTGAGCCCCATAAATGGCTGACAGATTCAATTGCAGTTCAGCCCCCGGTTAGCCGCTCATGCCTTGCAAGAAGTAGAATGGACATCTGTTTGGTGTATTTTCTGCTTGTGAGGGTCTAATTGCTTGAGGATGAGATATTTCCCTTCAGTTAGGAGTGGGTCAGGGGAAAGGATAGCCTCTTCTGAGTGATTAGTAGTCTAACTTTTAAAAACACAAGTGGAAGAAAACTGTTATTCTGTATGACTTGTCAGTTACAGAATACATGGATGCTCAAATGGTTTTTGCATGTTCTGTGTGGTGAGGTGATTACAATACAGTGTGGCTAACATCCACTGACATGAACATGATTCATTTCCAAACACAACACTTTAAGGGTGCATGAGTGCATGTGTGTTTATACATTTACATGTACTGTACATACACATGCGGACATACTGTTTGTATTTCACATCAATCTTGTAAAGTTAAACTACCTTAGAGGAAACAGCCTTATTCAGTGCAGCTGGAGAGAAAACAGTGACATTTCTCTTCTTCCTGGAAAGATTTGTCTGGTTTGTCTGCAACGGAACGGCAGCACATTTTATCCACAAATAGAATTTTAAAATGTTAGCAGGGATTCAAAGTATCCTAGCACTTGATCATTAAATTGACCTTGGTTATCTCCATTAGAACAGAACTGGATGTTGTTTACATCTGGACTTTTACATTACATGTTACTTGTTAGACGCTTTTATCCAAAGCGACTTACATACTCAATACTGTGGACAATCCCCACAGGATTGGACTTTCAATCAAATATTATCACCTGGTATACATAATCATATAAATCGTACATATCATATTTGTTGTGCTTACCCTGATCTACCTTGAAGTCTTAAAGCATTACAGCTGTGTGAGTAAGTTCTACTGTGATGACTAAAATAAAATAAACAACTTTTAACAAATCCTGGAAAAAGAGCATTTGACACATTAAGCCTTGTTTATAGAGATAGAAACAAATCCCATAACACTGTTTCTGTTCCTTCTCGTTTGAGTTTTCTCTCTTGTGTTTCTGCCCCACTGTACTCTTTGGCTTACTTTCTTTACCTTTTTAATTTTTTTCTCTACAAGCATATCCCGCCTTTAACCTCCTTTTTTGCCACTTACATAGTGCCCTGACGACTGACACTTGCACTATGGAACAAGTTAATGCCACACGAAACAACTTTACATTTGTTCAGTTTATATGCAGTATTAGGCACATAAACTCAATTACTTCCACTCATAATTGCTCTGGTCTCGATTATTAAACACAAAGAGATGTGTGCCTTGTAGCCTGTCAAATTTCAATTATTAGATTATAAGAAGATCTGTCACAATGAATAAATAAGAAAATAACATTTACTTTACAGCCTCCTACATTCTTTCACTAAATAATGCAGGAGACTGTTGTCGGGTTGAGACCACAATGTGCTTTAATTTGCAGCTTGGTGTAAAGTGAAGTTCTGACTTTCATTTTGACACCCACAATGGCTGGTTTACAGCTTGAGTTTCCAAGGGAAGTTTGGAGTTGTTAATTTGTTTAACAGGATCACTCGCAAAACACATGTATTCCGTATGCAGTTTGTTCTGTCTCACAGCAACCGTATATCCTTGTGCATCAATTGTAACTTAAAGGTCCCATGTCATGGCCATTTCTACTGATCATATTTCCATTGTTGAGGTATACTAGAATAGATTTCAATTGTGCAATTTTCCAAAATCACATTGGTTTCTCATACAGCATCTCTGTATAGTATGTGTATTCACCAGGTATTCACTCTCTGTCCTCGGCTTGTTGGAGCTCCTGCCCCCCCCTCCCTTTGAGCCCAGTGTGCTCTGATTGGTCGGGACGTTGCGAGGCTCGCTGCTGCGAGGAGCGGACAGGTTTCCGGGTTGGCGATACAGCGAAACTCATCCTGAGCACACACAAACACTCACAGCCGAAGTAAAAACAATAAGTGTGGCTTGATATTGAGTAAGAAAAAGGTTTATAACGCTGTGAGCATGGGTCTGCAGAGAGCATTTCTCCGCGATCCCAACTCGTCTATTACCAGCGTTCAGGGAGCTCTATGCAAGTCAATGGGGACTCCCTGTTAGTTAGCCAAGGGATCCTGGTGTGCGAGGTGCTCTGCGGATTGGTCCATTTGGGCCAATCCGGTCATGTGTTGTTGATTTGGGTATTCACACGTCACAGAACCCAGGAAGCAAACAATGGAAAATGAGAAATCTCCAACGAGGCGTTTTGGGGCAGCATAGACAGGTCTTTTCTGTGTTAGAGTTTTACTCGCTACAGGGTGTACTTTGAGGGTTTTTTAACTCTGCAGACCGTTTACATGCATAAAAACCTTCATAACACACAATGGGACGGGTAATAACCCTATGGTAATAACTGGAAAAGCATGACATGGGCCCTTTAACAAAAAACAGAAAAACTTGAATGCTTTTGCCACTTCCACTGATATTAACACCATGTATGTCTTTAAACGGGTTATTATTAATCTTTTGAGCAAGTTGTTCTTGACATGTTGCTTCAAATATAAATTGAACAAAGAATATACTTGATAAGAAACTAATTTCCCATCCAGTAGGCTATAAATTTAACACCAAAAGCAGGACACGGAATCTGCATTAACTACAAAAAAGTGTGCTTTGAAGCGCACTGTGGTTATAACACAATTCAGTATATTTTGACTGGCTGATAAGAAACTAATTTCCCATCCAGTAGGCTATCAATTTAACACCAAAAGCAGGACACGGAATCTGCAGTATTCAGTGGAAAGTGTGAAAATTCTCTCTGAGTGGACAGACTGAGCCTCTTTCATAACAAAACCCCTATTCCATTACCAACACTGGAAGTGGAAGTTGAAGCCATTAATCTGGACCCATCCCTCTGTGTACTCTGCATGGGTGGGGACTGGAAGAAGCAGAGGATGGACCCTCAGACGTCACCACCTCTGCCCAGCCTCTCCTTCTGCTCACGGCTCAGTCAGGACTGATGGTGAGAGGGGATGAGTGTAGTGACAATAGAAACCAACAGGAACCGCTGAGTGGAAACCTGTAGACTGTAAACTGGGAGTAATGTGTTTCTTATAAGCGTCGTTGGATTTGCTTACAACTTCACGGGAAGTCTTTGCTTTGTGCTTCTGCCTCTGGTTTCGTGTCTCCTTGGATGTTGCGCCACGCTGCACACCGTTTGCCCACTGGCATGTGAGGGATCGCGTGCAGTTTACAGTGCGCTGGCCCGAACACGTTTATCTTCAGCCTTTTCAGTGGCAGGAACCCGGCCGAGCCGATGAGTGCGCCCCAAATGTTCCTCTCAAACGTCTACAACATGTTGTTCATCACATTTGCCAGATGATACCTGTTGATTTTTCCTCGCGCCATGTCCTCCTGTCAGACTGAGCTGGACAATGAAGTTATGGGATAGCCTGCTGACCACTTGTTTGATACTGCTGAGCGCCGTGCACGCCAGCCGGCTGCTCCGGAGCCAACCGCAGTCCTCTTCCACCGAGAGGAGAGGGCGCGCCGCCGAGAGTCCCCTGGAGCTCCCGCCGATTCAGGGCCGCCTGTCTCTCGCTTCCCCGGGAATGAGCCTTGCTGAGGCGGGTACAGCGGACTGGGAAAGGACGCTGGCTGAAGCAGAAAAAAGTAAGAGCGTGTGGTTTTATGTATGGAGTGCCCAAAGTGCCAAAAAACACAATAAGATTAGCCTCCAGCAGGCATGCTCGGTCTTGAATTATTTTTATTTTCCATAACAAAAAATAGGCTACTTTAAAAAAAAAAATGAACTGTTAAATTCAAAACATGTGAAACTGATTTGACCGAATTACACTTCAGAGACTAATCAATGTTTACACATAATTTATTTGTACATATTTATGGTGCCTGGTTCCGCTTTTAAACATTTGTTATGGTGTGCCATTCTTGCCTCCAACCTTAGGACTGCCACATTCAGAGCTCTTGGGTTGTGGTGGTATTACTTTCTTTATACCTTTAACACTGGGTAGGCCGTAACAAGAGTTGGTTTTGGACATAATTCAATTGTGTTATGTAGGTTGGCAAGAAACGATTATTTTTCAATAGATCAATTATTCATTTCACAAATAATTGTTTTGTTTAGACAATGTTATGTTGTAAATGACAATAGTTGTCAATTTAATTTCAGTAAATCCACAATTTTAACTCTAGTGGTATTTGCAGTAAGAGTGGCTTCTGTTTCTTTAATGAAGCACTCAAATTACAACAGTCTGGTTCATAAATAAAAACATTTGTAACTTGGCAGTCAGTTCAAATTAAATTCCTCACAACATCTGTTCAATAGCCAGATGATGAGTGAAACAATATGTGCTTGCTGCCCTTGTAAGAGTACCATTTGTCTTGATGTGTTTCAGACACCATGGAGGAGTCCCCTACAAACGAGTTTAAGGACATGGTGGATTTAATCAAAGGGACCATCAGTAGAATACGTCGTTCCTCCTCATCCACTGTGTCCTCATCTACCTCCTCCCCTACCTCTTCCCCCTCCGAAGAAGACCTGAGCAGCAGGACTCGACCCAGGAGGGAAAGGAAGAAGGGGGCAAGCCAGCAGAGTGGAGGAAGAAGAGGAAGAGCTAGAGGAGGGGAGACAGGAGGGAAGGTAAGGGGAGGTAACAGACGAGTACAGGGCTGTGTGCTCAAACAGATCCACCTCAATGTGACGGACCTTGGGCTGGGTTACAGCTCCAGTGAGGAAATGATATTCAGGTACTGCTCCGGACCCTGCAGGAAGTCTGAGACAAACTATGACAAAATCCTTTACAACCTCGCTCACAACAGGAGGCTTCCTCCTAAGGACACGCCGCCACAGACCTGCTGTCGGCCAATATCGTTTGATGATGACCTCTCGTTTTTAGACGACAACCTGGTGTACCACATCGTGAGGAAGCACTCTGCCAGGAAGTGTGGCTGTGTGTAGGGAGCTGGTGTCAGGTGTTGTGTAGTTTAACATACCCTCCCACTTTGAAGTTGATGTTGAGTGTTTTTTCTTCTGTTTTTCCCACTGTGAGGAGACTTCCACGCATTACTTGTGGTCGAATCCAGTCCAACAGTAAAGGAATAAATAAGGAAAGGAGTTTACAGTTTTAACCTCAAAGCAAGGATCCTCTTCTTCTCCATTGCTTAATCCAAATATCCATAATTTCCTTCACAGTTCACACCTTACATTGCTAATATGTTCAGTGTGATTTTAAATGTTTCCATGGATACTCTACCTTAAGGACTGAAATCAGTCAGACACAATGGATGATTCAGCAGACTGTTCTGTCTATTGTATAGCACGTATGTTACATGGAAAAAGTTATACACATATGAAATGTATTTATGAAATCTTGAATTTATTAACTTATTGATATTTATTATGTTTTTATAAAAGGAATACATGTTATTTATTACTGTAATGTGATATCTCAGACCATGCCAAAGGTTTAAAACAAATAATTTGATGATCTATTTCCATATAAGAGCTGTATAAAAGACTGGTTTACAGGCCCTGTGGAATTGTCTTGCAAACAAAGGTTTGTGTTCATTTATTGCTTTTCACCAAGCACATTGTGTGTCCTTGAAGTCTAACAAAAGACTTTTCTAAATAATTTGCTTCCTCATAAAACATTTTCGAAGCCGATTTTGAAAACAGTAATTTCATTTGTGCATTATTTACATCATGATCAAGCGCTTGCAGGCTTCTTATTTGCTGTTGCATTCATTGCTACTTTGGTGCATTGCTCACATGCTCATACTATACAAAGAAGCAGGGACCATCTCTTAAAAAGTAGTCAAAAACTCTACAGGATATCTTCAAAACAGCCCTCACTATCTTATCCTAGTGTATTCACTTGATGTGTAAGTGAAACAAGATTTCCTGATAGAAATGTACCTACAGCTATATTTTTTATACGATATTCACTTTAAAAATGCCTCATTTACTTGTTAATAAATGTATTCTACACAGTGTATTCTGTATGTGATTACTAAGACAGGATTTTGTGTTTCAGATCTATGTCGATGAGTTTAGCAGACAAGAAGCCATGTTGTCATAAATTGTCCATCTGAACAATCAGAGAGAAACTCAGGTTTCCAACATTACGCCATACAGCCATAACATATGCTTGGCATTGATAAAAAAAAAGAGACAGGTAACAGAAATGAATCATTGTATTTCCGTCACTTTTTGTGTGAAGGTGGAAAAGCAGCGAGAGGAATGGGGCGTCAGGGATTTGCCTTTGTAATATATAAAGGATTATAGAAGGATCTTATCAAATGACAGGAACAGACATCAAACAGAAGAGGATGAAGTATCTGTACATACATTAGAGTATAGTATCTATAGTACAAGTATAAAAGGAAAATGAGATGGACAGCAGATAGATGGATGAAAGACGAGTGATACAACATACAACATGGATTAATGAGTTAAGAGATAACGTATGTGTTGGCAGAGAAAGGGGGACAATGAGAAGACAGTATAATTGAAAGGTGGCGCATATCCAGAGAAGACAATGATGAAGGAGAACTTGAGAAGAGATGATGTGCCTTGCTTAACTAATGTGTGTGATCGATATCTGATCTATCCGCTGCTCGCTCACATTTCACAGCCCTTCCTCTGCCTGTCCCCGAGCTGTGAGTCAGCGCTGACTGGTTCAACAATTACAGGGCAATACTGGGGCTAAGACTCCCTTATTTTCTTATGTAACTAATTATCTCGATAAGCGACACTGTGATTCTCTGTGAGACGCTTTGCAACCAGAGCTGATACACCAGTCAAGCTCAGAGCTGGGGATTGATAGATTCTGACAGCTAGGGTTACACTGACGTGTTTACAGTTCAGCTCTGTTGGCACTGCAGATGTTTACGTCTCTGTACTTGAAAATGTTCATCTTTTGGATGTTGATATTATTACCATGGTACTGTTATGGTAGTAAAAACTGCAGCCAGTTGATCATTGATTAATAGAAATCTACGCACTATACCAATATTGAAATAAAATGAGTGCCACGTTCACTTTATTTTTGAGCTTCCTCGCTTTTTGGTCAACCTAGAAATGCAGTTGAATGAGTCAACACTTTCCATTGCTATAACTTCTATTTCTCCTTTATTAAGTTATTAAGCCACAGTTTTACTCAACACTTAACATTTAACAAATTGGCCGAGTGTGGACTGTAGTTTGATTGCTGCGATGGGACCAATAGCATAAAACTGAGTTAACCATGACAGTGCCAAACCTTTATTGGCCCCCCTGTAGAAAATATACACAACAAGGCCATCAGCTTAACCTGTGGAGAGCAGGGGAAACCATTAGTGCTCACTGACAGTCAGAGGATAGTGTCATTAGTCAGATGAGTCTGAGCTGCTCTTTTGTTCGTGGTGTCAGAGGAGCTTGTAATGGAGGATAATGTTCCTGTGGAGTGTAATACAACACAAGCATAGCGGTTAAAGGGATGGTGCTCCAAACAGGTGCTAAATACTGTCAGAACTGAGAAGGAGACACTTATGTTACAGTGATCGCTTCAAAGGGCTGGTTCACCTAAAATATAATGTAATGTCTAGCCATATAACGTTTTCAGATATGAGATATTATCTTAGTAAAATGTGAAGTGTATAAAATAATGCTTGTAGTGCACAATACAAAAAATATGCCATATTATATATATTTATATTTTCAAAAAAATAGAAAATGTTTTATTATTGTTAGTTGCCAGGGCACATGTTCAGGGAAAAACAAGATTGTTTAATTTTCTAAATTCATTTTCCATATGGATACTTTTATTGTGCAACTGAGCAGCTGAGTAGTCAAAGACATAGTAGTTATTATGGGGTAAATAGGGCAGGCAAAGTAAACACTGCTGTTGAAAGTCAGTTTCTCAGAAGGAAAGCTTGTCAGCATGATGGTTTTAAATTACACTTCATAAAGTGTCTCTGCAGTAGCTCAAACACTCATCATTCCATCCAAATGAGTGGCCAGCTTGTTTACAAGAGAAAGCAATTATGGGCCTTTCGACCACCATTGTGCCAGCTGGCGTGAGAAAAGATACAAATTATAACCTAAGTGTAATCACAGTTATATGAGACATAACGCGGGTCTTCATCAGAGATCTGTCAACCACACAAGCTCTTTGTGCCACTGCTGTCAGTGTGACTCATACTATATGAAAGTCAATTGTAAAGACAACCACAGAAGGAGGAAGGAGAGGCATCGCAGATGAAAACAATACAGCTACCAATTCCAGATGTATGACGACAACACAACACTGAAGCTTTCTCACTTCTTTTTAGAGAATAAAATAGACTCCAAGATGTGATATCTTCTCATATACACAATTGATAAAAGTAGTTTGTCTTTTGTGGGTCTTGAAAACGTAGAAAGGCAAAAGGGGGGTTTTGGTTCCAAACTTCAAAAATCTTTAAGATAAAAGTCCAAAAAACACAATATTTTAGTGATCCATGCAAGAAACAGGCTGGGAGCTGAAGTTTAGGAAGGATAGCTGTGCTGACAGTGGACTGGCTGCAACACAAAGCAGAAGCAGAGGGGATTAACGTGGAGCTCTAACCACACTGCCCTAATCATCGTCTACTGGCCTATCGCCAAACCTCCAGTCTGGACCACCAGCCACAGGCTCCCACTCATCACTACCACACACACAGACACGTGTTATCAGTCATCTCTCAAGTGAGCTGCAGATGGACTTTACATTCATAAACCCAATTATCAGAGAGATGAAAGACAGAACAATGGACACCATCAAAAAAACATCAGTGGTGAGACATTTATCAAAACCCTCATTTTCAGCTTTTTGTTTTTGATTTAACAAAGGTTTAATATTTAATGGGCTTGCAATTGAAAGGGTTTATGGTGTAATATAACAACACTGTACTGTACATACTGTATGATGTAACACTTCATATTTTTAATGTACGTAATATAAGTTGTGTCCCTGGGCAAGACACTTCACCCCAAATTGCTCCTGTGGGGATTGCCCACAGTATTGAGTATGTAAGTCACTTTGGATAAAAGCGTCTAACAAGTGACATGTAATGTAATGTAATAAGTCAGTTGAACTTCAGTTAACTTGTGAACCTGACCCAGCTCAGTCCTTTAGCGGATGCAATATTTTGACACGAATTATAGATGTCGAGAAGGAAATGGCAAGAGGTGTGAATGTAACACTATCACCTGCAAGTTGGTGAGTACGAGGTGTTCGACCCGATGGTTAAATATTCAGGTGCAACCTGAGAATGTGCATTACAACGCTCTCAGCCTCACTAATTTGACACACCATTGAGTGTGTGCATGTAATCATACAAGAAGAGCATACATCTCTATGTTTAAGTGCTGTGGCAGAGAGCCAGCTTAAACCTTTATCAAAAGCCAGAAAGTGCAATTAAATGTGAAAATAGAAGTTGTCTAAAAATCCACGCTAGACGTGTTCTTATGGCTACGTGTGTAAATCCTATTCTGAATGAATGCCTAGTAAGAGTAGGCAGCTCAGCCAAAGACATTGACTGGTTCATGACATGATTTTTCGGCCACTTCTGTCTGTGATGTCAGGGTGAAATGATAAGAAATGGCTCACAGGCCGACTGGTTGAAGCCCTGCTGGACAGGAAGCTGTCCGATGTAGTGTGACACACTACATCAAGCCGGGAGGAAACAGCTGAGATGATGTGACAAAGTCACACAAGCTCACAGAGAGATTGAGCAGCGAGGATTTACCTAGTTAAACCCTTCTTTGAAACTGTATTTCTTTCAACCCAAAGGCTTCATTATTTACTTTCTTGTGACTATGCAGACAGATTACATAGTTAAGTGACTTCCTACTTGTACCACTTGTTTCTCAGATCAATTTCGAACTGTTAAGTTGTTTTATTTGTTTTAATCTGCAAAAACAGGTGTATTGGCAAGGGAATTTAAACAAATGTTTCAGTGTCATGCTATTTTAATTTTTATTTTGCAACAAGAGACCGATTGTCTTGCAAGTACAAGAAGTATTTATAATACTGACACAACATCTTTTGTGGCAATACACAAAAGAGACAGTTTACTTGTTTTTACTTCAGACATTGATAACTCAAAATATACTGAATCCCTAAATAATGGCAATTATGATAAACAAGATCAAACACACTTTAAACAGCTGTTACAGCCAAAATGTTTTTGCTGTTTTTTGCAGCAATAATTACATTTGTATTAGTTGTTCCCATCTTATATTAAGTGTACATTGGAGTGACCCTTGACCCATGATAACAACATGAACATAGCATACATTGTCAAACATCAGAGTACATTCCTCTCATCGTTTACACACATGGGTCTGAAGCACCTCTGCTACGCTGAGGTACGGAGTGGAACTGCTCTAATCTCCTGTGTAAACACAGTTATGTTGTGTGTGTGTGTGTGTGTGTGTGTGTGTGTGTGTGTGTGTGTGTCCAGGGCCCCAAGAGGCAAACCAGACTACTAACACACAATTCATTCTCCCCTCATGAGGAAACAGCAGACCTCCCTTGACCCCCTTCTTGCTCCTCACTTTCCCTCCATCCTCCTGTATCTTTCACTACCTCGTCTTCAGATACCCTCCCACATTTAGCTTCAACCATTATTGTCTACAGCCCTCCTTCCTCTGTTTTCTCGTAATGTTTACACCCTGTGAATAAACTCAGAACTTGGCCCCTGTGTGTGTGTGTGTGTGTGTGTGTGTGTGTGTGTGTGTGTGTGTGTGTGTGGATCCACTGCTGTGTGTGTCTGTTTGTATATTCCCTGGTGTTAAAGGGAGGAACCTCTCACTTCCTCCATAAACACCTCAGTGGTATGCAAAGGATCTGTAGCAAAGACTTCTGACTCCTACACCCTCTCTATTTATTTAACCTTTATTAAACAAGGACAAGTCTTTTACAAGAGAGTCCTGGCCAAGATAGGTAGCAGCACAATTAGAAACAAACAATTAAAAACGAGAACAGAGAACCAATCAGAGTCACTATCAGAAACATCATTATACAAAGCATCTACAAATAGAGTTGCCTGCTTCACTCTGCATTGAATTAACAATTGTCCATCATCAGCGACTGAATCAAAGTTTATTTTTAATAAACTTCCCTCTTTATCTTTATATATCTTTGTTGTTTGGAAAAACATGCAGCACGTTTGTGTTTTCCCTTGTAGATCTGCAGAGGGAAAAGTCAAGAGGTGGTCATAAATCTGATGAATAGATCACGCAGCTTGGCTTTAGTATCTGACTTACAATATAACTAATACTCAGATAAAACACACAAATACAAACAGATGGTACTGTATCCTTATCATCCACACCCATAATGTAAACTGGGCCAAATGCAAAAAAAGGAACGCTGCTGGATGCCAAAACTGACATACCACCAAACCATGTGTGTATAAAACTACAGCTCATCAGGACACTGGAATAATACTTCCCAACCATCCAAAGGAGCAAGAATTCCTTTGTGAAAGCTGCAGCCTTATAGCAGTGTTTCCTCATCTTTGTAATTTTGTCATATTGGTTTGGCTTTACTCGATAATATGCATAAAATAGACAAGAGATTTGTTGCAGAGGAGGGCTTCAAAGAGCATGAGCCACATTGAGACTCAACATTGTGATTACACACCCAGAATATTTAAGAAGTGCATAGATTCAGTGAAAAGAAACCTCATCAATTACTCAAGTAAAGCAACAGAAGGCTATTGGTGGAAAAACAAGGACTGCCACCAAGTGTTGCAGTTATTAGCTACTGATCAAATCTAAACATAAATGTGTAACATCCCAAAAATACCTACAAAAGTATTTGAAAGCCTCTGATCCTCTGACAGACATCTGTTTCCCCCCTGAGGTGAATGGACGCTGAAATGGATCCTACTAAGCCAGAAAATGACTCACAGAGCGAAGGCAGGGAGCAAACAGTTCAAACCTCTGACTCACAGACCCTTTTATAAACTTTCAGAGTCTACAATGACCTTCCGAGGACCCCTCCTTGGACCCTAATAACCCCCATCCAGGCCTGAGTGAGCTGAGACACAACTGATGGAAATTTGATATCTCAGCCTCAGTTTCCTTGTGATTCACTAAAACACATCATCTAGATCCAGATCCAGAGCTAGATACAGACACTAACCACAGACACATCATGTTCAGATGAACCCACCAGACACACAGTGATTGATGTCGGACTGCTTAAGACTACCATTTTACTGTTATATAACTACGAGTAGAAAGCAGAAGGTGGATAATAACATGGCATGTTTATTTGCCCTTTGATTCGTTTAAGTTTTGCCATATGGTGGAAAGTGCCCTATGCCACTGTGAAGTGAACATATTTCAACAGAGATTACCACGACAGGAAATAAAACATTGACCTCTGTAATGTTCCTGCCATGCTCTAACCTTTGACATACACAGAACAACAGCAATGGTCTAAAATAAACAACTCCTCTCAAAGGACGTAGAAAATAAATACCTGCCACAAGCACTTTGAGTACAGGCCAAACACAGAGCTAATACCTTTAGTTCATTCAGCCTTTTTTCATCCATTACTCCTGAACTCCAAAATACCTTATTGCTTACATTGAGATGTGCAGTGTCTCAAATCTGCAAACCAGAGAACAATGATTACAACATATTTTAAACCTTGAGTTAGACATTCTGGTAAATTAAATTGTTGTCTTTCTTACAGATAGTTTGATAAAAAAAAGATAGATACTACTTGTACGTACGGTATTTATGAAACTATAGCCAGGAGCTGGTTAGCTTAGCTTAGCATACAGAATGGAAATTAGGAAACAACTAGCCGGAAAGATGTTTCCCAGTTGAATTATGGGAAATCGTATTTTGAATGTTGACCCATACGAGGGATTCAAAATCCGGAAAACTCAGCCTCAGAACCTTTGATCCTTTTAATGTCTCTCAAATGTCCACCAACTTTATAGAAGGTAAAAATCAATCAATCTGACTACTCCTTAAAAAACAACTGAAGCTAGTTGTGTCTTTTGATTTCTTCCAAACGCTTGTTGACTCTCATTAGCTACAATAACAATGGTTAATTCATGTTTGTGTCCATTTCATTTTGATTACTTTGACATGACAAGTACGACATAAAGTGTTTTTATGTTTATGTGTTATTTTGTTACAATTACATTTAAGTTAAGGGAAAATTGAGTAGTCATTTGTAAGTTAGTGGTCTCTTTATTAAAATGCATAGGCCTACATGTTGGAGATGAACCACAAAACATGGAATTTCCCCCAGACTACACCATGTGTAAAGTCCAAGTAGATTTACAGCTGCTTTTTCCTCATTTTTTGTGGAGCTCTGCGTGACTGTTGGACAAACCTTTCTTGTTTTCCTGCTCAATCTGTGGTTATCTTCCATACTGTGGATACTGTGGATAAATCGTTCTGCCACAAAAGAATAACATTTAAGGAACTGTTATGTTTCATGCCTTAGCTGAATTATGAGCGGGCTGAAATGGAAACACCTGCTGTGTCTAAACCAGTCACTCATTGAATCTATTATTCAACAAAAGATACCCTGATTACACCGTCTCACACTGAGGCTGAACACACAGGAAACTGTCAACATGCGCTGAAGTCACACAGGACGCTGCCGTAGTGTCAACACAGACCACTGCGATCAAAGGAACCATAACAAGAAGGAACCACTGGCCTCACACATGCATCACGAGCAGAGGGAGAGCCCGGGGAGGAGCTGTGGCATCACACAAGTGGTGACGGAAGTACACTCTCTACACTACTGGCCTTAGTCTTTGCTGCTTCATTCAGGACACAGACACTGGTCGGTATCACTCTCCTCTCATATCACCAACCAGCTGCATAAAGGTTTCATCATTATTGTAGAGCAAGCTGAGGAGTCTTTAAATATTTCTTTTTCTATTGGTGTACTGCATCCATTTAGTGTTGCACTTTCATAAATAAAGGGCATTCTCAAGAGACAGTTTGAGGGATAAGGAATAATCATAATCAAAGCATCATAGATTGAACTGTCCTGCATACATGTATTATTCAAATATTTGTATTGAGAAGAAGCATACAAGTGTAAGCAGTAGTACATATTCTTTGGGGTGGAAATCATGCTTCCCTTTTTCCAACATAGAAGACAAACATAACAGCCAACAAGAAGTAATAAGGAAGAAAAAACATAGCATGACAGGAGTAGCATGATTAATGGCATACCTAGTCATAGTGGGAAAGAACATACAAAAAGTATATATCTAATGAAAAAAAACAAAAAACTAGAGAAAAACTAAAAATGTGAGTGGTGCAGATGAGCCCAGATTACGCCCCCCACCCTTCCCTCCCCGAGCAGTGCCACCAAGCCATTAAAAACGATTGTTTGTGCAATGCATATCAGCCGACCGTCCCTCTTATAAATGAAACCATTGGACCCCACATCCTTTCAAATTCCCCCAGTCTATCTTTTAGGATATATCCAAGCTTTGATTTCCATAACAGGAGAATACGTTTCTTTGCACACAGGAGGCCATAGGACAGGAGATGATGTTGTGCATTTTGAAGTGTGTTACATTGTTCAGATGTGCCCAGTATCACCAACACTGGATCTGGTTGTAGTTGGACTTTAAATGCCTTTGAAAAGAATGAGGGGAACAGATACTCACATATTTCAAGGCCTTGTCCCAGGTGTCCTCTGCTATTTCCTCACCAAACTCTTTTTCCCAGTCTTTTTTTATACAGTTTGTATCAACTTGTCCATAGTCTTGTACTATGTCATATATAAATGACACTGTATCTCTCTCTGCTAAACAGTCTCTCAGACAGTGGTCAAGCTTGTCAGGTGTTGCAGTTTCAAAGTCATGTAGGTGGGTCCTCACAAAATGCCTAATCTGGAGGTATCTAAAGAAATCCGCCCTAGCCAGCCCATACTTTTCCTGAAGCTGCTGGAATGATGCAAATGTACCACGGATGTATAAATCGCCAACGCTACCAATTCCTAACTCTCTCCATCTGTCAAAGGTTCCATCCATAATTGAAGGGGTAAACGATGGGTTTGATGATAGGGGAACATTGAATGACAGGGCCCTAAATTTAAGTTGTTTTGTAATTTGTCTCCAAATCTGAATGGTATTATGAATAATCGGGTTATTATTATAGTATGACTTTTTAAGACGCACGGGAGACATAACTATGGCACCAAGAGAGGAGGGTAGGCAGTCTTCTCGTTCCAAGTCAAGCCAGTCTGTGAGTACAACTGTCTCGTCTAGCCAGTAGGAGACACAACGAATATTTGCCGCCCAGTAATAGCGCATCAAGTCTGGCAGAGCTAGCCCCCCTTTCGTCTTAGTCTTGCACAAGTGACCTTTCTTAATCCTATGGGACTTATAGTTCCAAATAAAGGGGAGAATTATCAAATCTAGTTTTGTGAAAAAGGCTTTAGTGATATATAAAGGTAAGTTCTGAAAGAGGTATAACAGCTGAGGGAGAAAGATCTTCTTCACTGCGTTGATCCTACCTAGTAAGGAAATTGGCAGTGTTTTCCAAAACTCTATTCTTGTCTTAAATTTATCTAGAATGGCCACAAAGTTTGCGTCAAATAGCGAGTCAAATTTGTTTGAGATCTCTGTTCCTAGATAGGTGAATATTTCTGAAGCTAGTTTGAATGGAATGCTCTCTAGCACGCATGTGTCTTTACAGTGTACACAGGCATCACTTCGCTTTTGGTCCAATTGATTTTGTATCCAGAAAAAGAGCTAAACAGTTCTATGGTCTCTAATAAAATAGGAACCGAAGACTGTGGTTCCGTTATAAACATCAAAATATCGTCCGCGTATAGTGAGATTTTATTTGTAGTGTAGTCTGTATTGTAGCCATGAATCTCTGTGTTGGCTCGGATTGTTTCGGCCAAGGGCTCTAATGCAAGAGCAAACAGTAGAGGACTAAGTGCACATCCCTGCCTTGTTCCCCTGTGCAGGTTAAATGGTTCTGAGATAGTCCGGTTAGTGAGGATTCTAGCATTTGGATTGGTGTAAAGCAACTTAACCCACGAGATGAATCCTGTTCCAAATTTAAATTTTTCAAGAACTTTATATAAGTAGGACCATTCCACAGTCAAAGGCCTTTTCCGCATCCAAACTTAGGATAAACAAATCCCCTTCAGGTTGTCTGGTAGAGTACATAATATTGAAGAGTCGTCTGAGGTTATGAAATGAATGTCTGTTTGGGATGAACCCAGTTTGGTCAGGGTGTACCAGTTTAGCCATATAGAGGCTGAGTCTCCTCGATAAGGTCTTAGCAAGAATGTTCTGGTCTGTATTTAAAAGGGGGACTGGTCTATATGATCCCACTTGTTCTGAATCTTTCCCTTTTTTTGGAATCACTGTTATAGTTGCCTCGTTTAGTGTTGGCGGCAGCATACCAGTCTCATACGCTTTCCTGTACATCCTCAACAAAATAGGAGCCAGCATATTGCTGAACTTTTTATAGAATTCATTGCACATCCCATCTGGCCCCGGGCTTTTGCAATTTTTTAGTGAGTTAATTGTCTTTTTGATTTCTTCACATGTAATGTCCTTCTCAAGAGAGTCACGATCCCTCTGTTCAAATGTGGGCAGATCACAAGCATTTAAGAACTGATCCGCAACTTCAGGTTGCGCATGGGCCTTAGAGTTGTATAAATCATCATAAAACCGCCGAAACATGTCATTGATATGACTATGAGAGGTCAAGGGAGTGCCTTCCTCTGATTTTACCCTGTGAATGGCCTTTTCTGTATCGAGTTTTTGAATTTGTTCCTCTAATTGTGATTGTTTAATGCGGTCCCGTTTTCTTTGCGATGCCTGGAAAGAGATAACACCCCCTCTTATATACGCTTTAAAAGTCTCCCATAACAATGTTGGTGAAACATCATCTTTATCATTTGTTTAAAAAAAAACCTCTATATGCGTCTTAATGTATTCACAAAATGGTTTCCTTGTTAATAGTTGGGGGTCGAACCTCCAGGATCTAGCCGTCTTTGACGCCTCGAGCAGTCTCAGTGAAATAGAAACAGGACAGTGGTCAGATATGATAATATTGTGATATTTCGCATCATTAACCCCAGACAAAAGTTTACCATAGAGTAGGAAATAATCTATTCTGGTGTTTACGTTGTGAACTCGAGAGTGAAAGGAATATTCTCTACCTGTTGCATTTAAGGTTCTCCACACATCAAATAAGTTTGTATTGTTAATAAATGACTTCAACAAATTAGAAGCATTAGATGATGCTATTCGCTTAGTCGATGATCTGTCTAAGTAAGTATCTATAGGACCAGGTTAAAATCGCCTCCAATAATAAGATTTGTTGTAGAGATGTCGGGGATCATGCTGAAGATCTTTCTAAAAAATTCTGGATCGTCCCTGTTTGGACCATATATGTTCAGTAATGTAGTTGGTATAGTTTGTATTTCACCTGTGACCAGGATCCCCTCTTTGTCTGCAATTGTGGATTTGTGTAAGAATGGGACATTTTTGCGAATGATTATACAGCCATACCTCTACTCTTTGCCGAAAACGTAGAATGATAAACCTGATTTATCCATCTAGCCTTAATTTTATTGTGTGCTTTGTTATTTAAATGTATCTTTTGTAAGAAACTGATGTCTGCATGAAGCTCCCTTAGATGGGACGGTACTTCACCCCGTTTTACTGGTTCGTTGATCCCGTTCACATTCCATGTGCAAAAAGTTAAATCCTCTCCTTTACCTGTATCACCACTTATTGTATCTGTTGTCACAGCCATAAGGCATAAAAGGGTCCCTTAGATTGTGTCTTTTGATGTAATCTCCACATCTCCCGTCAGTGATATAACCGCAGTGGCACTGCTCCCCACCCCAACCCAGCCTCAAATCTGCCCCCGTAAAAATGAAAGTAAATAAACAGGAAGTAAAAAAAAAAAAAAAAGTGAAAATACAAACCAAAACAGAAACATACATAGTCCTGCATAAATGTAACATGAAATAGCATCTGAAAAACGCAGATAAATCATGAGACATTATAAAGGCGTTGATGCACAATCAAACATTATATAAAATGTATTAGGCTGTCTATCCAGCTGCTGATACCTTGACAACACAATCAGATGATTATGTAAGAGAAAGTATGTCCTTCAATATGCAGACTCTCTGCTGTAACAACTTTCAGCTGGTATAATTTTGAGTTATTTGCATATCTGATGTATCTTGCTTTACATATTTGCATATTAGGCGTGCAAGGTTGTCTGATCTAAAGCATTTCTTTCTGTCTGTCCGTCTGTAAGGTTTCATATGTAATTTATGTGGACAAGCAGACACCCTTACCCTTCAGCACGCAATGAAAGAAACTAAATATAACCAAGACAATTGGAAACCAGCAATAAAATGTCTTTAGAAACACATCACCTCAAGCAATTTACAAAGAGCAAATGTTGCACATATATACACCATATATGTTACAGGCACAGAAGGATGCATTATTCGTTTTTTAATTGCTGTGTTATTGTTATTAATGACTGTACTAAAGTCGAGACAGCAACAGTTGTCTGGCGGTCTGAATCTGAATCTTGTTACAACAGTTGCATCATTTCTATGCCTGTGTTTTGTGCCATAGCAGGAGAGGATTTGCCTTCTAAATCCAGAGACAATTAGTTGCTGGAAGGGAAATCTAAATGCCAGGGCTAGTCATAATGTAGGGCTAAGGAAGACGGATTTCAGCTACACAATGGTGTTTTGACAGGGAGCTGGGAGACAGAAAATAGAAAGCATAGAGTTATAAGACAGCCCTCACTTTCTGTCTTTATCTTACCCTCTGCCGCCATTTCCCACATCTGTAGAACAGATTACTCTTGTTGCGGATGGGTGAGATTAACCCCAAATAAGACTCCATATTAACACCTCGCCGATCTACTGTGTCTGGCTGTCTCTGGATTGACAGATTAGCTGCTGAAAGCCCTGTGGTACATGGGATAGCAACAACACACACCTTCTCCAGGTCCCAGGGCAGGAAGAAGATAACCTTTGAATTTTAACTTTGTTTTTATGTCTCATACACACACACACACACACACACACACACACACACACACACACACACACACACACACACACACACACACACACACACACACAACACACACACACACACACACACACACACACACACACACACACACACACACACACACACACACACACACACACACACACACACACACACACACACACACACACACACACCTACCTCCTGGAAGTTAGGCCTTTTCCCTCACCCATGTCACATTGACTTCCCCTGTGTGAGAGCAGGAACATACATTATATTAAGAATTCATGGTGCATGTCTTTGAATGCAATGATCCATGATAAAATAGGTCCATGCAGGCTGAGGGCCACAGGCAACATGGGACAGCAGACACACACACGCAAACACACATATAAAGATCCATGGAAACAAGCAAGAACACAAATACAAACCCAGGCATGTGCAGAAATAAGCACGCAAATGCCTGCACGAGGAGTCACACACATACACGTTCAGGTCACCATGCACATGATTCTGGGGGTACAAAGATACACAAATCTAGACATTCATTTTTTCTCACCCATGCAAAGACACAAACACGCCTAAGTCCTAAAATGGCATTTATGGAGGCCACCTGTCCATATGGGATCTGATAAACACACCAAGGTCAGCCCTGTTTAGTTTGAATTAAGTCTCTGTGAATGTTAACACACGGCACGGGCTTCCTCTTCTCCTCTTCCTGCACCCCACCCCACCCCCTCCCTCTTTTCTCCCTTTCCAACACACACACACACACGCACAGGGGTTGCCTCTGCTAGTAGTGGAAGTTATCCATCACATTTTTCATTCCCTCTCTCCACGGAGCCCCTCACAATCACCTCATCACATCTGCCAAAACATTTCTCTCACGCTCGCAGCACCGGTGCTTTTCAAACGCTCCCCTGTAAAAACTTCTTCCAGATTATTGTGTTTAGTGTATTGACACAATGTGGAGTTTCAGGGTCGGGCCATTGACCCAAAGCCCCGGATGACACGAATGAAAGTAGTTATTTAGAAATGAAGTATTTCAGGATTGCAATAGTTATTTATTATTCATTTTTCTACAAATCATATGCTTAAATAATATCAACCACTGTTGTATTTGATTAATTATGCAATTTTTGCTTCAAGTTAAAATGTTTGCCACACTGTTGCAAGAAAATAATCTCTGTATGTTGATGCATTAACATGTCAGTGTCCCTGGGCAACATTAAAAACACCATATTGCTTGTGGTGCTGTATAGAAGCGTTGGATGTAAGACCTTCTGGATAAAAGCATCTAAATAACACGCATGTATCCAGTCATGTGCTCTGACACAATAAAAATAAGGAAATTGTAGGGAAAGTTCTTCCTTTAAAGAGAAAGGAGTGAATTGGAAATAGATGGGAAATCATAAATCAATGACACCGTGTCGAACAAGAGCAGCTGAATCAGAAAACAGACGTCTTTGTTTAAAAAGATTCTGTGAAAAAACGTATGAACCGTAAAGTTTCATAAGACAGTCTGACAAACCTCAGGGCCCGTATTGAAGGATACAGAATTAAATATATATATTTTTAAAAACATAAAATGGATTGTGTACAGCTTGCCACAGGATCTCTGGATAGCATCACAAATAATCCCAACAGTCAGATTTCCGTGGACACAGGGACAATGAGCGATGCTGACCATGAAATAGAGAAAGCATTGAGGAGAGAGAAGTTCTCACCACCAACTACGCATCAGCCAAGAGATTTTCAACAAACACAAACTGACAGCTTCAAACCTCCCTTTTTGTAGTTGTGTCGGTATAAAGTGGGCTTATGTAGACTGTGGTTGCAATCAAGAATACAATGAGGAGATTCAGCCGACAGAATCAATGTAAACACTTCTGTGGTGCTTACTCTGATCAAGAAAGTTGTTGCAGCTTTGTCAAATTAAATGTAAGACTTTTTATAATTTTTTCTCACAATGAAATGTAAGGCAGATCTTACAACGGGCAACTTACGGTTAGGGAAAGTACTACCCATGTTATTGTTTCAAAAATATTTCACATGTAGTTATGAGCTAGAACAAACTAAATTCGTTTTTGGTTCAACAGGCATTTTGTAAACTGTACACAAATAAAAGAGGAAACAAATTACTGAGTCAGAAAAAAAGAAAACATTTAAATAGTACTTCCCATGCCCTATTTAAAAACAACTTTTAAAGATTGAGTTTTATCACCTTTTAATACAAAGGCTTATTTTTATATAATGAATCGCCTTTTAAGAATTTATATATATATATATATATATATATGTGTGTGTATTTGTATTATATATATATATCTCTCAGTTTGAGCAACCGAAAGATTGTGCTGCCCTCTAGTGGCTTCAGCTCAACACAACTGCTACAGTACGACCAAATGAAGAATGATGTTTCTTTACACCACAAACTAGAAAGTTTACAAACAACATTTTGACAAAATGTTATATTTACATTTCTATAGATTACATTATATTTTAGGAAAAAACATAGTTCGATGTTTTCCTGTTGACAAGAAAATGGCTGCATCTCAGAAACTATTTGATATATGTAATGGAAAAAGGAAAATGTCACGACTTTTAATAAGTGTGATTCTTTATGTGATCTGAGAATCTAAAAGGTTGTACTATTAGATACTTACCCAACGTTTGTCTGAAGACTTTAGACCAGGGGTAGCCAACACGGTGCCCGCGGGCACTTAGTCGCCCGCAGGGGCAACGTGAGTCGCCCGCCGGGCATGTTCTAAAAATAGCTCGCCAAGCAAATCCAAAATGTATAAAATACACAAAACAAAAAAGGAAATGTAATTAAAAGAATCTACCCTATGCATAAAGGAAACCTAAATCATAGCGAACTCTATCTACTTACTACAACTCTATATCTATCTAACACCCCTCCTCCCCCCACCCCCACAATGAATATCGACCAATAACGTTCTTGCTTGATTTGCGGGACCAGCGTTGCAGTCGGGAAGAAAAGCAATGTGGCACCTCACCGCTTCATAAGGAGTTTGACCGTGATTTTCCTTCTGGCAGAATCTACACAACACATCAGCCCCATTGAACACAGCCTAGTCGTGCCAGCCTATACTGCACATGAGGGGCAGAGTTTTACTCTGTGTGTGTTGCAACTTGCTTATATTTATTGCACTTGACGCACACACGGCGTAATTTCCACTGGAGACCGGGGGGACATGTCCCCCGCACTTTTCGAAATCCCGTTTGTGTCCCCCCACTTTACAAATATGTTTATTATTATTTTTTAACGCAAGCCGTCATCGCCAGGGAGGAGCACACAGCCTCTGTGAGCGAGCGAGACAGAGGGAGAGAGAGCGAGAGAGCTAGGGAGGGAGGGAGAGAGAGAGAGCTAGAGAGCACACCTTTATCTATTTAATATAGATAAAGTAAGAAATCATTCCAATGTGTACTATAGGACAGTAAAAACATAAAAAAAACAGTTTAAAAGGGGAGTGATTAGTAAAATATGCATAAATGATAAGAAAGAATGCTAACTAGGTAAGATAAGAATAAACTTCGGCCGGAGGATTCACAAAACAAGTCCAAGAGCCAGAGGTTCTGACTTCACGGTAGAGTTGCCACGTCAATTCTGAAGAACTCTACCCCATACCCATGTATTTAGCTAGTTCAGAGAGAATAATCAACATTGTGCATAACAAGATAGAATGATAACACCTCTATCAGCTGATGCCAACAGGCAGGAGCAGGGAGACACAACACTGAGAGCACAGCAGCCAAGGTTAAAGGTACCTGTGCAGTCAGGACAGTATGAACTGATCAACTGGGTCAAAGCTATGGGCTTTGGGAAATATTTCCCCAACAGGTCAAATATATAAAGCGGGTTAATAATAATTACATTGAATACATGTTATTTTAGTAAACACTGAAAACGGGTCCCACAGACCCAAACAGCACACAAAGGTTAAAGGTCAGCATATAATAATGTTAAAATGTGCTAAATAAACACACTGCAAAAAACAAAAAAAAGAGGAGTAAAAGTAGCCCCCGACTTGTTTTATTTTTTGAAAGTAGCCCTCATCCTAAAAAAGGTTGGTGACCCCTGCTTTAGACCAATCATAAAAAGGTTTGGTCATTTGTTCTTATAAATCTAAATATGTTTCTTTGGCACAAGTAATAAGTCGTTTTTATTTAGTATACAAGTGTTTAATAATTAAAAAAACAAGTTAATACAGGGTAAGTGAACAACATGCATCTAGACTTCAAAACCTTTGTCTGGATGGAGCACTTTTTTCTAAAAACACAATGTCAGAAAAAGCTCCCCACGCTTCCATAGTCTCGAGTTATGCCCCCTGCAGACTGGAAGGCCTTTTCCCGCCTCTTCTTACAAACTGTTGGCCTTGGCCGTGAAGCTCTTGGAAATTTCCCTCAGCCTCTGTATAGCGGCGTCATTGTCCTCCACAGCCTTGGAGGAGACACGCTGCACTCCGCTGTGCAGGTCCTCCATGCACTTCTGTTGTAGCACAACCACACACACCAATGGGTTATATTACACAGAGTAATGTAAATACAGGTGTTGATGCAACCTGAATAATGATGCCATCAGACCAATACACTATATCCTGTATAAATAAAACAATATGTAGTTTATTTGCATGCTAAAACTGATTGAAGTATTCCTTAGAAATAGATTAGGAGGCGGGTGTAGAGTAAGAAGGTTACCTCTGTGATTGACAGGTGGCTGGCAGCTGTGGTAAATACAGACGCGAGGTTGTTTGCTACAGTTCGCCTCTCCTCATTGGTCTCCTGCAGCACCAGGTGGTACCTGGAAAATAAACAAGTGTTATATTCTAAAACAGAACAAACCGAAACCCGGAGCACTTAAAGCCAAATCCTTTTTAAAATAAAAAAATGTTTAGTGCAGAAACAGTATTTAGAGGGGGCTTTTGATAATGTTGTGTTGTGTGATGGCGACAGCATATAAACAGTATCGTCAGTTACTCACTGTTGTTGCGCTGCCTTCTGTTGCTGCACGGCCTCGTCGTATCCATACATAACTTTCTTCTTCAGAATATTGCGATGGTTTTCCACTGTCTCCATCTCTGTGGCCCAGTCCTGTTCCTCCTGTGCCAACTCCTACAGACACAAGCAAACAGGAAACATTGTGTGCATCAAATATTTGAAAATGTTTCATATTCCTGTTTTTCTGCCTTGAAGACAAACCGTTCAATGCTGGATTGACACGGACATAGTTCATCTTGTTGACATGTGGTTGGGTCACTAGATGTGTTCTACCTGAAGCATAAGCGTGAACTACATGGACTTTACCTGCATGTCAGAATCCAGACGCTCATCCACCTTGCGGATCTGCTCTTTCAGATTCTTCAGGTCATTGGACTTGTCCAAGATGTTACAACCCACCTAAAAGACACACATACACATGAAAATGGACAATTTAGATGGAACAAATATAAACTTTGGTAATAATGTGCGTCAGTAAAGGAAAAAGTTAGCATCGCAAAACAATAAGGATGTTTTTACCTGTTCAAAAAACTCTTCCAAACTAAGTTTCATGTTGGCTAGGCGACTGTTCTCCTCCTCCACGTCAGCGACCAGCTTTCTCAGGATCATCTACAAACACACCGCAAAGATCATAACAAGGACACAGAACACACACATCTTTCATTTTTGACAAAGAAAAAAAAATCGAATATAATTTCTATCTGATAACATATTAAATGTATCCAAGCTCCAAATAACTAGAGATGACATTAGTATAGGTATAATAAGCCAGCTTTGATCATACTCAATGTATCTGTATTGAATTGGATCTTGGCAGTACCTGTATCTTCATTTTATGCTGATCCATGGTGCCCGACTCAAACAGCCTGATCTCAAAATCATGACCGCAGGCGTTCTCTGCAGACAGCGGGATCAGCTTCAGTTTACGGGCCAGCTTGTGGTATTCTGCCACCTTCAGCTCCGCCTGGATGGATATAAGGAAAGGACACACACAGGAGGGGCACGGAATTAAAGTTAAATGAAATGATGAAAAGCATTTGCCATTATCAATCTTTGGCAGCCACAAACACTGACACAAAATACCATTTTAATCCCAACTATGTCACATACACAAATCAGTGCTATTTCAGCTCTTTTAAGTATGCATACTAGATGCTCATACCTTTTCGTTGAATTTGGCCAGGGCGATCTCCTCGTTCCACTTGTGCTGCTCAGCGTCTTCTAGAGACTTGCTGAGGCTGGTGATGGTCCGCTGGAGCTCTCTCTTCTCTCTGGTGATCCTCTCCACATCAGCTGGAGTAAACTTCTGGTTCTTCAGGAGTTGCTGCAGTTCATTTTGCTCATGTTTGAGAGACTCCAGGTGACTATCTGCAGGAAGACAGAGAGAATAAAAGGATTCAAAATGCCATCCAAACCTCAGTAGTGAACTATGCTGCTCAGTGGGAGCTTTGTTAGCATTGAATGATCCCGTGTTGACAGTAAGAGACAGAATATGTTTCTATCGCACGATAGGGAGTTTTAAAACCACAGTAAAGTGTGGTCTCTGGGGACTTATTTAAAGCAAGAATGTTAAATGTTTTTTTAACAAGGATTCAGACAGAGAAAATATCTCAGTCAAGAAGTCCAGTTAACTCCTAAGAAGAATCCTTGTTTAGTTGGTACCGAGTAGAGACGGGCCAAAAAAGAACTGTAAATGTAAATTCATAGTTTCAGTAACTTAATGAGCTTTGATAATTAGCACATGAATCTGCTTGGTGTCTGAATACTGAAATCTCCCCCATGATCCTGTGCATCCTGCTTAACAACTGGTTGAATGTTATATGTACCAGTAGTCTCCAGCTCATCAATCAGTTCTGCATATTTGCCCTCCAGGATTGCTTCAAAGGAATCCACTCTGCTTAGATAAATCTGGAGTTTCTTCAGGTCTGTCTGCAGCTTCACTTTTGCCATCCTCTTGGTCGTGAGACGGTCCTGTCCAGGAGAAGAGACAGAATCTTATCCATCTGATTTATTGTTGCTTACACATATATTCATGTTACTGATAAAACTATAAAACGGGTGCACACCCTCATAAAAGCCAAGGTATATTGTAGGGATGTAACGATATACCGAATATCGCGATAAATAAACGTCCCAATACCGTCGTGAGACTGACAAAATCTACCGCGATTAGAAAAATAATAATAATAATTCTTTTTTTAAAACACTTTTTTTTTTTTAAACCTTTATTTAACCAGGTGGTCCCCTTGAGATCATCGATCTCTTTTTCAAGAGAGACCTGTCCAACATGGCAGCAAGTAGGTTACAACATGAACATAAAACAACAGAACACAAAAGGACATCGTATTTACAGGGCTACATTTACGTACCTAGAGACATTGACAAGTACCAACAGTATATTTATATCTCGCCCTGTCAATAAGCCTCACCTTCTTGGCAAAAACTGTATTGTTTTTGAAGTGGTGGAGAGACAATGCACAGTTTGACCCACTGCTGTCACCCATGGCCAAAGCATATCTCTCTGTCCCACTGAGGTGGCGTTAGACTTTTTCGCTGGATCGTAAAATATCCGTCATAATCCATTATTACCCGTCGGGTCTGAACTCGCAACTAACGTGTCGCGCTGACACGGGGGGGGGGGGAGAGAGAGAGAGCACGCTTGTGAACTGTCAACGGGGGGGGGGTGTTATGCCGTGTTATGCATGCCCACAGAGATATGCATGCACCTCGCGGGAGCGCGCATAGCGTAAAGCAAAAACTCCCAGACATTTCAATGATCTGTACGGCAAAGTACGGTTTGGAAACCATATCATTTCCTTTTGGAGGGCATGCATAACACCAGAGCCTCGCTGCGGGGAAACTTTGGCGCTGTTCCGAGTTTGTTCTAATCTGTCAAAATGACAGACTGCTTTCAGATTTTTCCGTCATTGTTAAAAAAAATATTCGGTTAACGCGATGCTGTCCCAGCAACATCAGTACCAAGCGAGAGACTTGTTTCCACAGCAGGGGATATTGTAAACGCCCAAACATCCCAGCTTCTACCTGGAAATGTGGACATGCTCATATTCCTAAAAACCTGTCTGATGATGCTGAGTGAGTGACTTAGTGAGTTTGAGTTGAGTTACTTGAAAAACTAAAGTGAAACTTGATTTATTTTATTGCGGGGTCTGATTATTAAATGTCCTTGTTTATTTGTGAGGTGCAGTGGCACAAAGAAAATGCCTACTTTGTTTGGTAGTACTAGTAGGTACAAAAACACTGTTTTCTTGTTCCAGTCTGTTACTGTCACTTTGTTTTTGACACTTTAAAATACTGCTATCCTACTAAAATGCTGTACAAATCAGATTTATTATTTAATAAAGAACATTTTTCCAAGTAAAACATTTTTAAATTTCAAAATAAATTTCCCAAAAAAAATTACATTTTTTTTTCTCTTTATTATTCAATATCGCGATAAATACCGTACCGTGGACTTGTTATCGCGATATTATCGTACCGTGAGTTTTTGGTATCGTTACATCCCTAGTATATTGGCTTTAGCTTTAAACTTTTGCACCTTCGATCATCATAAATATCTTCTTTTCGTTTCATTTTGTTGACGATTGTTGGGAAAATACTGAATGTACTCTTCTAATATCAACGTAACAGGAAGTATGATCACCTAGAAGAGCATCAGGACACACTGTTTTAGGCATATGATAGCTATGTGACAACGATTAACATGATGATTCAGCCTCTATGGAGATAGATATGTGACTGTCATGTTTATTGCTTACGCAGGCCTTAGCTAATCTGAACTAAACATTGAATACTGCTTTGAACCGGTATTCTGCATCTTGTGATTGTAACTCCCTCTCTTGTATATAAGCATGTCAAGGACACTGTTCTGGGAACTATTAGTCCCATGCAGCCCTGTGTGTGATGACTACTTCCATTCTTGCAAGGATAATAAATACATGTATCCTTCCTGATATTGAAGACCTAGCCGGTGACGAGTGATATTTTTCCTAACAACGATGATAGTTTTTCACCCTTTCCACTTGTGCAGTGCAATAACCCTAACCCTATATAAAAAACCGTAATAGAAATATCAAGATTCTAATCCTAATCTACGCAGCACAAATGGGAATGGTTTTATAGAAGGTCCTCTTACCGTCTGGCTGTCCTTCTCCAGTAGATCCAGCTCAGTGCTGAGGATTGCGTACTTCTCCTCCATCGAGTCCAGCAGGACTTCGTCAACGTTATAAAGTTTGGCTGGGGTGAAGACAAACGATTGTTGTTGTTTTTTGTCGTTTTAGAAAACAACACTTTTAATGGGACTAAAATCCAGCTTTAAAAATCTAAATTTGAACGTACAAAGTCATTTAAATTCTGTTCAAACATCTATGGAATGCAAAGAATTGTTTAAAAATAAATGTATTGCATAAAGAGATGCTGTGCTTACTTAGTTTATTGAGGAATACATCCTCCATGTCGTCAAACGTGTCCTCGCCCTTCATGAACTTGGAGTATCCCTCAGCTGAGTAGTCCTCGACAAGCTGCACAGTGAAGACAAAGAGAATAAAGATGAATAAACAAGATGCTTTAGATTTAGACGGATAAGAATAACCTTATAATGTGCAGTTATGTTGAGGATTTTGGTCCGAAATACAGAGGAAAAACACTGAATGGGTTTGGAATACACTGTGTGTGCTGTTTAAACATTACATTACATTTCACTTGTTAGACGCTTTTATCCAAAGCATACATACTTAAAGAGGTACCTTGTTATACTCAGCCCCTTCCTCGATGTCTTCATCGTCATCACAGAAGTCACGGAACAGCGTGTCCTGCTCACTCTTATACGAGACAATCTGACACAGAAAGAAAACACAAGAATGGTTTTAACAAGGTTATCAAATTACAATAATGTATTCTGCTTCCTATGCAAATGAGCCTGTTCTTTTAAAATTAAAAAGGTCTATAGCTTCTCACCTTGACATGATCAATCATCCATGTGAGAGCACCGAGGGCCAGAGGCCAGGTGTGGGGGGCTCCAACGGAATACATTGAAGACTTGGAGAGTACAAATGGATACCTTCAACCAAAAAGAAGAGAGTTGTATGAGAAAAAAAGAGTGAGAGAAAGGAAAGGTGATCGTTGGAGATGGCTCCAGCGATCTGAACATCAATATGAACAGGGTATATTCAGGAATCCTGAAGTCAAATGTAATACCTTTTAAGACCTTTAAGACCCTTTCCATACATTTTAAGACCTCATCGCCACTTCGAGTTTTAACCGGTTACATTGGCGACACACTTTACCTCACATTTACTATATACAGTATTGATTGTCCTTCCTCCTTATCTTCCAACCATTTGGACGCAAACTTGCATTTCCCCATAACGATGTTGTTTAACAACCGGCGTAAACGGACCTTCGCGCGCTATCAGCGGCTATGAAGCAGTGAGCGTGCGATGTCCTGTTCAGATGACATAAAATCCAACGGGATGCCATAAATAAACTACACAGAATCACACTACACACCTACGCAATGATTACATTCAGGCAGACTTTAGAATACAACCTCTTTGGACAATTGATATACTTATTGAAAACAAGCTACAACATGTAATACCTTGGAAAATGCTGTTTAATACTTTTTAATACTTTTGAATAGCCTTAATTTTCGCTAAATTGATTTATCGACTTTTAATACTTTTTAAGACCCCGCGGACACCCTGATGAAGCCAACAGAGGTGGGAGAAGTACTTATGTAGAAGTACCAGAGTGTAGGAATACTCGGTTACAAGTTGAAGTTCTTAAAATGTATAAAAGGAAGGCTACAACTAATTCAAATAGGTACTTGCATGTTCAGACTTGTTGCACTATGATTTTTTTGTATGCATAGTTTAATAGTTTCTCTTCATCTTTCTTTTATTTTTAATATTACTTCAATCCAGCCCAATCTTTATATTCCAGTGGTACTAAAGTGCCTTCCCAATACACAAGGTAAGCCACCAGGTGCTTTTTATGATCAACATATGCAATGTGGGGCAATAAACGAAACAAAGTAATATTAATATTAAAGAAAACATACTTATTACAACAAAATGACATCATCTTACCTCAGGGTTTTAAGGAGAGCTGGAACCTCCTCCTCAACTTTTGAGTTTGGCATCTGAAACGTGGGGTCTATCTGACGGTAAACAAACTCAAACACCTTCACAAACTCCTTGGTGGAGGGGGACACGAAGGTCTTGGCTGACAAGGGGCCTGGGTAACCGTGCTCTGTCAAGAACTAGAAAGACCAAAGAGAGAATCAGACTGGACAGGGCAACGGTATAGATTCCTACTCATATTAACTAACTATACATGTTTTTAGAAAGGTACATAAAAAGGTTAAGTTACAAATCAGATACCATAAGGATTGATGTTAAATCAGTGTGAGTGTAGTGACACAAAAATGAAACAAATAGAAAGAAATACCTGAAATCAGCCAATATTTATTTTATGCTAAAGTAGTGGTGTTGCATTAATTGTCATCAGTTCAATGCAATGAAATGTATGTTGCTGTCTGCCAAATTAGATTCAACCACCAAAGTCTTTCAATTTTGTTATATCTCCTACGCATTGGATTTGATGTATTGAATATGAAAGGGTGAAGCAATGTGAAATCTAACTCAACTATTCGTGTGTGTATATACATTACATGGGCTGATAAAGTGTTTGTACCTCGTGCAGCTGCCTGGTGCATTGCAGAACAAACGCTTTATCATGCAAAGGTCTGCTGTCTTTTATCTTCTCACTTCCTCCAAATCCTGACATGTTGCTGTTGCGAGGCAAGCTGACTCCACTAGTTCTGCAGACAAAATGTTAGCATTACACCACAATATCAAAAATAAATTGTGTTAATTGACAAAAAAACCTGTTAAATTGTATTTGCATAGAAATAATTGCATTGTAGAAACCTATTAATAGATATAAAAACCTCAGTCAGCTAAGATTTTCATATAGAACATGCATTATACTCTTTAAAGCCATATTCACAGGATGTTCAGGTACTGAAGTCTTTATTCCTGTATAAAAGGCAAAGTCAACATTTTACCCACTTTATTTGATCTTACTACTACTACTTAAGTTGTATTAGGACCTGTATCATATATTGCCAATGTATATATATTGTTTTTCTTAGTATTATATATGTGTATTAGCACTTACATTGTAAAAGTACATGGTAATGCAACTTTGGATATTCTTTAAATATTATTCACATACCGGCGGGGATCAAAGAAGCTGGTCCGCCTCTCAGAGGTCCCAGACTGCGGTTTGGGTATGTTGAGCTTTCCAAAGGAAGGCTGTTTGCTGTAAAGAAACAAAACTGTGAACAAATGTATATGTTTCACATGACTGCTATTACGGCAAAGTACCACTAATCTATTAGTCTGACTTTACTGAGTTCTCACAGGTTCATAAAACATTGTTCATAATACACTAAAATAAGTAGAATGTAATCTATGAAGCCTTTAAAAAATAAAGCTGCAGTGTCTCCCAGTTTGTTATTAAAGTTTAATGTAATATACAATAACATGAAGCTAGCCACAACATCTCAATCTATCTATAACAGTGTAGTCCTCACTAAGTTATCTTAATATATAATATCATATTGTGGATACAACCTATTATTAGAAGTAAAGTATCTTGTAAAGTAGTTGTGTGGGTGTGGCTAACATCAGGTTATACCAACTACATGTATGCTTCATACAAATAAGTGTAATCCGTAAACGACACAAGAAACCTGTATCTTTGCTAACTATACAACTTAAACGAATGAATGTAAACACGTTTTTGCATCAAACCCACCTCTTGGGTGTTGTATACACCATGCTCATTCTGTTGGTGTCTTGCACGCGCATCGGCAGATCCGATGATCTGCCGCTTACTGCTCGACTCAGCCTTCCACTAGAAACGTAGCGTTATCAAGAACAAAATAAACAGATACCATTTATAAACATTATTCGTATGCTCCACAATGTCCGCAAAATATATACAAGTGCATTTTATTGTGGAAATGTTGGCCACAGTTAAAACAATAAACATCAGGAGCAACAGCTGGCTAAAGTAATGGATGTCAGTATTTCAGTGTAGGCACTAGCTTAACAAGCTACTCGTTCAGTGACATAACTAGACAAAACTCTACACGCCGAAATCGTTGGTTTCTTGCTAAATCTAAAATAGTTGTTACGGAGTAAAGCTTACTCAAAACAACCTATTAGGATTGATAACATCGTTTAAATTAATGTTACGCTAGGTAACTATAGATAGCTAAAGTCAACAACAATGACCGCAACTGGCAAAACCTTCTTTTGCGAACTAAAAATCATTACATCTTTTCCGTCTGTTTGCTGATTATGTTCAGGAATAAACCAACTGCAAATGTAATACGTACCGCTCCATAGTTCGTATTAGGAAAGTCAATGTTTACAACATGAATAAAACGTTCGAAGGGAGGAAATCACAAACGGTAACAGACCCCGCCAAAACAATATGAATTTTGTGGGAAGGCTCAAGGCTGTGACATCACCAGACTAAGGAGAGCCGTTAGGTCCAAGAAGGCTCCGTAACGCGCTCTGCAAGTAGACTTTACCAGTCACAGATACGGATTGTATTTAAAACAAGAGAATATTGAAAACTTTGGTTGAAGTACTGTATTTTAAATCTTAACCAAGTCAAAGTACAAAATGGTGACCATCAAAACTAGATACAAAAGTAAACTACTAATTTTGTAAAATGGCCTATATTTTGTATTGATAAACTACATTTGCAAATCAACTTGAGGTTTCATATAAATGTAATTACGTAAAAACGAAATGTTTTAACTCCAAAATGTTGGGTAGAAGTATGAAGTAGAATAAAATAGAACAATGTATACTTAAGTAGAAAACAAAGTTACATTCCATCACTTAAAGGTGGGGTAGGTAATTTTGGAGAAACCAGCTCGAGTGTGCTAGAATTTGAAAATACACAGCTGGAACAAATCTGCCACTTCCTTACAGAGCCCCTCCTCCAACACACACGAACGCGCACATGACCAATGAGGGCACGAGATAAGTTTGTGAACAGATGGAAGGCTGACAGGCAGGTAGGCCATCCAGTTATTTTAGCGGGCCGGCTAAAATGATTGGTCGTGCTTTTTACAGTACTACGGCTTCCACAGATGACATTTTTTTATGGCTTTTTTGTCAAAGCACTTAAGATATTCATTGCTATCGGGATGTTAAGAGCATTCCATGGAATATAACAAAAAGTGTATCTCGAGCCGGTTTCTCAAACTTACCTACCCCACCTTTAATACAAATAAGTGTCTGACAGGTTTGATTTGACAGATTTAAATGCAGCTTGTATACAATTATCCAATATAATGACAGTACCATAGCCAGTAAATTATGTTAGGAGACTGTTTTCCATAGTGGTGTAGCATGATTCCCTGGTGGACACAATACAAAAAAGGGTACCACTTTACAATAAGACTACCCTTATAAAGGATTCATAAAGGGTTTATAATTAGGTTGTAAACACTTGATTAATCATTAAGAACCATTTATAAACCAGTTCTATACATCAACACAGGCTCACTATTTGGCAAGATGACTAAGCCTTATATTGGCTACTTAGCGAGAATCAACTCAGTGAACAACAGACACCAAGGATGCTGGCTGATGAAGAAGACAAAGTAAGCTAGGTAGCCAATATAAGGCTTAGCAGTACAGATAAATGTGGGCTCACTATTTGGCAAGCAACCGGTCACAGTTGCCCTGTTTATCTCATGTCTTATAAAAGCTTATTAATGACTTATAAAGGGTTCACAACCTAATTAATAAATGAATTACAGACTATTCGTAAACGCTTCATAAGGGTAGTCTTATTGTAAAGTGGTACCAAATAAAGTACTGGTAGTTGCTTTGTTTTAAATTCCATGTACAGAAATATTCAGAAAAGGATTGTCTGGTATACCTTTTTAAGCTTTCCCCATCCCTCAAATGAAACGGATTAAGCCTCTGAGACCTATCTGTGTTTTTGCAGTATCCAGTTCCTCCACTTTTCTTCATTTATAAAATGAACAGATCAGATTAACACCTTGAGCAGACAAGTGACAAAGAGAAGTAGAAAAATTTATTGCAGTATTGTTCCACCAAAAGGGTATGAATCCCCTTTCCTCTTATTACTAGGGTGACCTAATACAACAAAATCTACATTTACAAAATATCTTCCTGCAATAGGCCACATATACTGCATGCGTATTTCGAAATAGAATAAATTATGTCGAGGACTCTGCCATTGTACAGCATGGACAAATAAAAGTGAACAAAAATAAAAAATCTTATTTTTTTTGGTCTTTTTTCTTGTTTTCCATAAAATATCTAAAAGCTAAAAGGAAAAAACCATCAGGGTGCTAGTAGTATAATAAACTCCAAAAACACTTTAATAAGAACATCAAAAAGACTAATTTCCAACATTCACTTAAGGTTTTATTCTTTTTTTACAGCTTTTTTGTCTTCAGAGATATAAACATTTTAGTTTTTTGTTGTGTTAAACTATGATACAGTGGGAGTAGAAATGAGCGATTAGAATCTGCTGCACAACAGCGAAGGAGCTCCCACAACAATGTTGACATAACATTTCCCTCCAGGTCTCTTTTCTAATAGCCTTTTTAAGGGATAATTTGGGTAATTATTCCTTTAATGCCTTCTGGATCCTATCCTCTGCACTTGTACACAAACAAAACGTGAGCAGTCCCTCTAATATAACAAGTCTTTTGTGTCATTTTCATTTTTGCAAGAATAACTCATGTAAAAGTATGTAGTGTCAAATATTCTTGCCCTCTTGTGTTTTTCTTACAAAAATGAGGAAGAAGAGGAGCAGGGTAGGAATCCAGTGAAGTTTGGCTGTGTTGTTGGAGGTGGCAGGTTGAGGAGGAGGAGGAGGAGCAGGGAAGAGGAGGATTTTGATAAAGTAGAAATGGGTAAGGGGGACCAAAAAAAAAAAAAAAAAAACATCACACGGGAGCCATTAGCTAGCCCCTCCTTCCCGCGCTGCATACAGTGAGCGTAAAGTCTGTACTACTTTGTTGCTCAGTTTGTGGTTGCTGGTCAAGGCAATCTTCTTGTAAATGATGTCCGACTCCTTAATAGTGTCCACCCAAGGCACCTGTTTGCGGCCATCGCGTTTCTTGGCGTCTGCCCAGGGCCCCGAGTAGGAGCCGGCCATCCAGTGGATGCTGTATCCATTGGAGGTCTTCTGGATGACTCGAGCTATTTGCGGCCGGTCCTTGTATTTCGGACAGCAAAGAGCAATCACATCCATGGACTCCACTATCTCGTTCATGGAGTCAACTGCTCGCCTTGACCTTCGAGAGGACTGCAGGGATGACAAAAGAAAAAAGGGTTGCATTATTTCCCCCCGTATTCTAAATTGTATTTTGTACATGGTGTGTGTATCCGCTTCTCTCACCCCTGGGGTCTTTTCGTCGCCATCACTGTAGTCGTCATCAGTCTCTGGTCCAGCCTGGTTGCGAGGGCTGGGTCCCGACATGGGGCCGGAGCCTCCCAGGAGGGCGCTTATGGCTTTGTTTCTGATGTTAGCGCTGGCAGACGCTTCTCCCTCCTCATCCTCCTCGTCTGGGTCCAGATGTTCCATCAGAACCTTGAACTGTCGGAGAGAACAGATCAAAACTGTCTTTCAGATGCAGGTTTCACACACAACAGCAAACGTGACAGAATATAGTGGAAGTAACAGTACAAGTCATGTACAGGTATTGAATGATTCAAGGGCAAACTACAATCAGTTGGGCCAGCATTGAACATTTCTTAGATAATTAGAAACAATTTAGTATTTATATGTTGGTAACTTGTGAGTAGACCAAAAGCAGATTAACTTTCACCATAACGTACATAACATATTGGCAAAGAAAGTCTGTTATAGCTTCAATGCTTACATCTAGGTACTGTCGGACAATTCGCCTCTTGACATCGTTTGACAGTGTGGCACGAAACATGTTGTTGGAGATGAAGTCGATGGTTTGTCGCGGGTGGAAGACAACAGTGTTTTTTCTGTTCACCGCCTTATCGTACACCTTGGCTGACTCTGTTGGAGAGTACTTCTGAATTTTGCTGTTGAAAGATCAAAACATTGAGTTTCTAATGCGACAAAGGTTTGAATTGATCGAACTAATCAACACATACAAAAGTAGAAATACATATTACAAAAGATCTTACCCATCAGAGAATCCATATTGGTTCTTCAGATGCTGTTTGAGCACCAGAAGCAACAAGATGCCCTGAACAGAGTTAGCAAAGTCCAAGAGACCTGTGGGATTGTCTGGGAGGAGCCTCATCACTTTTTCCACATCCTCCAAATCCAAATCCTCCAGATCGGATTCTGAGCTCTCCGACTCTGGAACAGGTTTTTTGGCCTTTTTAGGCCGCCGTACCACATCTTCATTTTCATTGTTTCCTTCCTCATTGCTCCTGGGAGAATCACAATGAATCTTTTCCTCCTCTTCCTCCCCATCTGACATTTGCTTCAACACCTTTATCTTCTTCTCCTTACGCCGTGGCTCCTTTAGCAGAAGCTGGAAAGGGAAAGGGAAGAAAAATCTATATAAATGCTTCACGATAAAAAAAAAAGTTTACATTTTTGTATTTAATCTACGCGAAAACTACTTTCAAAAAATGCTGCTACCCTACCTCTTTGAAGGTTTGCAACAAGTTGCTGCCGGACACAGACAGGGTGATGTCTATGTGGTGCATAATGAAGAGAGGCTCCTCCTGGCTCTGGTATGGGAAACAGGCGAGGTTGTCTGCTACAAACAGCAGCATGTTCACTTCCGTCCTCTGCAGAAAGAAAGCATTGCTTAATGTTAAGTAACACTCTTTTTAGTATTCATCTACTAGAATTTAATTCATACATGCTAAAAATAAAAAATCTTATTACATTTACAAGACAGTAAAAGAGTGGGATTCAACATTTTGCAACTCCAGTGTGTTTTTTGTCTATGTATAAAAGGTTTTGCTTTACAATCAGTAGTGTTATCTGTATCTTTAAGAAATGTTCTCCTAGCACAGGGGTCTGCAACCTTTTTGACCAAAAGAGCCATTTTGCCCCCTTTTCCACCAATTTCTTTTGTCTGGAGCCGCAAAACACATTTGATAGCTTGATAGCTTATAAAGTTGTATATATTGTTACATCATAGACAAAAACTACAGTTTTTTTGCATTTATTATTTATTACATTATAGAAAACGGTTTACCTGTAATAATAAACAAAGAACTCTTATAAGGAGAATTACTAAAAATACACAGGCCTACTTTAAAATAAATCAACACAGCACTTGGGGAGTCCTCTGCACATTTGAAGAAAATGAATATAATTAAATTAGGCCCACTTTGAAATAAATAAAATATATAGCTGCACCCTAAAAAGAGTTAACTGATTGAATTATGACTGAAGATCGTCAGCTGTCTTCCTCTTCCGTGTTTTTCCTCCAATACGTAAAGGCTGCAGCACCTTTAACAACTTCTCTCCACATATCAAACATACCGGTAAGCCAGCATCGTTTGCTGTGAAAGCATAACTCTAACCACGCAGAATTAAACCCTCTGTGTTCCTCCCATACTTTTCTTTTCTTTGATGTATCCATAGTTGCTCATCGAGCCGGGGGTCAGGTTATTCGCCTGCAAGAAAAGGCGCTGGTGCAGGACCGTAGCAGGATATGACGCATATTTTAGTTGACCTTATTAAAACCAGGTTTTTTATGTGTCACAGTATCACCTCAAAATACAAGATAAGAAACATTTTCAACCATGCAACAACATTTGAATAGTCCTACAAATATTTTTATTTTATTTCCTTCTTATTTTAGTCTAAGCTCAAGGGAGCCAGAGTAGAGGGCTTAAAGAGCTGCATGCGGCTCGAGAGCCGCGGTTGCCGACCCCTGTCCTAGCATGTTGCTAATTAGGAGAGAGAGGAGCCCAGATTTACTCACAGAACTGTCATCGAAAAGGTTCAGCAGCGAGATGAGGAAAGCCCTCCGGTGCTGCCGGTTCCCCCGGATCATAGAGAAGAGGTGGGCGCAGAGAGCTGAGGTCGTCTCCTCCTGTCTGAATCCTCTTATGATGTTCCTGCGAGACGATTCGATGGCCTGCTGCAAGTTGTACGACATCTTCATCCCAGCAACTGCCTTCATCTGTGAAAAAAAATATGTGAAAGAAAAGTGTTACAGACTTAGTTATCCAGACAATTGCTGAAATATATTTCAGCATTCTCCAGCCCTACAGAAGATCCATCTCATTGTATTCTTGTTTAGAATCTTGCCGCGTTAGTTTTAAACTTGACAACACTGAACAACGACTCACATGGATGAATCCCGTGTACTTCTTGTCAATCTCCACCAGCTGCTGGTCAGATTTGATCCTCATGCTGCCCTCTGGGTCTGTTCCCATTGCAATGAGGTAGGGTACACACTGCAGACAGGGCAAACAAATATGTGATGTTCACATGCTTATGTTCATATTACTGTTGATTTATTCTGCAAAATGAGTTATTACAATGTAACTTTATTATTTATCACAAGAGGTGGGGTGGTTTGACAGCTTCCGGCTTTCATGTCTTACCTGTACAGGATGGATGAGACCCTGGTTGAGTGTGAGAGCGATGACGTTGAGAGCAAAGTGCCGTACACTGGACTGGGTGTGGAAGAACGCCTCCAACACCTGTTTCAGATAAAGCTGCATGATGGAGCTGCTCATCCCTGATGAGATGTCTCCCATCTCCTTCAGATCCTCCTGTTTGGACAGTTTCTTCCCTGCAAGGACCCAAAATATGATCAAATTAACCTGCACCTTGCTGATATGCTGTAAGAGAATGTAACACTGCAGTGTTAAATCAACAAACCTTAAAGTACAGTAACAAACACAGCTTCACTTACAATCTCTGTCTGCATACTGCATCCGCGTGTCTTCCTCCTGAAGATATGTCTGGAGGTTTTTAAGGATCTGGATTTTGAGGTTGATGGAGGAGGCCCTGTCAGCCAGGATGCCGTTGTACAAATTCTTCACCTCAGGCATAAACATCTGGCTGGGATGCATGATCACAAGGAAGCCTGAGAGAAAAGAATAAAGACATGAAAAAACAAGTAAACAATGTACATCCATCTGCTGGGACTAGAACGTCGGCTTCTAACACACAGCCCGTCTTTCGATTTCAGCCCTGTACAAGTTGACACTGACACAGAGACTTAGCAACAACTTTATTGTATATAAAACAAAAAGTGTTCTTGCCTAAGCCGATGATGGCTTTGGTCTTGACCTCCTCGTCTTCATGTTTGGTGAAGTAAACCAGCAGCTCAAGAACTTTCTCCTTGATAACAACCTGTTCACAACACACAGACATAGTTAGAAGAGTTGTAAGCGTAGGTTAAATCATTTGTTGAAGCAGCAATGAAGGTGTTAGAGCAAAGGCTTTGGTTTCACATCAAAGCATTCCCTACACTTTCTCTATCCGTGTCTAAAAGCAAAACAACAATAATAGACTTACAGCTACAATCGATAGCTTTCACAGTTTTAATTTCAAATTGTGATATTATAAAATCGTCCTACTTTGTTGGTGCCTTTGAACTCCTCCAGATCAAAGTCAAAGTGCCGAGCCAGGGCCCCCACAGTGAAGAGCGATCGCAGCAGGAAGGGCTTGTTTGCTACCAGCGTCGTGCTGTTGGGATCCTCGTGATGCTGCACCTTCAGCTTGTTAAGTGCACCTGCAAAAAAACATTAAAACATTTTTGGTGTCTCCTAATTTAGTTTTTTTACAGTTTTGATCTCTCCAGAATAGATCCAATGATAACATGATATGTCGTTTTAAAAGTTTAAACAAAAGTTGAACTTTGTTTGTATGGGTGACATCTTAAACTGCAGGCAAACTGTTGCAAAAACAGAACATGGAAGGTCAACATTTCTAACTGTATGTCTCACCATAGAATCTGTTGAAGCAAGCCCACACAAACTTATAGTTGTGCGTGACTTTGTTGACAACAGCTCCGAGACAGCTCACACAGTGTTGGACCACCTGGAGAAAAGGAAGGAGGACCATCAATTCATCTCCTTAACAACACCATTTACACTTAAATTATAAAATGTTACTAAGTCAACATGGGTCCACAATGGTGCCCCCCCCCATATGATTGATAAAAAGCCACAACCACGCACAGTCATGCCATATTTGATGATGAGCTTCATGAGGTCTTCTTCGATGGTGGCAAGGTAAGTCTCACTGGGATGCTCCATCAGAGGAACCACAAGCTCCAAGATCTTTGCCACGTTACAGATGACCATGAAGTCATTGGCAGTCTGAGGTTGAAACAATAACAGAGTTATTCATTGGGAAAGCTCTGATGGATCCCAACCAATATCGACTTGTTTGGGGAACTCTTCTATTGCCAATCAGAAAGATCGTTCCTGAAATCAATCTCTGGATTAGGCAGTGAATTCTTGTGCAAGTTTCTCTATTCTGTTGTAAAAGAACATATGATGCAAGTAGATTGGGAGAATTTCTTTGTATATTTATCAACAACAAAAGGGATTTAGTATGCACAACTTACGTTACACTTTGTGGTCAGATAGGGTTGCATGGTCATGGCATGTTTGACCATGAGCTGGGCCCTGATCTTGCTGAATAAGTACAAGGTGGTGATGCACGACACTAGCCGTGTTGAGTTTACACCTTTGTTCTCTGCAGAGTCAAAATGGAATACATTAATTAACAAATCAAACCTACTGCAGGGCAATGATTGGCTAAACTGTAAGTATAGATAGCGTTCTGAAAGAAAATCAACTGCTGCATTTTTGGAAAGTTTAATTTGATGAAAAAAGGATAAACTTGCATACCTGAAAGAGATTCCTCGTATTTGAGGATGTGCTCCACTAGATTGTCAACAAGCTGTACACAGGCCTTTTTGGCTGGTTTATACGATGCATCCTCTTCAGACTTTAGAAGCTAGAGCAAAAGAGACAATGTTCATTTAAAAACGTTTTTAAACATCCATATAATTCCCGTTAGACGAAGCTACGACACAAAATCAAATACTTACATTCTGAAGAAGCTGTTCAAACCAGTCATAGCCGGTGTCTCGACACGCTGAAACCTGAAGAACAAATCAGACTCATGACAATCGAAGATTCCCTGGCCAAACTTCACCACAGAGCACACTGTTGTTGGGTTCCAACAAACTGGGAAGTCAGCCAAACTTACCACATCAGTGATGTTGAGGATCTTTCTGGTCATGGATACTTTGTCATGGGCGGGAGTCGGAGTAAACCACAACTTCTGGAATGTTTCATTCACCAATTTCTATAAAGCAAAAAAGTTCACGTCTTCAGTTTAAATCTATACCTTAGAACTGATCTTTCAAAGGTTTTGCGATACATATATTTGAACACAGCGCATTGTATCTTAAAGATGAAAGAAAAATAAATTGATGAGTAATGATACATTTTGAACAGACAAAAGGTGCAGTGGATCCATACCTTGATTCCTTCCTCGTCATTGACCCTGCGGATCATCCTCACACACATCTCAGTTATCTTACTGAAGGTGGGCTGCTCCAGGCAGATGTCTCTGAGGATCTTGATCACTCGTTTTCTTACGCTGATACCGGTGTCCTGTGTATCATAAACAAAACTTCTGAATGGGGTGCAATGCCATTTTTCTACCAATAGGTGGCAGCTTAAGACCGTAATGAAGAGTGAACTTCTCATGAACCCTCTTGATCATTTCCATGACAACAGGCACAACAATTTCAGTATGTTCACTTGTCAGGAGCCGAGTACAAAGACTTAGTGCAGAGCTTGTGTGTTAGATGGTGTTTCGAAATGACAGCTTATAGTGCCACCACCTTCACAATGTTCTTTGTTAATACTAGACTGCGTCCTGCGATTAAACTGGTTCCTTATTTCATTATTCCATAAAGCAAAAGCAAACTTGAAACACCCAATAAGAACACTTCAAACTCAATCCCTGCAGTGCTTTTCCATGCAAACTGTGTGACCAGAAATAAAAAGCTTGCAATGTAAATGATGCTGATAGTGTGATGGTTAAGATCACATTAGTAGAGGGCCAACATGTCATGTAATTAACATCATGGTAAACAGTTGGGTATATCCTAATAAATGGAATAGCAATGACCTAAAAATTTCCAATTGCATCCTCACAATCATGCACGGGAACCAAAAAACAGTAATAAAGAGTGTATTGAACCAAAACAAATATACATAAAACATTTTGATTACACTGCGTACCATCACACCACTGCAAAAATAATTCAAAAATGTAAGCATTCTACCATGTGGACAGTTCACATGGTTGTAAGACCTTACAACACAAAAGTGTCAACAATGAGTAGATTCAGTAACTTACCAGTATCCTCTCTGTGAGCATGTCGTAGTACTGCTCAGTGAGTTGGGGTCTGCTGAGCACAAATTTGCCCAGCAGCTCCACAGCTGCCTCTCTCACACTGGTAGAATTGTCCATCAAACGGCCGTGGACGCCCCGCTGCATGTCGGACTGCAGAAGTGGAGAAGAGTGTGTCAGAATATAGCACTTGCATACATGATAGCATAGGACAGAGCTTTTGACAGAGCAATAAAGTAACAAGAAGCCACATGATGTATATTATGTGGAATGCGAAATTCAGACATGACAAATGATCTTGGCAAACACAGATCCTCACATACCCTTGCCAGTATGCTGGGGTCCACAGCCACAACCTCGGACAGACATTTCATGGCTTTAGTCCTTACGGCGATGGCACTTTCCCCAAGGACTCGCAGAATCTGTAAAAAATAAAAAGATTCATTGATGCACCAGCTCATGATAAAATCTTTACTTTTCTTCTTCAAAAAAGCTAAACCAGTTAGTCCAAATATCAGCTGTATTATACTGTGTGAACAAATAAAAGATGATTTGTGTGTAGCTGCTGTGACTTGACAGATGACAAATATACTTATGGTAATAATATTTAAGTCTTACCTGTGTTAAATAAATATCGAAGCTATGGGCGAACGGCCTCATGGAGGCCAAATAACGCACAATCAGACAGGAGTCCTCATAGTCCACAGTGTCAGAGTTCATTCTGGGGAGGGGCAAAGAGGGGGAATGTTAGAGGATTATATAGTTAACAGACAGACTGTAACTGACAGGAGGCCCGAGACAAGACAAATGAGCAAAATAGGTTTGAATATGTCAATATGATATGAGTGATATGGTGATTGCTGACACATTGACAGAATCCTTACTTCAGTGTGGCAAAGTGAGCTGGCGTGGCCTTGATGATGTTGCGCAAAAACTTTTTGCGCTTCTCAGCACGTTGCATAATTTCCCCGGTGGTTTCCATCTCCTTGGCATGTTGCGGTCCGTCCGATGAGTCTTCATCCTTCGGGTTCTGGTTCCTCATGGACTTCTCAGCCTCTGTCGTGGTGTCCCGGAACCACTGGGCAATGTAGAACTTTCTAGCAAACTAGAGGACAAAAAAATCCCAGTATTGAATTCATTCAAAGACTATTTATAGAAACAGATTATTAAATACTAATGTAACAAACATATAGGTAGTGATACTATAAGCCATTTAGCCATTTCATTTTTTTAAAAGGGCCTATTAGTCATTTGAAGAGATAACAGCATGAATGGACAATAGATGTTTTTCAAGCTTGGGTGGCCAATTACCCCAATTAAAGTAATAAACCAAAAGCCAACATAACATTCAGAACATGCACATGCCCTCAACTTTAATTTAAATGAAGTTCAAATGGTGTCTAAAATCATCACTTGCTCAGCCAGTCTGATGTAAACCCACCACCAGTGAGGCATCAGTCTCAGCATTTTCCTCCATGTAGTCCAGGAGAGCCTTCTGCAGCTGCTGGGTCTCATCATTACCTTGAGACTGAATAAGCAGAGAGAGAGAGAGATTACAAAGGCATTTTAACAATGTTCCATTTAAGTTATTATTATTATTATTATTATTATTATTATTATTATTATATAAATTAACTTGTATGTTCAATTTAAAATCAAGGCATCCAATGTGAAGTCTCCTACCTCTTTCAATATTCGATCAATTGATCTCTGGTCCATTTTGCTGGTGACCGCGTCCTTCCTCAGGCGGGCAGCCACTGTGCCCAGGTAGTCCAGAGACGCTACTCTCAGAGCCATCTCTGTCTGCTTGTTACTGAACTGGTGTACCTGATGGGAGGAGAGACAGATATTAGAAATATAATGTTACACTTACACAAGATTAACTTTTATCTGCACACTTAAGAAAAACAGAAAGAGCTTTCTTCTTAATTATGTCCGGTGCCTTGCTCAAGGGCACCACGGCAGGGCCCAGGAGGTGAACTGGGACCTCTCCAAGTATCAGTCCACAATCCATATTATAAGGCTATTCGGGGTCTTGAACCAGTGACCCTCCCAGTCCAAGCCCCTACTGACTGAGCCACTGCCGGACAATAATAATAATAATAATAATAATAATAAATAACTTTATTTGTAAAGGACCGTTCAAATCTAAAATGCTTAACAATTTAAGCACATTTTTAGACATAATTACTGTTTATAGTATATAAAACCATGCACTTGTTTCTATACAACCTATATACAAATGAGGCCCCTGGATACTTTATATTTGAAACACTTAAGTAGAAACAGTTGCATTTCCAGTTTAAAGAAAGAGCTCTGCTATACTAACCAGTAGTCTGCCAAGCAAACTGAGCAGCAGCTCTGCAGCCGGCCACTCTGGTTTGTTTACTGTCGATAACAGGTCCTGGACAAAGTTCTCAAACAAAGGCCGGTAATCTTCTTCTCCCTGCTTACTGCCACACCTGGGGACGGGAAAAGATAGAAAAGTGGCAGAGGAGGAAGTGGGGGAATAACAGGAACAAAGGGAAAGCATCATTAGAAAGAGATAATGGTAGAAAAAAAGAATCAAGTCATGAAGCCACCAGGAAAGGAAGACTAACATTCCTACACACTGAAGCAATCACTCTACTGCATTGGTCTACACTGTACACATTTATATAAATATAAGGTGACTGCCTCAGTACAATTCAAATAGCCAAAAGGAAAGAGCATAGCCAACTCGAAAGCAGTCAAAACTGTGAAAGTAATTACTTTTTGAGAAAGACGGAGAGGAAGTTTTGTGCTGTTCTCATTGCCGTCTCATACGAGTTGGTTATCAACACATCTTGATCCACCTGGAAAAATAAGCAAAAGAAATGTCTGAATGTGTTTTTGTATTTTCCGCTTGCGAGGATGTTTCGTGTCTGCTTGCTGTCGTACCTTGCCCTCGTACTCGTCGTAGAAATCCTTGTCGTTGGGGAGGTGGACCACGCACTGAATCAGCTGCAGCACCAGAGCCGTCACCATCTGGATGTACAGAGGCTCTCCATCCTGGTCTGAGCTGTTCAGCCTAGACACAAGAGGAGCATGGATATGTGTAATGTTACTACTATGGGTATCTTCACCTCTACCTCAACTATTATTTCTGCTACATTGTTGGCTTAAGCCTCTGGTTTGATGCCTTTCTCTGCATCACCTGACAACAATAAATCATGTGAGTTCACAACTTACCGGAAATTCCTGAGGGAGCGTTTGCTGGTGGGCAGTCTGGCCAAAGAGGTAAAGATTTCCTCCAAGATCAGCTGCCGATGCTTCTCATATCGTGAGAACACCTGGAGACAGAACATAGTAAAAAAATGATTAATCTCTACTCGTAGTTTTGTAGAAACATGCATTTAATGGACACACAAGTCAGAGGGAGACAGTGAAAAACAACAATGCAGGGTTGTACATAAAAGGACACAAACGATTTTAAGCACTACATTTTTATGTATTTTTAAGAGAAAATAATGTGACTTACAGCTGTAACGAGTTTAATGGCACACAGCTGCAGCTCACTGACATTCTCCACAAAGAAAGGAGTGATTCCCATAGAAGAAACCTGGGTCAAAAAAGAACGACATAAATCATCAACTGGTTAACGCTGAAACTTTTGTCTTAATTAACAGATGACTGCAGTTAACATTGTTTTTACCTGGAGGATGGTGGTGTCTGTAAGCAGCTGGATTTCGAGGAGCTCAGAGATGTTGCTGACAATGTCGCACACTTTGTTGTACAACATGACAATCACTCGCTGCTTGTGTGTGGAGCACTTTGCCCGCTTTGCCTTGGAGCTCAACAGGCCACCTAGATGGACAAGAGTAACTGCATTAAATACTGAATTTGATAATAAACAATGATTTTACATAATAACAAGTTTTACTAGTTATTGAAAAAAAACTGTCTCTAAAATGTAGCACTGTGTTGAAATAACTTCTCAGATATTGAGGTTACGGTTAGTTTATTTATATAGCACATTTCAAACAAAAAGGCAATTCAAAGTGCTTTATATAGGCATAACACATCATAATTAAAAATTAAACAAAAAGACAATTAATAAAAGAGTTTTAAAAGAAGAAAAAAAAAATGAAGTTTCTCTCCAATCCCATCAGATCAAATGAAATAAAGCTCTCTCCCAACCCTCACCTCCATGAGGGTCCACCCTGTAGACCGGGTCGTATTGGGGGTACAGTGTGTTCTGCAGATGGAACTTGGTGTATTGTAGCACCCGCTCTATGACGTCTTCTATGTAGACCGCTTTGGGCATGTGCGTTGAGGTCATGATGTTTAGAGCTGTGAGACACGCGTCTGCTGACTTTGTGACTCTCTCCATTATCAGGTCCCGCCAGAGTTTTTCCTCATCTTCAGCATCATTGTCCTGAGGTCAGATGGAAATCATTGAAATAAACTACTGTTCTGAGGCCGAAGATTTATATTCAGTCTAGCCGAGAAAAAGCATTTGAAGCATTTTAACGATTTTGAACTTTTGCTACCAGTGGGTATCTTTTGTAATCTCTAACATCATGTTCACAGTATGTCACACATTGCTGATGTCAAGTCAATTATACTACAAACAATATTCAACACAGAAATGTGGAGGCAGGAGGCTCACATGGGTCATCATGGTGGAGAGCTTGGACCCATCCAGGATATTCTTCTCCAGTATGTTCAGCAGCTTCACCAGCTTTTCTGTTGGGATCTATAACAACACAGACTGTTATTTAGACCTACATCTGAAACAGCACCACATATACGCAACAGTGGAATCTCTTTCTTTACATTCATATATTATAATATGCAGTACCCTGCCGGAGATGCCCATGGCTTTAATCTTGGCGGACTCGCTGCCCAGCTCATTCAACTGGTGTTTCCCGAGCAGAAATTCTTGAGGTATCTCATCATCATCTGCTTCTGCTGGAGAACACAAAATCACAACTACAGTTACTAACTAGCTGTTTTATGTCATCCACAACCACTCAAGTTGCAGTTTACATTTAAGTCTGTCCAAAATAGTCATAATTAGCGCATTCATTTTTTGAGTTATGGCTTGTTTTGTGTGGTCACAGTGACATTGAACCATAACAATCAAAACCAATGGTTTAACCTAGATTCCAAGTGGATGTTCGTGACAAATTTACAATTCACTACAACGGATCTAAAAAAAACTAAAAACATAGTGCCAGTGCAGAGGAATAATAAAACAGAGGTTTCTGCAATTGGATTGACAAAGCAAAGTCAGCGCTGATATTTACCCATGGCAGTGAAATCCACATCCTCAAGATTCTCCAGTATGTTGTCAATGCTATTTAAGAACCTCTTGAATGTGGACGAGTCCATCAATTCTTCATGGGTCAGCTTGGGTTCGTATGCTTTCCGTTTCTTCTGCTTCTCCTTAATCTTCATTTTTCTGGCGACTGAGGAACAGAAATGTCATTTAGTTTATGTTGCTGTTATTGTGTGTGTGGGATGCTAAACAATCCCTGGACAGGTTCATTGTTTCTAGAAACTCTGTTTTCTATCTGGAGATGTGTTGCACACTGACAAGTAAAATATGTTTAAATACAACATTACCCCCCAACCTAATGTGGCATTATCTTTCACTGTGAAGGCAGTTCTATGACTGTCACATACACAAGTAAAAAAAAAAAACGAAATAAACAAACAAAAACATCTAATTGGAAATCATGTGATGGAGGACTTATACAGACCTTCACTTATGCTTGGTGGGGGTGAATGTTCGTCAGATGAGTCTCGATAGCGGCTCCCTGAGCCCCGTCGGCTGTCCCGCGACACAATTTTCCGATGTTCGCCCGAACCCCGGCGCTCCCGTTCTTCCGTATCCCAGGTCCGGTCTTTTTCTTGGCGCTGGCGCTTCCTTGCAGCTGTGGAGAACAGGGAAACAACATTTAGGCCCTAAATTATAAATAAAACCAAAGTAACACAAACCCTTTACAGTTCATTTGTGTTTAGAAATGTTCACATATTAATATCATTAGGCGCATTCACACCGCAGTACTTTTCCCACAAAGGTTCATGAGAACTCTTTAGTTCTCATGAAGTAAGTACAGATCGCGTTCACACCGGAATAAGTCCCTGGGGGAGGATAAGGCAAATGAAGCCGCTGACGTCACTTCTTCTTCTGCTTTGGGTTTACTGGCAGGCCGCAAACAACTTCACGGCGTATCTACTGAAGCCTTCCGAGTAAATCGCCAGAACGCCGACACCTTGTCATCTCCACCGCTCCCATGTTTTCTTTTGTGTTGCCATAAGTTAGTCTCTCTGCGTTTCTGCGCTGGGCTAATGCTAATAATGCTAATGCGAGGATAATAAAATGGCGGCTTCACAAAACTTTTTGGGAGTTTTACGGGGCGTGGTTTGCATTCCGCCCAGCCAATCAGACATAGGAACCTTTTTCTCCCACGAAAGTAGCTGCTCTCTAGCAGGGACGGAAAAGGGGGTAAAAAAGGTTCTCATGAACTAATTTTAGTTCCGGCTCTTTTTGGTGTAAACGCGACATTTCAGAACTATATCGGAACTGAAGTGGGAAAAGTACTGCGGTGTGAACGCAGCTAATAGGCTTTAACTGTTGGCTCAATAAAGTTATTCCATTTAAAGAATATTCCTCAAATGCCCAAACCTTGCAAAGACTGATGAGAAATACATATTTGGACTTACACTCTCCATTTGCGTCAAAGTCGTCATCTGAGCTGACCTCAGCATATTTGGGCTTGTCATTTACAGTGCTTCGTTTCCTCTTGTTCACCTTCACCCGCTCACACAGGGGCATCGTTGACTCGATCTCAGCCAGCAGCTCTGGGGGAAGATCCTTGAGAACTGATGGGTCCATGCCACCTGAAAATAAAATGTTGCGGTAATACAGGTAATGTTGCTTTAAATGTAATTGCGTGGTGAAAACATGCAATAGATTCTAGCTCTCACCCGTGACAGGTTTTGCTGAGGAGATCCTGTTTTTCCCAGACTTGCTGTGTCGGATGATCCTCTGGATCTGGTCGACGGAGAGCTTTTTCAGAACCACTACAGGCTTGGGCCTCTTCTCAAAGTCCTGCACCAATCCAAGCCTCTCCAGTTTAACCTTGGGCTGTACCCACATTGGACTTTCAATGGAGCCACTGCCATCCTTATCACGCTTGATCTGAAAAAATTCAAACAAACAGAAAGGAGTTAGAGAAGTGTTTGTCAAGTTTGAAGTTCAAACTTTTATAAAAAAATCGTACGTTAAAAAATATGAGCTTTGTTTACAGAAAGGAAAATCATGTAACATAATAACATGTAAACAATGGATCAAACCGATTAACATGAGATTAGTGATTTTGATGTTAGTTTCCAGTAAAGTTCTGATAAACACTCAAGGAATAATCCACTGTTATCCTAACATTATCTCAATGTCTTCACAAAAACATTGTCAAAACTGCAGCGTCAAGGCAGCAACTGCCCCCAGCCACTAGGTGTGATGGGAAAACAGGGCGATGTCTTCTGTGGATGTCTACACTGTCAACCTTTTCAAAGCGTCTTTATCAAATAAATGCAATATGCACTTATCCCTAACTGGCTTAAATTACACAAACAAACAGCCTCTGCTAAAAGGCTTAGCAAACTCAAAACACAGTTTTATGTTGCTAACCCTACCAATGACTGACATACATTCTTAAATAAAAATGTAATCGTAACATTGCTCTGCTGAGAACAATAGAGTGGTGCTCTATAAAGACAATAAAAAACGTAAATAAGTAACTAACTAAAAACTTGATTAGCAGCCAGATTTTAGGCAGACATGCAATTCTTTGCTGGTATGCAGCATGGGTGATAAGCAACCAATTTGACTAAAACATTGTATTTATGAGAGCTAAATATGGCTACCATATAGCGGCTGCTCAGGCACATGTGGTTGTTTTTTTTGTTTTAACTGATCCTTTCAGCAAAGCAAAATAAGCTTTAGTATGCAATAGATGTCAAAATGTGCTAGCTCTTAGGTAAGAAAACAAAGCATCTGCCAAGTTTAAATATTTACTTAGCACACTTTACTGTGGTGGGGGCAAGTAACTCAACATGGTATATGGCTGGGGGTTGCATCTCTTAACACTGCGTTGACAATAAATATAAGGAAGGATGAAACAAATAGAAGCTTTACAAGACAAATCTTTCCAGTCCAGATTATTGGGCTTCACGGTACTAATAGTGAGAGCTTTGAGTCGACATTCACCCTCGAGAAATGTCTGAGAAACAGCAGTGGAGCATTTCTTTGAAGTACTTGCTTTTGTTTACACACAGGACTTAAAACTTCAATTCATAAAAAAATATTCTACTTTAAGCAGATGGTTAGGTTTGTGTCAATGTGTTGACATCATTTTACCCCAGGAATAAACAAAAGTCTTGCACATGAAAAAACATAAACATGTAAAAAAACAGCGAGCAGTGGTGTGATTTGGTTTTGTGAGATTGCAGGCAGTGAAAGTTGAATGATTGGTAGGTGGGTAGACATTTGGTTTGGGTCGGCCCAGATCACCTTAGGGATCTGGAAGTTCTTCAGAGCGCCACTATGCCCTCCCAGTAGCTGAGCAGGGAAAGAATCTGGCAGTTTAGCACCAGAGGCGGATGAGGCCGGTTTGGAACCATCTTGCCTGTTGCCGCTTCGACCAGGCTCTCCAGTAGAAGAAGCTCGGTACCTATCTCGGTCACTTCGGCAGCGAGGGTCAGGTGAGCGTCGGTCACGACCAACAGTCTCGCTCCGATGCCTCCTATCTCTGTCAGACTCTCTGTCCCTGTCTCGACCGAGTTCCCCTCGGTTTGATGACTTTGGCATATCTCCCCGTCTCTCAGAGGACTTCTCATCGAGTCTGTGTTTTGATGAATCCCGACCATCTCTCCTGCTGTCGTGTTTATCGACCCTGTTCTTTATTACTTCCGGCCTTCCATCTGGTTTCAACCGTAAAGCTGTGTCAGAACCCTCCACTGCTGCCGGCCCACTAGCTGGTTCTTCAGGCCAGCGTTGGGCCTCTAGGGCTGGAATAGGGGCAGCTGGACAGGGGTCGAGCTGCCCATCAGCTCGGCCTGCCTGCTGTAGCTCGATGCTCACCATGAGGGGCGGTCGGCTGGCACCGTTCCCAGCTGCAGTGGCCTCTTGTGGGGTCAGTTTGCCAGCATTGCCCCCTCCTGTTGATCCACTGCCCGGGGCTCCCGTTGGTCCTCCTGGTCCCCCCGCACCTGGCTCCAGGGGAAAAGAGTCCTGTTTCCTCTTCTTCAGTGGCTTGTCTATAATGAGAAAGAAACGTAATGTTTACTTTTTTGTAAAACTTCTATAGTTATAAACGTACAACTATGTTTTCAGGCTTGTATCCATGTAGTCCTAACCATAGGTATTGTACACACCTTTATCTTGCACCTCCTTGGAACACTTCTCACTAGCCGCTTCTCGTTCTATCCTTTCAATTTCAGCGAGGGCATCCAGCTCTGCCTCGTCGTACGGAGAACTGGGAGGCTGGAGACCACTGGCACCACCTGCATGATGCAATCGAGCTCCAAGATTCTGCTGGAGCACAGGCACCTGCTGAAAGCCCAGTTCTGCCTCCATGTTGTCAGAGTTCTCGTCCATTCCTGGCAGAACATCACCTGAGATATTAACAAGAACACATTTACATGGTTGTGTTACAAAGGGCTAATAGTTTTCAGTAGTCCAAAAGTTTTGACTGAGAGGGTTTTTTTCTTCTTCTTAAAGAAGTGCATGCAGCATACCTCTTTATAGTACTTCTAATTGATTAAAAAGCTGTGAAAGTGATTTAAGTTTGTAAACTGGAGATGTAGGAAACTGCATAACAGAAACATGGGAATCGAGCTAGGATTGAGCTAATCAAAAATCTTCCTTACCTGCTGAATCGGACTCATTTGACTTGACCCTGGACAGCTTGAGGGTAAGTTTTGTAGAGTCGTTGTTTGGAGAGCTTACAATGTCGTACATATCTTTCTCCTCTTTCACTGCTGGGCCTTTCTTCCTTTGCTGGAGCAGCTGTTTCTGGTCAAGTCCTCCCTCTCTTGGTGAGGCATAGGGAGGTGGTGACTGTATAATCAGTGGAGGACGAGAACCTGCTGAGAGGAAGCAACACCAGAAAGAGAAGAAAGTTATCCTCCAAAGGCATGCAAAAGAAAACGAACAAACCAAACACAGAAGTGACAGTGCACTCGAATAAATAATAAAAATCACTTTGGCATTGTATCAGTTTGAGGGATTATGGCCGCAAATCATTCTGTTTCAGGGTAATTATGAGTTTTACAGAGCCAGAGACTGCTGTTTCCTAAATAAAAAAGGTAGGCTCTGTAGCGTCTTCTTTCCTCCTCCAGTGTGCTTACGTTTTGGCGTCCCTTCACTCCCTGCTGGGGAGCAGCCAGACTGTGGAGACCTCAGAGAGAAAGAAGGATTCCTCATGGCCGAGTCACCCTCCTGGACAACAGACAAGAGAGATGTAAGCTACCAGGTATCAGCTTTACACTTGCCTATCAACCGAAAGCATTCTCTGAAAATATCTTAAAACCCTTTTGCCTAATTGTTGCCAATAAAGCTTGTCTTATGAGGGGGAAGTGACTCCAGTGTGCAGGTTCATTATATTTACACAACAATTGGGGCAAATCAAATATTTTAAATCTGGCAAAGATGCTGTCTGACAAATCAGAACTATAATGTCAATGTAATTGAATACCTAGCACTGTGCATATCATTAAACTTACATTTATAAAAATGTTCTCCCTTAAAAAACCTAGGGAGATTCCACCTCATAACCCCTGTCAATTTCAAAAGAATCTTCTGAACTCATTTAAGATAAAGTTATTAAAACCTAAAAATAATTAGAGACACACAAATGTAACTGGACCTGTTTTTGCTTAGTTAACATTACATAACCAGCCTAAATAACTGTGCCGTCGATTGCGCCACAGATATTTAATCTTTAGAGCAGTGTTTTCAAGGTTTTTCCCAATCGGAATGCTCACTAATGCCCGTTTGCTACCTGAGCAGTGACAGTGCAGCGACATAGAATAAATACATTTTATTTTTGGCTCACAATAGAGTTGGTTGGGTTTTCTTAACTTAAAAAGTATTCATTCTAGTCTTTGTAAGTCATACCTCATTGGCCAGTACAATGTTCATATAGTCCTCAGGGCCATGTCTGTCTGAGTGGTGGTTGGCAGCGTTCCCCATCTGCCCCGCTACTTTGCCCTCATGGATATTTCTTATGCCACCTGGAACCATGGGACTGGCCACAGACACTGTCAGATAGAAGACAAAAGAAAAGGTTTTTTAACATTTAAATAAATGATCCATAATGGGGTAATTATCACATTAATGAAGACCCATAAAAAAAATACATCTCTAAAATAAGACAGGGATAAGTCAAACACTTAATGACAATAAAAGGATAAAGGATTTTATTAGACCTAATTTGGGTTAAGCTGCATAAATGTGGCCTCAGCTCTTTTAGTATTCACGTTAAAATCACTAAACAGAAAATGGAATTACACTGAATACTGGTTGTATACGTAGTACAATTATGTGTCTGTTAACTACAAGCTTATTTTGCCTCCAAGCTGCTGACTTTTTATGTGAAACAGACGGTGGGAAATTACTTAATAGTTCAAACAGACCGGTTCCACCTGTCATTGGTCTGACATTTTACCAGTCAACTGGGAATATGTAATCAATGAACCAGAGAAGGCACTTCAACATCAACATTTTTAACGAATTTCATTTCATTGGAGGAGCAAGTAGTGTTAAGAGGGCATGAATTTCCGAGGCCAAAACTATTCTGAAGAATTAAGTTCATATAATATAACCGCAGCATATCAATTATTTGCTTGCCGCACTGCAATAACTTTTTTCCACATTTGCCAACTTATCCAACATGAGTACATGGTAATAAGCCATAATGAGCTTAAATCCTGCAGCACATAATGAAATAGCCATACTGACCTCGTATCATATATAACATTACTTTAATACACTGCTTTGTTACACTGTATTTGTGAGTTAGGCTCAAAACAAAAAAAGTCCTATTTTCATACAACATTCAGGAAATCCCTGGCCTACCATCTGAACCAAATGGGACCAAATGCAGTTGGAAATAAAAAAAACTAAAAACAACAACAGGCAACATCTGTGAGGCAGCTGAAGGAACTGTATTCAACAGTGGCTCAACAGAAAGACACACAATTGTTTACACCAAACCAAAGTTGCTAATCACATGCTACAAACAATACTCAAGCAAGTGCATTTAGAAAAACAAAGATAGAGACTTTGTTTTATAATTTGGCCATCTGACAGACTTAAATGTGCCTTTGATTACAAATAATGTATACCTTAAAATACAGAGTTTTTTCAAGTCAGTCAGCAAAAAAAAAACACCTGAAAACATATCAAAGCACAGATCTCTCCAGACGGAGGGTGTTTCTCAATTTCGAGGAAGGCTGCTCCAGAGCCACTATTTCAAGCATACTACGTCATCGAGTGCCGCCGAAGGACTGTTCCAATGTCCAGCATACTTGGAATTCTACCGAGGTCGGCGCACATCGTAGCGAGAAATTTCGAGGCTGCACATGTTTAGACTCCGCGGTCTTAAAATCCCCACAATGCTTTGCGCACGGACCAATTTCCAAATCTTTGGCGGAAATCGCGCTCCATTTAAGGCGGGGCCTCGCATATGACGCACACCTGCACACCTGTTAGCCTGTTCCACAATTCTTCGTTTTCCGAGGCTAGGAAGGATTCTTGCCTCGCTTCTGAAGCAAGTGACTCGGAAGACATGTGCTACCAAGCAAGCGTCCTCGACATTGAGAAACACCCGGGGTCTACAGACTAAACTTTCTAAAGGGTGACCTTTGGAGGTCAACGTAAACCCTTTAGGCAACATAAAACACATCCTCTTACCTTGTTGTATCTGCTGGTGTTGATTATAGCTGGGAGGTTGGTGGGGAAACTGCTGTATGAACCCGGGGGCCGGGCTCTGAGGAGTGTAGGGGCTGGGTACTGGACTGTTCTGGCCCAGGTACCGACTACTGGAACCGGTCGGGGGCGCCACAAACCGACTGGACAAAGTGGAAGAGAACAAGGAGAAAGCAAGTGAGCAAGAAAGCAGAATGAAGGTGCATGCCGAATCATGAAAGAAAATATGGGAACAACAATGACATTGTTTGAAAGAATTGAATCACTTGGGTCTGTCAAAGAGTCCCACGTACCTTGGTGGATTGGGAGACATAGCTGCTGGCTGGAAGTTTGCGGACTGGGCAGGGCTATGCAAGGAATTTTGGGTGATCTTGTATGGTGGTACCATTGGCTGCTGCATAACATCTGTTCAGAGAGGAAAATACAGTACATGGTTTATTAATATCAACATGAGCCTGGTCTTTATGATGGTATGCTTTCCTTTCATAATGCAACAGGTATTTATCTTCATACTTTTCTCCCTGAAGATGCCAGGGTTCCTGGCCAGCATGGTCTGCAGCAGCAGTGGTGCATCTCCCTCTGGCTCGTCGCTGCCCAGGTTGTCCTTCAGCTCTCTGAAAACAAACGTGAAAAAGTTCAGTCACATCATAAAGTTATGAGAGTAAAACAAGTTGGGAGCATAATTCAAAGTAATAGATACAGACAATGATGAACTATGTTTAAAATCTAAAATATGTATGAATGCAAATATTTACTACAACAATATATAAATAAAGCAACAATGTTGTCATATTTACACAGGTTCCCTTATAAACTCACATGTACTCTGTGGAGACCTGGTTGAGGCCATGGGCTAGCTGGGAGGCCAGGTTCTCATCCCGACAGCCCAGTAGGCAGGTAACTTCCTCCGCGATCCTCCCATTGTATAGCAGGCTTTTAGTGGTAGTGGCCGGGAGAGGGGAAGGGAGGGGCAGCTGGTTCAACACTGAGGCGAGAAGAGAGATGATGGACAGGACAGAGGTTGGGAGATAAAAGGGTGACAGGGTGAGAAAAAAGGCATAAGCAATATAGAAAACATGGTTATAGAAAGGTAGAGAAGAGAAGAAGGAAGACTATGCAAGAGAAATATGCTACCCAGGTTATCATAATAGCAAATTTAAATCTGTTCAATATTTAACTTTGGCATTTGAAATTGGAAGCAGAGATACAACCTAATGTGTGATAGTGTATTTGGAGCACGGCTGTGTGTCACTCACAGTCTGTGAGGCTAGCGATCCCAGCGAGAGTGGTGATGGGAACATGAGGCATATCCCCATTCATGCTGAAGGTGGGGGTGGGGGGGTGTGCTGATACACAGGTAGATCAGGGGGCCGATGGACGACTCCCGTCCTCACATCTCCTGACTCCTAAGAGAGGAAGGTTAGTCAGGGAGAGAGAAAGAAAAAAAAACAGCATGAGTGATGGACATGAGAAGGAATAACAAAAATGAAAACAACTAGTGTGGGTAAAAATTAACAACTGCACCCAAAATAATGTACCAATAGTATTAAAACAGATATATTGGGATCAAATGCAGTAAATGAATTAATATTTGCTGTATACATTTCTATGTCTGCCCCAATGCTGAGATTATGTTTTGTGAGGGAAAGGTGCCGGCTGCATCATCTGTAGACCGCCATGGATCTCACCATTTTACTGTTATATCTTGTATATGATTATGTAAATAAGGTACTGCTTAGATCCCAGGATCAGGAATGTAATGCCAGTACCATGAGTGCAGGTTAAGTGTCTTGATCAAGAAATGTTCAACAAATACAAAAGCACAAAGCACTGACAGATCAACAATATAATATTCAAGTGTTCTTACACCTTGATTGATGTTTATTATTAATAATTTAAATATGTTAGATTACATTTCAAATATCTTAGTGGCTTCCAGCAACATGGAAACAAATGTATTCTCTATATTGAAAATACAATGTAAAACATGTGTATGACAACACTGTGTGGCGTTTTACAAAAGAAAGATGCTTTGTGGGGGGGAAAGTATGACTATAGTCATGTATAATACTGGGTTTTGAATAACAGTGATCATGAACGCCACTGAATGAGCCTTTATATTCTGATGGTTGGTGGTTAAACAGCAGATCCTATGCCGTGTGTAATACGTTCTTCTATTTTCCACACTTAATTTTGCTACTATTGTGAAACTGATTAAGAAGGCCACTGTGTATTTTTTAGTAACTATCACATGAGTCTGTTCCCTTTCACTAATTTCACACCAGGGCTCTTCATTCTCTGCTTTTAATGACATTTCTACAAATTAGGACCCTATGTTCCATGTAATTTGTCATTAACCCCTTTGCTTTTAAGGTGTCCATGACCTCTCAAGTAAGAGTGCACAGGTGGTTAAAGAGGAGCAGAGTGAAAAGCCAGCTGCAATTTTCAGAAACAACCTTTTCAGCATTCTGCTTCATTTAAGAGCATTACGATTGTTGATAATGACAAGTCAATTAAATGGCTCACACCAATATAATAATACCTTTTTGAAGAATTTTTAGCTTGGGTGGACTCAGTGACATTTCAGATAAAAAAAGTCCTACTCCTTCAATCTGTTGAAAGGAGAAAAACATGGCTCTGCATGAGACTTTGTGACATAAAACCGCATTATTTTTCTTGATAGAAAATAATATGTTTTGTCTGTAGCAGTTAACTATAACCTAAACAACAACAACAATGCATGACAAATACAGTATAGCAGTTTTGACTGTCACACAAGCATATTATGTTTGCAATGATCCTGTCATTACTGCTACACAATTTTAAACCTAAAATGCAAAACTATGCAGCTCTGTAGACCTTTTGAAAATGTATTTTTTATCTAATTGAACATGTTTTCACAGTAACTTATCTAATGCCACCTACATGTGTTAAGATAATCTTAGGTCAAATAAGAAATACGTGCAGCAGCTCCTGCATCACTTTACTGTTACAACTATTCAACACATGGATATTGTAAACATTACATTAGCTAGCTGTAGCATTAGCATGCTCAGGCTGTGGCTCTTCCTCAACACGCAGGGGCTTGGCTGACAGCTGTGAGACTGACAGGCAGGAGGCAGCACAAAGGAACAGATGCACTGTGATGGTGGCGGTAGCAGTGGGGGGCTCATCCTCCAGCAGCCGACAGCCCCCGTACACATTCTGCAAACTAGCTAACTGCAGAAAGCAGCCACTCTGTATTTGTTGTTGAAAAAAACAAGCATGTACACGATTCAAACAACATGAACATGACTGCCAGGCTCCAATAGTGTAATAACTATAGCTGTGAAAACGTAGTTTGTTCTCAGTCTGTGGTCACTCAAAACAATTCAAAACAGTATAGCAACTAAAACCAACATAAGCCCTGCCAAAGATTCCAGCAAACCAAAGCACAACTTTGAGAGTCAAATAACACAAAATAATGAAAACACAGCGATTAGCTAACGTATAGTTGGCGGTAGCATACGTTACTCTGTTTATATTAGTTAGCTCAAATGTCAGCTGCAGCCCGCTACTTGTGAACACAACCATTAACGTTGAACTGCCAGTAAGTTGACTGCCTGCAGCTTTCCTGCTACTCGTGAAGCTAGGTCTACTCTAACCATAACAGCAAAGATCACTGATGCTAGCTGCCAAAAAAATGCTAACAACAACAGTCCTTTTTTTAATGGCTAGCTAGTTATGCTAACTAGCTCAAACTGTTGTTGGTTAGCTTTTATTGATGTTCCCCGTTCAAATAAACGCTCTGCATTTCAAATTGTACAAGGAAGCGCTTGTCGGGGTTGATGAATTGTTGTACATTTCCCATGGGTTTTGAAAAAAAATGCGTTGAGTTAGTGTGAGTACATGAAAAAAAGCAACGGCACGGAACATAATTCCTCGGCAACGGCCCAATCCTCGGTCTCGACAAATGACATCCAGTTGAGGCCGTGCGCCTTGGCGGAGCAAAAACACACCTAGCTTGCTCGGCTAGTTCGCTAGCTTCCGTTACCTCCCGGTCAACGATTAACGACGCCGTAGGTGGTCTTCCAACAAAATGTGTATTACATAATGCTATTATTTATAAAATGTGTTTTTAAAAGTTTGTTGCATGGTTTTAAATGCGTGACTTTATTTACCTTTAGATGTTGCGTTCAAAGGGAGGGGAATGTTTTAGCTTGTGTCCGTATCTCTAGCTCCCCCTTTCTTCTCTCTCGGCTCCTCCAGAAGGAACTCGATTGGCTGCCAGCTAGCTGGTTAGCTAGCTTGCTAGCTATCAACAATAATCCGGGTCGGGCTGATTCGTTCTTTTTCCGCCTCTCAAGGGTGATCGTCTCCGCGTACATTCATGAGGAAACATTCGTTCTTCGGAGTTTCAGTCGGTCTGTTCCGCCTTACTCAATGAGTGCAGCCAATTTCGACAGTAAATGAGAAATATGACGATTGTTGCGATCATCAAGAGGCTCTCCTCTCGTAGAACAAAATGCCGACCGGAAGTTCTGCCGTCTGACTGACCAAAGATCTCAGGAGTGACTCCCTCCATCGGCGCCAAACAAAATGCCATGCAGCGTTTCGTGTTTGAGCCGCTAGACACCGCTGTAGGACTACGTTAGCGACGTAGTCTATTTGCTGTTCAATGTATGTCTTTATCATTATCAACAGATGGTTTATATAAAGACCGCAGCTCAAGGCAAAAACAGTATTATAACATTTTTTGTGTAGGCCTATTATAGCATATTAGCAACATTTCACTTTCTAAAAGTAATATATTAGGTAAAACATTTTTCACCTCATGTATCAGTGCAGGCATGTGCACACATAGACATCAAAGTGGGCTTGAGCCCCTGCCCTTTTTCTTCCTCCAGAGAAAGTGCCCTTTTTTTCATAAATGAATATATATCTACTGCTGTTTGCGCACAGTTTCCCTTTCCAAAAATATATTGATTGAATACAAAATTAAAATATCAGGTCGGGAGATTAGACTGGGAAGTTCCATGGTACACTGTAAACTGCAATAATTTATTTGTTTGGTTACTGCAGTGCCCTGTTTTAAAATAGAGGAGTTTAAAAACGTTACCTTATCTGGTGGCCTAAATGTACTTTAAAACTGCTAATTAAATAGAATATATACATATATTTTCCGGCAATAAAACTGGCCATGGAATTACCCAAAACATCTACATCAAACTGTTTAATCTTTAATGCGTCAAAGTATAGCTTACTAATATTTTTGATGTTAGATATTATTTAAAATATAGTACACTACACTCAGAAATAATGCAAGGCTGTGCATTACAATTGTATTAAGCTAAGTAACCAGTAACTTGCTGTCTTATAAATGTGGTGGAGCTTAACACACACAGGGCAGCTACTATATCAAATTGAATTATTGTCCAAATGCTTGCACAATTACACACTCATCTTGCAGAATGGTTCATATAACATCATTAAGGAATAATTTACATTTACATATATTGGGAAATACAAATTAAATTAAATCAAAGGATAGAGGAGAATTTACACATAAAATTAAGGGATTTGCATGTACATTTATAACATATCTCAAAATGTGCCAACAGCAAGATACATTGTGTTGATGTGTAAAACATGACACAAGTGCTTAGTCTGCCCAATGTGAAAGATATCCTGACTTTTTTTTAGGAAATCAAATCACTGTTTGACCTCAAGGGGTCAGCATCAACCTTTGGTAAATATGACAATTACAGTATTCTTAGAAATATTGATGTGTTGTTGAAGGAAACTATAGAGAAATAATACTGGTTTGAAGTTCTAGCCAGGAAGATCAAGGTTGGTTGAGGTCAATGAAAACCACTGGCCCCTCCAGTACCAACAACCACGAATAACCCTTAACAAGATACAGCCTCCATCTTCGATACTCACTAATCTGTTCAGTATCTGTTCCATACCTCGGGACAGCTCGTATGAATTCTGCTGATTAACAGGCAGTTATTGCCTCAACAGGAATGTCCACACTATTTAGGTGAAGACAAGTCAATTATGTGTACAGCCCAATATCACAAATTGTAAAATTACCTTAGGGAGCTTGACAATCAGTACAGCATACAACACCCTCCGTATTTAGACCATTGATTCATAACAGGATAAAAAAGTAAGAAACCTCAAAATAGCAACAGAGGATGGTTGGACACACATGAAATAGATGAGTACAATAAACCAACAAAATAGGATCAAAGAATGGACAACGATGACAACATTTTAGAAATGTTTTTAACATTGCATCCTCCCGGATTACCTAGATTCTAGGAAATCCGGGAGGATGCCAAAAAAGGATTAAATAAGAATTTTAAACATTAAATACATATAATCATTGACACATAAACAAGGGCTTATAGGCTGATTTTAGAATTCACCCTTATTTCGGATAACTATTATAATAATGAAAAAGATACAAAAACTGATTAACATTTTTATTGATAAAAATCCATGCAAGATAGAACTACAAATATTGTTAATGTGTGTGTGTTTGAGTGTGCGTTTGTTTGTGTGTGTGTGTGTGTGTGTGTGTGTGTGTGTGTGTGTGTGTGTGTGTGTGTGTGTGTGTGTGTGTGTGGGTGTGTTTGCAGGCACATATGAATTCATGTGTGAAACATTCATATCAAAAGAGACACCAGCAACTGTAAACAAAGGAACTATTTCATTTCCTCAAGTTCGTACAGGTAACATAACAATTGGTCCTTTAAATCAGCCAGTTCTGCATTTGTAAAAGGAACTAGAGGGATTGTTAGTTTTGATCTTTAGGCAAGAGCATTGTAACAACTTCTTTACATACAAAATCCTAAAAGAACCTTTTACAATTTAAATCTACAATTAATGTACATGTTTATCTACATTTCTCTATACAAGCACAGTATATTCAAAATAATCTTCTATACAAAGCAAAGATTATATAAATGTTGCATTTTTAATGTATATTTAATATTTTCAAGTAAGTCTAAAAGTTAGATACAAAAAGATTAGAAAATAACTCAAATGTGTTACTTTACAACATGCGTTGATATTTAATCAGATGAAATAAAACATTACATTTAGTTATCTAAAGAGTCTGATTTGAGAAAAAAAGTATTAGAAAATTATATATTCAGCCTACTGAATACCTGGTTTACTAATTTAATACAAAGCAATAGTTCGTACTGACATGTGAATGTTTCAACCAAATCATTTTGAGTTAAATCCCCATGTTATAGGGCAAACTCACAATCGAAATTATGATTTCAATAATACAAAAATCACTATTTTCCTTTTTTAGCAGTAGCCTACTGTTAATGTACGTGTTATTAATATTTTTTCCGGGCATGCAGGTATGATTTGATGAAACTACCCAAATTTGAAAATAATATTTGGTGTTTTTTTTTTTTGGTTGATATCTTGATATGATTACAGTTTAAATTCTAAGTTGATCAAATGTACAGGTAAAAACACGGCTGAGTGATTTTGGTTTGCCAGTCTTTATGATTGAAATGATTGGTTTGAGCAGTACAGTATGTGTCACAAAAAGGGGTTAGATAGTTGTCAAAATATTCTGAAAAGTGTAGCACTTCCTGTGTTGGACAGGTATGTGTGTTTTAGGTTAAATTACATAATCCCTCCACCAAATCGTAGAAAATAAAGCCACTAATGTCTATACAGAAGTTTGCAAATAAGCAGCCCTTTTCCCCAAAAAAGTGGACATGGTCCTCCTATATGTGCATGGTATCAAACACTTTTCCCATCAGTCTCCAAACAGATTTTTCACAACCATTTCACTTACATACATCACCACTCAAACAAAAGACAAGCAACAATTTTAAAGCCAGAAAAAGTCAAGTTTGGGCGGTAATCTGCTGCGGTGTTAAGACTCACAGCAGTACTGGCCTCTAGTGGGGGAGATCAGTCGTCACAGTTCTGAGAGGAGCTGGATATGGCGTGCAGGCCACAGAGCAACAAGCTAAAGAGTAATTAATTATTGCTGTAATAGTAAATAGCTGCCACCCTATGGCAGAAACACATAGTACTCTTAGGAAACATCATAATACAAACTTTTAGAAAAAACAAAGCAACAGTGAACCATCTGTCTGGGAAGCTCACACACATAAGTATAACTCATCTTGGTTGAAATATATTCTAGCTGTAGATCAATTTAATTTGGTCCCTCCACACTTGAGAGACAAAGGTATTCAAATTAAGTAGGGCTTAGTTTGAGAACGTGGTTCAATGCAGTGCAATTGTTTTCCTAAGAATGTAAGCAGCCTGAACAAAAATCTACATCTTGGTCTCGCTGTCAGCAGGTCTCTCATTCTCATACTCATTCTCCTGGCAGATTAGCTGGTACGGCTTCTTGTCTGCCTCCTCCACCACCGAGTTTCCCACCTCAGGGTCCTTCTTCTGCAACTCGTGGCGAGACAGGTGCTCCACTATACCTGCACCGATGGAGTCTCCAAGGACATTGGTCATGGTGCGCAGTCGGTCCCTGAGGAAAGACAGTGAACAGGTGAGGACAGGTGGCAGGGAGAAGACAAGAAACGACAAGATGAAACAAGATGAATCATGTCATAACGAGATGAAACGAGACACAACAAGATGAAACAGGACTCATAAAGATTAAACAACACAAAACAAGTTGGAACAAGACACAAACACATGAAACAAGACAACGTGAAACAAAAAGAAGACAAAAATGACATGACAAGGGAAGACAAAACGACTAAGGAAGACAATCAGTATGAAATATTAAACAATTTATTTTGGATGTAGAAAATTAAATCTACATGTGTCTGTAAATGTGTGTGAACCAAAAATGATGATGAGTCAACTGAATGGCTTTAATCGCTCCAGGCAATCTTGAAACCACATGAAGCACGCAGGCGGTGGATAAGAGGAAGTTGGGCTTTGCACTGGGTTTGGACCCCGACTGAATAAAAACAGATGGATAGGGGGACGAGGAATGTGATGGGAGTGTCTCTGCAAGCTCTCCTATAATCCACTCATAGTGTAGAGCACACCAATTTGATCCCTTTTGACCCCCTAAAATCCCCCTGGGGAGGAGTTTAATTGAACTCATACTGCATCATTCTTGAACTACTGTAACATAACAGAGTTTTGCAATCACACTGCTCATGTGCAATATGAACATTGTATTATGTATTATTGTTTTTACTGGCTTTTATAGTCGTTTATATTGTCTCCCCTGTACCTTTGCTGTTACCCTGTGAATCCCCTCGCTATGGGAGGGATAATGGATTTCATATTCCTGATGTTACCTCAACCCTCTTAACTAACTTATCTTAGATGAATAGCATTTACCAGTTTCTATAAAATGCTAACCAAATGTTTTTTTTGTGTGTTCTTTTCGTTGGATGCTCTGCCTCTATATATCAGACACTTACAAGAACCAATCAACAGCGATGATGAGCGAGATGTCGTCAGTGGGAAGGCCTACAGACGTTAGCACTATCACCATGGTGACCAGTCCTGCCTGAGGGATTCCAGCTGCTCCGATACTGGCTGCTGTGGCTGTGATACTGTTGGGAAAAAAGTGCAAAATCTTTTTTAAATTGTCATTCATTTTCAGTGAAACTTTGAAAGACAGGTCCCTTTATTGAACTCCAACCCCTCCTTGGTAATATGATTAAAGAGGGTCACTTGTAATTCATCCATTTGGCTGAAATACTATCCGCCATCAATCCCTGGTCAAAAAGCTGCAACATGTGGTTTTGAGGCTTTGAGATGCTTCATTTGGTTAAGCAATATCTCTTTACTTAATTAAAGACAAATGTACCAGTACTAGAAATATTCCAGAGCAGTTCCAGGCATAGTTTACTGGATCAAGTCCTCTCAGCTTCTCTTAACGCCGGATTCAGCAATTTTAGAGAAAACATTTTGATAATTGAAAGGAATATTAAAAGAAACTTCCCCCACCAGATTTATTGTCCATCTCACTCCCATTTTCTTTGTATATGTGTATCTTTGTAGACCCATGGCCTTTTTTCCTGAAATGTGCTCAGGCATGTAAGACACCCTGTTGCCTTATTGCTTGACTAATATTGTGTGTTGTTTATTTCTCACTTATAGATATAGTGAGAAATACATAGCCAAGGCTATGTATGGACCCTGTTGATAGGGTCATAGACACAAAATGACAGGTAGGCAGACATTCAATACATTTGACAAGAAGTGTATTGGATTGGATTGTTGAATCCACCTTAAAGTTAGTGAATGATTACAGTATTAATTTATGTTGAAATAGCATACTGTAGATTGTGATGCAGGTGCTCTGTATATAACTTACCTGATGGTGAGAATCTGTCCAAAGTCAAGGTTATAATTGTTGACCTGAGCAATAAAGATGGCAGCCAGGGCTTCATACAGAGCTGTTCCGTCCATGTTTATGGTGGCGCCGACAGGGAGCACGAAACGGGTCACACGCTTGTCCACCTTGTTATTTTCCTCCAGGCATTTAAAAGTAATGGGCAATGTGGCAGAGCTTAGGAAGGATATGGGGAGAGGATGGATTAAAAAAAAAAAACAGCAAAACAGAGACATAGCCTATTATGAATAATCAACCACCTCTTTATGACTCTCATCCGACCACGTATGGGGTTAAGCATCAAGAAGGCTGACAACATACTAAGTCTAAAATCACTGCTCTAGTAATCATTTAACAAAGCAACTATTAAAGTTTTGAAATGCATAATATCAGGAAAATGTAAAATACATTATTAGAGTATTTTTTGTGCAATTAATGTACTTTTTATCGTCCAGTATTGAAGTATTACATTGTATTAAGGAAGATTATAATACATTCTACCTTGACCTTTCAGTCTGCGAAGTTTTCAGTTGGTCTTAAGTTAACACAACCACATACCTTGAGGATGTTCCCAGAGCGGTGATGAGCGCCTGCAGCAGCCCGCCGATGAAAACAAATGGGTTCTTCCTGGTTACGAGGAAGTAAAGTGTTGGCAAGACGAAGAGGCCGTGAACGAGCAGGCCACAAATGACCGTCACAGTGTACATGGCCAGCTGTCCGCCCATGGATGAGATGTCATCCATCTCCACGATCTTACCAGCGATCAGGAACAGGATACCGATGGGGGCATACCTGAGGATCGATGAGTAATGTTATGAATTTGTAATCCAGATCCAGCACTTTATTTTACGTTAGCCTTATCCATCCATCCATACCACATGATTATGGCAACCAGCCTCATGATGGCTTCATTAAGACAGTCAAAGAAGTCCTTGAGGGGCCGCCCCTGCTCCCCCATGCTCGAGATGATCAGACCAAAGCAGATGGAGAACACAACCAGGCCAAGAGCATTGACTCCATTGACCGCTCCAGGCACCGGGATCATCTCCTCCCGGGTCATCTCGCTACCATTAAGTGTGAATATGGTGTCGTTCACAGTCATTTTCACATGGACTATTCTCTTGGCATACTGTGTCTTAAACTGCAAAGACAAATAGGTTAAACAGTGATTAATCCTGTTGCAATAACATGTATATGCATGCTTTTATTTAAGAACTATATTTGACTTTTTAAAGATATCCTATATCTAACTTGTTGTATATTAAGATCTGTTTTAATAAGGAGGTTGAAGTGGCTTTAGTTAGCATCTCAGCTGTGTAAGCATGGGTACTGGACATGTGATATGCTTTGATAATGATGGCAAATTCAGATTTAGTTGCTTAATAATTTAATTTCCAGTGTAACAGAGATCTCCAGTAAGTAGTTTAAAGTTCACATGAATGACAATGGCAATACCCTGTACCTGAGAGGCTTAATCATAGCAGCATGTTTACTTTAATGGGCTTAAGCAAGAGGGTTACCTGTTTGGTGCAAGCCTCCACAAGGTTAGGGGGAAACATATTTCTAGAGAAATAGAAAATAGGTACATTTTTATTAGGATTTACAAATAACAAATAGACATTTTCTAAAAAAACATGCAATATATAGACTATTTGGGCCAGAATAAGTGTACCGGAGTTCTCTTGTGACTGTGTTTTGTTGTTCCATAAATGTGTGTGTACCTGATCAAGTCCAGGAAGGCGTCAGCAGGGCTGACCTGCTCAATCTGCTGCTGGTTGGTGAACTCATCCTTTGATCCTTGTCCAGGATGGATAATGAGCACCATGACGATACCAATGAACACAGCAATAACAGTGGTGGTGGTGTAGTACACAACTGCCCGCATACCCATTTTCCCAGAAGCACGGCCGTCCAGAGCTGCCATACCTGAGAAGGACATCGTCTACATTAATGTATCAGTACAAAAAGTTATATCCTCAATAGAGTTTCTCATAAGTATTTATCTGCTGGTAGCTGTACTCATTATCAGAATTATGGAAATACTTTCAAGCTGTAGACATTTCAGTTCCTAGCAGCAACAGCACTGTACTGTTAGCAGCTTTATTTGGTCTTATGTTGCATACTGTACATATAGGTACACCATGAGAGTAATCATGTGTTTAAAAAACAATATAATAATCTCAAAGTTCAGTTACTGTCATAAGAAATACTGCAACTTTTGTATTGTTCTGCATATGGAAAAAAAACCCTCCCTTTCATATTTAGTCATGCTGCCTTGTGACCTTACAGTTTGCATAGATGTGTCAGTTACTTGTGTCCCTAAGAGCTTACAGTTGATCTGGGAAAAGGTGCTGTGATTATAGGTGGAATACACCCATCTTTATTATCTGCCTTGATATCTGTGGAAACAAAGAGCAGCAGGGAACACAATCTGGCTCTGACCTTTATTGGAAAACAACACCTACTGTACAGCACCCATGAGGAGATCTAGTATACATTATCTGACTTTAAATACAGATACAATATTATAGTTGCAGGGGGAAACTCTGTAAAAACAAGCCAGTACAATTTAGATTTTGTGGTTTTGATAGTTGGGCAAAAAGCTTCACCTATAGTAGGGTTGGCATCATTTAAATATTGTGGTTTTTTTTATCATGTAACAGTGTTGTATGTCTCCAAGTGTGACATTAGTTCGTTGTGAACTCAGAGACTGTCAGTTAAAGATTAACAGTCTGAGCTCCATTGAATATTTGTGAGGGCAAGCTGACTGCTACTAACAGAGCTATGATTTATGCAGAAAAAGATTCTTGCAACATAATACAAAAGCTGATGATCAAGTTCCAAGGAAATATTTAGCTCCCTGTTACAGTATGTTGGGTAATAACTCTTGCAGGGATTTATCTAATTATGTGTAACCATAAATATGTGGTAAATAGTATTTTACAGGCCTGCTGGAAAGCCAGAAATCAATTTTGGGTTGCTTGAGAAATAGTTTCCACAAAGCTGGTTTTCGGTTAAGAATTGATAAACTTCCACTGGAGAATGTAATGTTTAATCGGAGCCAGAGGAGAGTTTGAAGACGTCACAGAGCCTGGAAGCTAAACCGTCGTCTACAGCTCTAATAGCATTAAACACAGGTCAGCATAGTGATGGTAAACAGAAAGACAGCCATTCAGGAAACTGGATTTAGAAAGGGACAAGCTGCCTCAATAGACTTGACTTTTCATTTTCAAAGTGTCAGTTCCTATTATGGCTATTGTCTTCATTCAGAGCTTTACGAGGCAAAGCAGGCTTGTGTGATGGAAGATATATGTGTTCCTTTTATAATCTGGTAAATGGTGTGTGTGTGTGTGTGTGTGTTGTGTGTGTGTGTGTGTGTGTGTGTGTGTGTGTGTGTGTGTTTGTGTGTGTGTCTACTACTGCGCCCCTACTACCCCTGCTTTGGCCCTCTCCTTTTCTCTTGTCTCAACACGCCCACAACTAAGGCTTTTATCCGATTTTGTTTGATCCTCTTTCTCCCCTCCTCATCCTTCCCTCCCTCATTTTCTTCTCCCAAATTCTTCACCTCCTCCCTGTACCACCACTCCATCCGCACCTTTTGTTTCAGGGTGCCCCCTGGTTCCCCTCCACTCTTGCCCCCACATCTTTACCTCCCTTCTCTCTTTTTCTTGCACACTGATCTTATTGCTGCAATCCTTTCATAGCCACCCGTTTCCTCCTCCCACCCCTAGTCCTCTGTCTTGCTCTCCTACAATTTCTTTTCTGACAGCCCTGGGAAAACTTGTTGACTTAGTCAGCCCTGCACGCACACAATGATCCCCAGCCTGTTGTCCAGGCAACAACGGACGCAGCCTCACCAATTTCATCCTCTCAAAGGAACAAAAGAAGTGAGTATGAAGGAGAGCGAGGAGAATGACTTTCTTTCTCATATGGGGAATGTTCATCAAACACAAAAGTAGGCCTACTTTAGAGGGGGGTATAGCTGGGTTTGACCAGAGGGCAATTAACATCTGACACAGTTCTAGCAATACTTTACCTCAAGGCATGCAGTCAGAAAATATCTCTACACAATAAAAAAAAACTTATAAGGTAATGTCTTGCAGTGATCGATGGACCAAATAAGACCCCTGCTTCTTACATCATTTATATTGATGATGTTTTTGGTGAATCATTAAAACATTTTTACATCCACAGAGCTTTAAGAAAGGTCTACTAGACGTTATATTTATAGCACAGTTTGTTCACATTAACTTTGTTCATCACTTAACTTCCACCTTTATGTTGCTGCCTTTATTCAATAAGGCTAACTCACAGAGAATCGGTCCAGTCATTTAACCCTTGGCCTTGTCTTGACTCCCAGTCCCTCCACCTCCTTTCCTCCACATGACCTCCTCTGTAATCATTCTCCTTTTCCTCCTTTTACTGCCCACATCCCTTCTTCCTGTCCAGCCCCTTCATGTGTTTCAGCTCTTATTGAAAGGCCTTAAGACAACATAGATTTGACGACCAACGCATTGAGCCGTTTATCTGAAGTCTCTCAAACATTTGTATCCTTGGTTCCCCTGCCTGCCGGTCCTCTAATCCTGCTTTCCTTCATTTTCTACCTTGCAGGGCCCCTTTTCCCAATTCCCTATTTGTCTCAGTTTTGGACAGGATCAAACTTCAGAAGCAAGTTTCTTCAAACTGAGACAACCCATTTCACACAGAGACACAATTCAGCAAGGAGCGTGACACTCAGTTTACACAGGGGCCTCGTGTTTGCAGCAAGGAAGTCAAAGGAGCTTAGCTCTGATGCTTTTATCTCCTAAAATGTGTTATTTTCAACGTTTTGCTCTGTCGCATAAATCAATCACAGCTCTAGAAATAGAGCTTAATTACATTTATGCTGTAGGATATTGGTTCCTGTTGGAAAGTTGGTGAATCCAGCCTTTATTTTGGGGTTAAAAACATTGATAAACATACAGCTAAAGTTTTCAAACTCTCTTCAAGATCAACGGTTGCTGTTTTTCTCTAAAGTCACCTAAAACGTCTCATATTACTTTCAAACGAGGTCAAAGTTTAAGCGGAAATCTGAAGACCGTGGGAGAAAAAAGTGAGCTTCAAATAAATGGTGAGTAAAACAGCTGTGTTGCAGGAGTTAAGAAAATGTTTTACAGTATTTTAAAAACTATCCTTTTCTCCCATGACAAAGTACAAAACATTTTTTATTCGGATTATTGTTTTGAAAGTCAAAATAACTTTAAGATAGTGAGTTGCAATGTGTCTGCATATGCAGATGTGTGTGTGTTGTTTGTTTTGGTGAAACAGTTACTTTTTACAGTCACAGTTACATAATGCTTTTTCGGCGCTGTTCTTGTTGTGACCTCAGCCCTCAATCTGCTCTACAACATTTCCGACAGCTGGCTGATGTAACCTCTGTATGATGTAATTAAATGTTAGATGTTGTGTTTGAATTAAAGGATAGCAGGGGACTATGGAAGATAACAATAATCACAATTTATATTAACTTAATTTTAGAATTAACACTTTATTCATTAACATATTTGTTCAACTTCATTTTCAAGTTGGTGTTGGGGAAGATTGATGCATTTACTGGTTAAAATAGTTTTGTGCTATGCGCTCTATTTTATATGCTCTGTAGAAACAAGGGTTAATGTTAGGGTTATGGTTAGAGTTGTTGCACGCAAAATGACCAGAATAAGTGTAAGGTATTTTATTGGTGCAGTGTAGACTATCATCAAGTTGCACACAAAATGAGGCTATAAAAACAAGAAAATAAATATATATTAAAAAAACATTTGTGTTAAGTGTGTTATCTGTAATAATAATTGACTTTTTCTAGTCCTATGAAAACTTTATAGAAAATAATATTGTATCTGATTAGTTCAAAAGGCACATCCCTTCAGACATGAGAAAGGAGCCGTGTGCGGGATGACTTGACTACAGACCGCGCTCTTTGTTGGTGTCCACATGTTGTAGCTGCTGTCATGTGACATGATGTCAGAGGATGCTGATGTTACGCCCTGCTGCAGCACAAAGCAGGTTATTATCAGACAAAGTGTGTCCGTCATCCCTTTAGGAGACGGGCCTGTTGCCCTGTCAATCACTGCTCAGGGACTGGAGATTTGGTGTCAGTATATTTTGTCAGTCAGTGCTGCTTACGAATGGAAAGTCACATGTTCTATATATTTTTTTCCATAACAAGTAGAGTCTATGGACAAACCCTTTGCCTCAGGGAGAAGGCCTCCCTGTGTGTCGGACTCGCTTTTGTGAACCATCTCAACAGTGAGGAATGAACTAATTTCATCCCTGGATTATAACTGAGAAAAAGCCATATGTTTGTCTTTTGCTCAAACACAGGTCCAAATACATGTGAGTTACAGAGATCTTTAAGAAACCACAAAGTTACCTAGCCCAACAGCTCTGAATTGCTTATTCAAATTTACAAAATAAAGCTTAGATCACTTTGTTTGTGCTGTATTAAGTTTCAAGACCATTACAACATGGGTCAAGCACGATGATGCTGAGACCAGTAGTTTAAGTTGAAAACATATCATCCTTTATCTGTCTGTATAGCACATGAGGTCATGTTGGCTGAAAAAACAGCTGGCTCACTCTGCCAGATATTAGGTAGCCTACACGTTAGTCAGTGGAGCCACAAAACAACAAACAGCACTCTCACTGGTATTACGATTATACACAGAAAACACATGCTACCTGCAAAACACAAACATAAATCCCACATAAACAATCAACGAATTTGACCTGCTTTTTCCAATATGTAAAAAAACTGATGCTTTGATTTACTTCAGACCTCTAGGGGACATTGGTGGATTTTATCTAGTGAGGGGCTATTCATATAATATATGCCAGAGAGCCTCAGTTTAAAAAAGTTATTTGAGGATATACAGTAAAAGGCCTGTGTTTGGTGACACATTTAGAACATCGTAATGTCACATACTTGAACTGAAAGTGGCTTAGTTGTGTGTGCTTATTTTAGATATCTGAGGTTTATTTTAACTAAAAATAAGCAACACTTCTCTTTGCTAAATGGTCTGACAACTATTTGGGAGTGCTGTGTGTAAGCCCTGGGTGTTTGAAACATTGACACAAGTATGTTGTTAACATCAATGATGCTATTAGTACCTAATTTCCATCAGATTCACATCACATCATTCAAAAATATATTTAGTTGTACTTTCAATGACTTAAAATAAAAGTTTGAGGCTTTCAAAAAGGAAGAATAACATGTTGTGTTCTTGATGGTCTGTCTGTGTGAAACTTTAAAAGACTGCAAGAGTAATAGGTAATATTTATTAATCAATGAAGAAAGTGGAAGATGTCCTAATATAAGTTATATGACCTGATGTTCTTACCTGTGATAAGACTGGAAACCAGCAGGGGCAGCACCAGCATCTGAAGCATTCTCATCAGCAGCTCCCCAGGGAACGAGAAGAACTTCATCTCCCGGTACGACATCTTGTAAGGCCGCAGGGCAAATCCCATGATAATGCCTGCAATGATAATAAGATGTGGAAGAAAAGTCCAAACCTGATCGGAATTTCAAGACCAGATAATCTAGTTGACACCTGTTGTTTGATGTAAGCATATTACAGCAAAATCAAGCATATTTATGAATGGGGGGCTGAAACATTGTATTGTAACACAAAACTGACTTGCAGACTCACATTATAAAATACAAAATACATTGTAGTCTGCCTATGGTGCAGGAGAGTTGGGGCTCCGATGATCCAGGTTTAAGCATGAGTAACATTGTTTCGAGGAGTTGCATTTGCTTTGCTCATTGTATTTAACTTGATTAACTTTTTTGTGTGATATTCTTCAGTCTCTGAAACCTTATATTCATCTTTCAGTTTATCCCCTGCAGCTCTATCCACCAACAGGGCCCAGGTGGCTGACCCGGCAGCCTGAAGTGAACACTATCCTGAATGCAGCCATCAGGATGTGTGTTTGTCATGGCATGGTGTAATTCTAGCAGGGTTGCAGATGTGCAGGCGGTGGGTGGGCCTGGCTTACTTCCTACTGAGACCGATTGAAAAGGTTAATGGCAGCAGGTCAAGGGTCAGCTGCCGGGTCAGATTAAGGCCTGCCTGCTAGGTTCATCTGAGGTCCCTTTATGCTCTCATCCTCCACCGTTTGTTTCTATTCTTTTCCTTCTTCCGTTCTGCTACAGGGGAGTTGCTTACACCAGATAGACGTAAGGAGGAGACAGAAAATCTCCTGCCTTTTTCTTTAAGTGCTAACACATTCTTCTCCAATAATATTCAATCAATTAAATTACCATGTGGTGCCTGGACTAGTCTTACTAGACAAAGAAAAGGTTCTCACTTACCAATAATGACAGCAGCGACGGTAAGGATAACAAAGGCATTTCTCATGAAGAATCCTCTGAAATCGTCCTTCGTGATGCTCTCCACTCTCTTCTTGGCCAGCAGGGATCGGGACTGGATCCCGGCCCGGATCTGCTGCAGCCCTCTCCGGGTCCTCTGTGGGTTCTCCCCATTGCTCTGAGTCATAACTGCTGCTGGGTCTTCAGATGTGTTATTGACCTGCAGGAACTCAAGTTAACTGTAAGGAAGACACCTTAAAGGTGCTGCTGAACACCTGCTGCTGAACACCTGCTGCTCCTCTTTTTAACAAACGTCCTTTGGCTTAAGTATTGTTAAGTGTCCTGATCGAAAGGGAAGACATATTTTGTGAGCTAGCGTTATAAAACATTGGTTGACCAAAAAAAAACAATGATGAAAGGTAGAGACTTTGTCACACTCTTAGTTAAGTCAGATAATAATAGATTTAAAACACATTTTAAGTTGTGCTTTGTATTATTGATATGCTTAACTCAAAATGCAGAATAGAAGAGTGATTACAGGAGCCTAATAATCATGAAACCCCCAAAATATGCATAAAAAACATAAATGAAATGCATGCGTCAAGAATGCGAGTGTTTCATTCACAAATGTAAAGGCATGCACACTTCCTTATACGTACACTTGAGTCACTACAACACACGTGTTGTTATGCAGATAAGGATTCAAGGTCTCACACATGCAGCAAATACAACGGTCAAATGGTAAAATGCATTTGCAGGCACATTTAAAAATGGTAAAATACTAAAATAGAAGTAGTTTCTGTACCTTTAGACTTCAGCCATAAGTTCCTCTGGAGTAATGTTTTCTTTCAGAGGTAAAGTTCTGGTTTAAAACCCAGTGTGAGAGAGACAGAGGAGCTCTTTGGTTGGGAGCTGGTTGGTGTGAGCAACCAGCAATGAAGAGAAAGAGAAGTAAAAAGAGGAGAGGGGGGGAGAAAAGAGAGGAGGGAGCAGCAGCGAGATGAGGGAATGAAAGGGCCAGTAAGAGAACGGAGGCGGTGCCGTAGTAGAAGAAAAACTAGTCACTCACACAGTGTGGGCTTGTGGGGAGGTGAGGCGGGATCTAAGAAAGTGAGGTAATTTAGAGAAGGGGGGTGATTTTCAGACAGAGGGGAGTTTGACGAATAATGAGCTTTCCAAGCAGGAAAAAGAGAAAGGACCTTCTTGTTTCTTCTATCCCTCTCAGCCTTCCTTTCAAATGGTTTTTCACGCTTGAGAAATTCAGCCTGATTGAAGATTCCTGTGGAGAGTGAGTCAACAGTGAAATAAAAGTCCTCAATCAATCACAAAAAAAATTGAAGTGGATTAGCCATTCATACATTTATTTTGGCACATCTCCAATGGACACACTCATTAATCAATCTGCCTTTTTTGCTAGATTTAAGTCCATTAGACATTTACATCAGACAAAGGTCACCTTTTTGTCCATGAAAAACAGTTTTTAGTTTGCCGAAGCTAAACCGAACGGGTAAATGTTTACCAAGTTCCAGTCACGACTCGTGCTCTGAAACTTTTTGCTATAAACAAACAATCTGTTCAAACAGTGATGAGTTTTTAGAATTTTGGAGGAATTTCGCAAACTGAATGCTTCTGGGACAGTAAGTTAAATGTGTGCCATTTAAAAGTAATGAATACTTTAGCACAGGAGACATTGGTCAAGAAAAACACTCCCACAGAGGATCAACCAAACACAAGCAGCTGACGACCGGGAGCAAAATTAAGGAATTTAGAGTTTGGCATGTGTGATGGAATGAATGCTGAGGGTGTGTATTTAAAAATGTGTGTGTTTTTCTTGTGCATGTGTGTGTGGTTGGGTTTATGTGTCTGGGTAAAAAAGTGGGGGAGAGAGTAAGTTGGAGAGGTACAGCTGAAGGCATCCTTTCTGACTCATTGCAAGGGAATTCATGTTTGGCATAGATGTTGTGAAATGTTTCAACCTTCAGTCTATATTGGCACACACACACACACACACACACACACACACACACACACACACACAGACACCGACATACACACACACTTCCTGCTACTTATGAGCTAAGATAAATTATATAACCTCTGACTTTGGCATGCATCCAGCTACTACTAGAAAGTAGAAGTATTTCCAAGAATAATATCACCAAAGTATCCTTCCAGGGTTTGCTGTGTGGAGATCAGAATTGTTTCAACACAGTTCCACTGTGTTTGAGTAATTCAAGGCACCAACTATTTCCATTCAGCCGTTATATATATATATTGTTTAAATGCACAGTTACTCACAATAATGCACAGTTATTGGTTTGGACTGATTCTTCCCTTTGTGTAGAGAAAGATAATTGTTTTTGCAAGAGATTTTGTTTTAAAGCATGGGACAATTTTTTTCTTTAGCTGCTTTCTAGTGCTATAGACCCATTGCCTCTGAGGTCCACTGCAATCTAATTTCAGAAAATTACATTTAATTTAACCATTAGATTGACTTAAAGTAGAATCTGGTCTTAAATGTATTATTGTGTTGAAACAAACATGCGTGTGAAAACAAGCATGTCAGCATACACTGCTGACAAAGTGGTGTTTGCCATGTTGCAAATACTGTAAGACTGTAATGATTATTCATGATATAATGCAGCAACAAAGTAGAGCATCAAGTTGTCAGTGAAATCATCGTTCCTCCGAGATGCTTGGATAACCATCATTAGTTCTAACAAACAGGCAATTACTGTCTGAATTGCAAGGAGAGAATCTGTTCTGCTGCTCCATTGTCCCCTGGGCCCCGGAGACACTGAATAGCTTCTTTCAACTCTGAGGAGCTTCCTGAGTCCCTGACTTATTATTAGTGCAGACCGGCCAGCATTGTCAGTGGCTCCAAGTCCCACTGCAGCACTGCTGTAACAGTATTTATATAAATATAGAGACACTCGTGACAAAAGGATGGACATCCATGATAACCCAATATGGCAACTCACAATCAAAGTTGTATTTGATGAATATTACAGAGAATAAGATGCAATATGTCATGCTACTCATATCAATATTCTTGCCTGAGTTTAAGAATCCTGTTGGTTTGCACAGGTGAGCAGGTGGATGTAGGAGTGAGGGGACAGGGATTGGTGGGATAGTAGAGTGCTTCGGCTGGAGAGGAGGAGGATGGCAGGTCTGTGAAGTTCCTTTAGAAATGTAAAATGTTAGATGTGTGTGTGTGTGTGTGTATGTGTGTGTGTGTGTGTGTGTGTGTGTGTGTGTGTGTTGTGTGTGTGTGTGTGTGTGAAACCACTTATGTGAAAATGTTAATGGTTCACCACAGAGATTTCAGGTCAGAATTCTTTCATAGTCATTTCCAACAAATGCAGACCATTTCCAGATAAAAAATGTGTCTGGAAAATGTCTCGACATTGGGCATTATGCAGCAAAATTGTTGTTTAACAATTGGGGATATGCACTCAAATAAAGGCTGTACGAAGAAGACGTCCAGCTTTAGAGAAATGGAAGTACTGTTGAATAAACGTATACACAATAAACTCACACCAATGAGTTGTATGTCAGCCATTCAGAAGCCAATCATGCCAATCATGTTTTTATGGTTTTAATTGGGATCAGTGGACTAATAGTATTCCTTAAGCCCATTAAATTAATATATCAAACATTATAATTACTCAAAAACATATAAATATCTACATTTTAAACAAAATGTATGTTGTATGTATGTACAAAATGTACGTTTGTAGCCAGGATTGGAAGAAATAATGGATTTTAACCTAAATAAGAGAAAATGTATATCCATAAATCCTCTTGCATGAGGCCCATTGTGTTTGTGACAGCAATACTGACAGACCAGATTCCTGGCTTTCCCATCATTAAACCTCAGTTCATCTGGAAAGCTTTAAATAAGCACCCCACCATTCTTCACACTCACCGCAGCGACCCATATGGCATCCGTCACACAGCTATCCCAACAAGCAACAACGGACAACAGTTGCTTTTGTCTCGCTGTCCCCGTGCTACGTACTGATGGGGTCAGCAGGAGAGCACTACTTGTAAATTGAAGAAAAAAAAAAAGGGAATCTGGCATCCTGCTATAAAACACATAGAAACAGAAACAACAGAGAAGCAGGTGAATGTCACATATTGCCATGGATGTCGTGTAGAAAATGTGTGGACTTTAGTTATATAAATATACTTGTCTACTTGTGTGGGGACAGAAATATGTAAATCAAGGGTCATAGAGAATATACAAATGTTTTTTGTGCTTCTGTTTGTTGGGTTCAGAATTCCAGAAAAGACAGACAACTTCTAAGTTTAACTATTTATTGTAAAGAGAGCAAAAGATATATGTTCACTTGGCCAAGGACTCGTCACGTCTTGGAAATCACAGCTAGCAAAGCTATAATCTGTAACCACCAAATCCGTTAAGAGCCTCGAACCTCGTGCGACAATACATTTTATTACACAGGACGTTGAAGAGATACCGCGGTTTAGACTTGGTTCTCTTTGGTTGGTGCACAGACTCAGATAGAGTCTCTTGGCAACACGATCCTCCAATCATCATTCGGCCGGCTGGCGAAGTCCCTCCCTACTCTGTCTCTATCATACTAATTTGTTTTCTCTAACGTTTCTTCAGATATAGCGGAAAACCATAATGTTGCTTCCTAGCTTTGCAGGGGAGCGCGGCTCCCATACAAAGTCAAGGCCGGTGCGATGTGCTGTTCTGACTACCTCTCGACCTTGCTACTTTCAATATTGCAAGCTAAACACTTTCTCATGTAACTTTTCCCTTCGTTCCTGTCCTCCCCATCAGAACTTGGGGGGGGTGATTGGGTCCATTTATTCCTAAGTCACAGCACATAAAATGAGCACAATAAGCAAATAATGTAATAATAAGAATCTTGTAATGTTATATAAAAATAGACTCCACATGTTACAAAATAAAGCATGTTTTTAAAGTTTCTTTAGATTTGTACTTACTTGACTTGCTTTATCTCTGTCAGCTTAAAAGCCTGCACCGCCTCGAGTACTTTAGTTAGATGGTTGGTCTCAGTTCTGTTAAATAGATTACAGGAGGAATGTGGAACAAAATGGGTTTCGGTTTTTCCATCCAAATGCAACTATCTGTTCGCTCATTGTTGGCCATAGGATCCATGAGCCTGCAATGGTATCACATGTACTGTTGGGATTGATTTTTAAGGGATCCAATGACATACCTGCAAGAAAACTATACTAATTTGATGTTTTTTATGTTTGAGCCTTGATAAAAGAGGAAATACTCCATGCGTGTTGCTGCCATCCTTCATCAATTTTATGTAAAGATTTGGAGAAGATGTTTAGGCACTCTTATTTTGGTAGAGGATGAGGAAATTGGGTCTGACAGTTTTTCAATTTCAGCATCTAAACTGCTTTTGTACAGTAGATTATGTAATTGGCAACCTATAGGCTTACTTTTGCCGACACAAGCTTTCCCTCTCTCATACACACACACATACACACATGCATGTTTTATACACAAATACACACAGGCCAATCAATCCCTCAATCTCAGCGCCATTGAGAAACTGTAGCTGCCGGGCTGCTGTACCAGGCCAGTCGTTTCAGATGGGAGTGGTCCCCTCTCAGGGGAGTGATGTATCCAGGACAGGTTATCAGATCCGCAGGCTACAGTGGCCCTCTAGGGACACACAGAACTGGGGCCACATTGTTCACCGGCATCTTTGTGCACAAGGGTTTCCCATGGATCAAATGTTACAGACTTCAAACCCAGGGGTCTCAGCGCACTCATAGCTGTTTTTCAATGAGCACGATGGGAGATGAGGCTGCTCACACACCGTTTCTCACTGGTTGAATGAGGCCACACTGGACGCTGTCCCAGTGGCTGCTCGTCCACAACATGAGGGGAGTTATGGTGGTGGGGTTGAACACATGGTGAAGAATACCTTGAGGTGCTGAACTCTGAGGAGAAATAGAGCGAGTAAAGGTAGTGTCAGGGACAGAGGAAGACTAGACACTCAAAGGTAGATTTGACCACACAGGTAGACACTTTTTTCCTGCTCCCTAACAAGGAATCCCCTATGTTCAACACCTCTGATGTAACAGAGACAAATGAAACATGTTTAAAAAGGCAAAAAACTGTAGGGTTTATCATCTCAAGGGTTCAAACACATCAAGTGTTTTTGTGGATAAGAAGGTATAGTAGATTTTGCAGACTTTGTAGACATGTTTCATAGTGTGTCACCATCTCGTAGAATTATTATCCCAAAAAGTATCTGAAAACCCACACTTCTGTATACAAAGTCACAAATGAGCTTAAAGAGCAGCACTGTTGCATGTTAGGACATCTACAAAGTGCATGCACCAGTCACAATTACTTGGCCATCAGGTTAAAGCTTGAAGCTGAAGCTATAACTGATTCAATTTAGTCTTAATTATTTTTTTCCTGAATGTAAGTACATACTGTATGTCTCTATGTCTCTGGTTAATACAAATATACGTTCTTTTCTGTTGTATTGCTATCACCATTTAACTTCACTCTGTCCTAATAACATTGAATCTGAGATCACAAGGCTCTTGATACAAGGTTTGAGTTTCCAAATAATCTTTGCCATGTTGTGCCAAGGGGAGTGAACAGAAACCTCAGTCTTTGTTGAAGATGTGTTTGGCGCTCTCAAAGATTTAAATATGACACCTTTCTTTTTTGTATTATAAACAAAAGGTCAAAGAAGCCCATCTTTCTTTAAATGAGAGATTAAAGTAATTAATGACAATAGAATGAAAAAAGAGAAGACAGTATTATGAAGGAGGTAGTCTCATATTATGTTTCAGTCTTCTGAGCTCTGAATGTCTGAACTCTCAAAAAAAAGTTGTTGGATTAAACTATGATAATTGTTCTCCCCTGAATGACTTTCCTTTATAGCATGAATTACAATTCTAATGTATTATTATAACTATGTTTGTAAAATTAGGAAGACAATGAAAACATTTGAAACTTGAATATTAAATATTGTCAAGAACATGTTGCTTTTCTCCATGATTGTTAAAAGGTAGACTGGTTTTTCTCTCCACTGTTCGCTGTGGGATGCTGAATTAGTTTAGGGACTCATTTATTACCTCCATCTAGTGGTGAAAACTGTAACATACCATTTACAAACCCATTATATTCAATGCAATTCAACAGTAGAAATGCCACTGGCAATAACAAAAAAAGTGCTGGATCAGAGAGAGATGATCAGAGAGTTAAACAGATCTTTCCGAGTATTATGTGTGAACATAAGTATCTTGTTGTCTGTGTGATCCAAAAAGATTAATAACAGGGCTCAAACTGACAAAGACAGTTCAATAAATGGAGACTAAATGTTGTTCCCCCTGGTTCACCATGCTACAACTAAGGATGTAATAAGGCAGGGGTCGGCAAGTAAGTTTGGCTTGGGCCAATTTTTTTCTGAGCCACTAGATGGCGGGCCGGAACATAATCAGAGGCTTATTTAAGTAATTGATTGTTAAAACATGTGACACATTCGAATGCTTCGGGAGGGGGGGGGGGGGTTGCTAGTGAACTGTCAACGGGGGGGGGAGCCTCGCTGGGTGCCTCGCTGCGGTGCCATTCTGTGATTCTCCAGATGGCCAGTCCACCCCTGCTCACAAACTTATTAAGATCCAAAGCTTTAGTGCGTTTTGAATCAATGCTGAGTACAGCCAAACTCTTCTCTGTCATTGTAGACCGAATGCTTCTCGTTTTGCGCCGTCCCGTTCAAATGACAATCACATTTCCATGCTCGCACCAGGGCCGGGGGAGGGGTTACAAGGCTCGCGTCTTGTGCTGCATTCACTTGCACTCGGACATTAGGGATTTTCTCTCATAAATGTCCGATGAGCCAAAACTTTGCTTTCAAAACAAAGCTGCCAACTGGGTGGCAGCATATGCACCACCCCTCGCCCTCCATGATCAAGCGGCTTCTCCGATTTTGTTGTCAATGTTTTGACTGAACTTTGTTACTGTTCACATATAAGCAGTGTTCGAATAACCCATTTGCTATCGGGGGAGCCCTATTTTTTTTGGTGCACGCCGGTGGATTTTTCTGCGAGCGGCAGGGAGATCAATATACTTTTTGCCTCTTTGCAAATCTCACATCCACATTTTTTATTTTTATGAAAAGCCATGGATACCTTTCATTCCACTCACTCCATCTTTTCTGTGTCCAGTTAAAAGGCAGGTCATGGGCATCGTCAGGTTCGCTAGTGCAGGTGGCGCCGGCGGCTGTGGCCGTTGTTGAAGCCTCTTCAGGCTCCGCATCGGCAGGCCTCTCCCTCGGTGTGGAGCTGTCAAACTCGACCCTAACGCCGCTTACAGCCGGCCAACTAAAAGTTGTTCCGTTCACGTTGTCATTTTTAGACTCCTTCGCTTCTATGCTTGTGAATCCAAAAGCTGCGAGGCTTGGCTGTTTTCGTTTCGCCATATTTTTTATTACAAAGCCAGAGTTAAAAAAATATCAATATGAAATTTCAAATACCACGCCGGCATCGCCACCGTAACCATAGCAACGTAAGTAGCGTAAAGAATCCAGCGCCGCCACGTACAGATGGCAACACCCAGAAATATTCACAAATATAAAACAAATATTCAGAAACTGTAATGAACAATGACTATTATTTATTTCAAGAACTTTTATTTACAGAAACTCAACATTTCTAATCTGTGTGACACAAATATGCAAGATTTTTTTGGGCTCCCCCTATTTATCTCAAAATCGGCCTTCAGGGGAGCTCCCCCCTCTTTAGGGGAGCCAAGCCCCCTGGCTCACCCCCATTTCGAACACTGCATATAAGTAAACATTACGTTTGAATTATTTAGTGAGCTGGTGTTATTTTTTTCAAACCACAAACCGCATGTTGGCACCACGCGCTGTCCACCTACTTATTGATCCACTATCAGCGTCAGTGCAGCCCGCTGCCAGATTGTGCCTGTGCTGTGTGTCATTCACTCTCAACATGGATAAAAGTACAATAAGCATTCTTCAGGTGTAGGTAGATTCTCTATTCGGACATTATAGCCTATATGTGCGACTGTCGGTCCGATATTGTAAAAAAAAAAAAAAAATCTCAAAATAATATTTTTTTTAATCCCCAAATAATTTTCCGGGCCAAATATTATTGCTGGCGGGCCTCCAATGGCCCGCGGGCCGCCTGTTGCCGACCCATGTAATAAGGCCATTATAGGCTATGATTAGTCACACTACTTAATCCGAGAGAAAGAGAGAGAGAGAAAGAGAAGTGGTTAAAGGGTTAATGGGTTAAGGTGAGCGTGTAGGCTTGTAGGCTGACAGATGGCCTCACTAAGCACCTGCCAATGCAGTCAGGTTTTATCTGCTTTGTAACTGTTTGAATCCGGGCAATAAGCCTCGCACAGCAGGAACAAGACAGCGACAGAGAAACAGAGACCAGAACCAGACCAGTGTAAAAGAGCAACACCGTGAATGGACTGCTGATCTATGGAGCTTACTTAAACCGATTAATGAACCAAATGGAGCTGTTGGACAATCTCCTTGATGACTTGCCAGAATCTATGAACATTTTTGGGTCTGTTTGGATGGATGCGCTCGGTGTGTCTACAGCAGTTGGAGGCTGGTCTGTTTGTCTGAATATTATAGAGCATCTCTGCCTGGACCTGATGAGCCAGATGGACATTTTACTGGAGCACCGGGCTGTGTGCTTCAACCTGCTGGGCCCACTGTATGCCGACGACCCATATGTGTGGATGTTCTCCCATAACTGAAATGGACTGAAGAGGATTTTCTTTCTCATTTGGAACATTTGGACCACGAGGAAAATGTAAGGCTCTTAACCACAACAGAAACAACGTTTGGCCTTTTGAAGTTGCCTCTATTTTGGACAGTTAAAACAAGCTAGAAGGTTGAAAACACTGGAATCAGTTCATTGAGACTTTTTGAATCATTTTTTACATTTACATTTGCATCCAACAATCGGAGACTAAATGTGGTATTAAAAAAAGAAGAACTGAAAAAGAAGAACTGCTGACATAAGTCGTGTTAGTCATTTATATTGGATAAGAAGTGTGTCGGAACATATTTACATTTTTGACTGGAGAAGACATTTATCAAGACTTATAATCATCAGTCAAGATTCATGCACTTTTTGCTGCTAATTACAACTGGAAGCTTTTTTCAGATTTTTTTATCTGAACTAAAAGCCAGTGGGGAGTGCATCATAGAATGTAATGTTTATACATGTGTGTGTAATGCCATATTTCAATGTGTGTACATCTCAATGAGATGAGAATCTGAAATAATAGTTTGTATTGTGCAATAAAATGTCACAACATAATAAAACTAGGCCAAAAAAAGTTATTTTGTCCTCAAAAGTATTCATCCTAATGTCACAGCTTTTGATGATCACTTCATCACCATGCAGGGTTTTTAACTATCTTTTATCAATCTACACGTCCATTATAATTTTTCAATATCGTTTTTGGCAGATTTTCTTCAATACCCTTTTGTCATGACTAAAGTTTTAGAGTGCATATACTGTAATGTTGATTAATGATTTTTCTGTATGACATAATATTCATGTATACGAAACAAATAAATCAGTTGCTTTTGTACAACTTTTCATATTTCTTTGAACAGACTATTAATATAACAATGTATACCATATACAAAACATGTCTGTATGTGGAGTCTTTCTTCATGGACCTACATTTTCTATGTATATACTTAGGGCTGCCGGATTGTATGAAAGGTGCTATTTAAATAATGTTGAGTTGACTCGCCTACATTACCCAGAACTCCTTGCAGCATCAGAGAGAGAGCGCATGCGCGCACGTCATGTGGCTTTTACGTAATGTAGTTTCAAAGGTTGTGTACATATTTCGGACTCCACGTCTAAGGAACACGATGTGACAGGAGATTCAGACAGTTAACCGCTTACAAGCTTCAGCCTGAGCAGAGAAACACAGAGGTAAGATGGATCACTTTTTGTAGTTCATTTATTCACAGACTGTTTGTCCACAGACAGATTATTAACCGACGATCCGAGACCAATACCGAGCAAGGCACTGCTTTGTTGTCCCATCAGTATGACCACAGTGCCCTCATGACAGAATAGAAACCATCCACAGCGTTGGTGGTATACATAAAAGTGATGGTAGTAAAAATAAATGATATTACATTTCAGCGAGCTGTCAGAAAGACAAAAAACCGGAAGATATTGATGTACTGTTCGACTGGTACCCGAAATAGCCTATAATAAAGACAATATTTGTATAGGAACATTTCGAACCACACCTTTATTTAAACTACAAAATAGCCCATATTGTACGAGTACTTTCTTTGTTTGAAAATCTAATTACTGGTTTTAAACAAACATAAAGTGTATTTGCAAGGTTTACATATGTATAAGTTGTCTACCTAAATATAATAAATTAATTAATATTTGTATGTTTCAATTTCAAATAAACTATAGTTTGTTTATGTTTCTGATTATTCCAGATACTCTTTAATCTATTCTCTTTAAAATGAATAACACTTTTTAATTCATCAAAGTAAACATCAAGTCTGCATCACTTGCTGTCACAGTGACATTGTTGTTATTTTGCACTTGACTCTTTTAATGCTGTATTGAAAAGCTTGTACTTTAATTTCTTATAACATTACAGCCTGGTAACGCATGTTGACATTATACAGATAATGAAAAGCATGTAACAAAACATTTCCACTTCTCTAAAACACAACAGCATCATTTGCAGATGAGTAGCATTAATGTGATGTACATGTGATGTGTACTTCCACTATTTTATCTGTTGTATTGTGTTGCACTGTAGGAGGAGCCTGTGACCTAAGATTTTCACTGACATATCTACACTGTAGCTAAGTACAAATGAAAATAAAAGCCTTGAATCTTGTAGCACATACACATGCAAAACCACTGGTATGGTACTTTAACACCCAAACGTATTTTATATATTTGTACATCCGTCTTTCTTTGTCCATCTTCCCTTCTTATTTTCGCATGTGATCATTCACTGCTCTCTCCCTCCTCTCCTCTGTGAAAGTGGTCATACTGACTTTCTATGTTATCCAGCAGATAAGAGCAGCACCCCCCCCCACAGTGCTTCACCATGACTCCTTGACGGCTGTGTGTTCATTCCTCACTATGAGTGCTGCTGCGCTGGCTGTAGTGGTCGTAGTGGTTTTCTTCTTGGCTCTCTACCTCCTTCAGCGCTATGGAGACCTGCGGAGGCAGCAGCGGATGGTGCTTTTGGGCACGCTGCTGTCCTGGTACCTCTGCTTCCTCATCGTCTTCATCCTGCCGCTGGACGTCAGCACGGTATGAAACCATTGCAGCTCTTTAAATGCAACAACGTCTTTTTGTATAGTTTTTTGGATCTTCTCAGGGTAAAAAAAGGATGAATGGGATGTCAGTCTGTGTGTATAATCTGTTTAGAATAATCTGTGTTTGAGCTCTGTGTGTTTATTTGTTTTGCCTCCAGCATCCTACCTGCACCATTTAAAAGCGATTAATAGACTTCATCATGGAGTGTGTTTGCCTGACTGTAATCTCTGCTCCTCTTTTAGACCATCTACAAGCAATGTATACTCGACAATGGAAATCAACCTTCTCCTGTAACTCAAGCAAGGCAAAGCAATCAGACGAAAAACAAATCCCCAGTTAATCCAACTGTCAGGTAAATAAGATAATGTTTGATGTTTTAGACCATTTCAAGGCTCAATGCTCCAACATGATACACAATATAAGATACATACAAGTATGATGAAAACCACTATGTTTTAGTCATTTCAACCACATGTATACGTTACCAATATCCAAGCTTCACATGATTTTGGACAGTTGTAACCTGAAAAGCTGGCAGTGGGGTTTTCCATACTCCGTCAGTATTTGTTTTATTGTGAGTGCTTCATTCAAAAGGGTTTCCTGTTTGATTTTTTTGTAACCTTAATTCATCAATTTATTTGTAATAATACAGTTGTGGTCATGCCCTCTGCACTAGACTGTCTGGTGATGAAAGTGTCTTTTTAGATTTAAAAGCTTCTAGCTGGAGGAACAAACTGGGTTGATAACAAGGTTAATGCATCAACAACTAGTAGATAAGGGCTGTTTCCTTCATCTCACTTATCTCCATGGTATCATGCAGATAGTATTGGTGTCGTTTGTCTGAGTTTTATGACTTTTTGTCTGAGAAGTCTGCCTCCACCCCAATACAATGAAGTTGAATGAAATTCTTGTATACTAAAGCATTAAAAAAGTACACTTATAATATTCAGCAGCAATATGTCTTTCAATAACAGTATAAAGTAAATAGTTAGATTTTTCAGTAACTTGCTAAATAAATTCTGGACATTTCAACATTTTCAAAAAAGAGACTGTGGTAGACAGCTATGCTCAAAGTGTGTTCTCGTAAAGAAATGCCACTGTATAAATACACATGTATTCTTACATTTTTCTCACAGTATACCAAAGGTTTGTGAGGAGCCGTGGAGTTATATCCCAGATGGCATCCTGCCAGTGTTCTGGAGAGTTGTATACTGGACATCCCAGTTTCTTACTTGGTAAGACACACACATGCACACATGCACACACACACAGACTCAAACACTGACTGACTGACTGACTGACTGACTGTGTGTGTGTGTGTGTGTGTGTGTGTGTGTGTGTGTGTGTGTGTGTGTGTGTGTGTGTGTGTGTGTGTGTGTGTGTGTGTGTGTGTGTGTGTGTGTGTGTGTGTGTGTGTGTGTGTGTGTGTGTGTGTGTGTGTGTGTGTGTGTGTGTGTGTGTGTGTGTGTGTGTGTGTGTGTGTGTGTGTGTAGGCTGCTGTTGCCCTTCATGCAGTCGTACGCACGGTCGGGAGCTTTCTCCAGAGTTGGAAGGATTAAAACAGCTCTCATTGAAAATGCTATCTATTATGGCACCTACCTCCTCATCTTCATCTCTCTGCTCATCTACGTCGCTGCTCACCCACAGTGGCAACTCTCATGGTAAGTTAAACGTGTGTCTGCTCATGTACATCATTTGTTCACAGTATTTTGTTCTTATCTTATTGTATTACATTTCTTTGTATATTAAAACAATGTTTTACGTTTCATAATAATAAAATAGTTGTTACAATAATTTTTATGTTAGTTATATATTTGCCTTCATTTTACAACTTAATTCCTCCCACTTTGTTTATGTATTCACCATTATACACCAAAACGATGGGTTACGTATTGTAACCCTAGTTATATAAGCACAGGCGGAGCCCTCTACTGGACTCTATGGGTACTACCCCTTGACCTTACTATGCGAGCGTTCACCTACTGAGATATCTTTAAATGTAGCCGGCCCCTCGGGGCGGGCCTACCTGAGTGCGCACGCAAGCCCACCGTATATAAGGCGGCCTCGCCTCCTGACTGTCATCCTACACCCTCTTCAGCGAGCAGCATAGGACAGTGGAGTTCCCCTCCGAAGATGCTCTGGGGACCCCCAGTACCGGAGTTTGCCCCCCAGTGAGGGGGGGATGGTCACCAGACGTCGTTTGTGCCTCCTTGGGATCTAAACGAAGGCCGGAAAACCACCTCTGCAGGCGGCGCATATGCAGCAACCCCAGCGGCACCACAAAGTGAGCAGCCGCCATGAGACCCAGAGTCTGCATGATGGTCAAAGCTGTCACCGTTGCCCCCTGTCGCAGTCTGCGAACTGCCCGCAGCAGGGATGCCTGTCTGCTCTCTGACAGGGTGGCGCGTAGCCTGCCTGCATCGAGCACCATCCCTAGATACTGCACCTGCTGGTGAGGTATGGGATTGCTCTTCTTCCAATTGACCGCAAAACCCCACTTGGTTAGGTGTAGGATCAATTGGGCTGTGTGAAACATTGCCCATTCCCATGGACCTGGCCATGACTATGAGGTCATCCAGATAAAAGAAGACCCTCATGCCATGGTCGCGAAGCAGCTGAAGCGCTGTGGCCACACATTTGCTGAACGTGCGTGGGGATAGAGAGTAGCCGAACGGCAGTCTGTTGTACTCGTAGGCTATCCCCTGGAAGGCAAAACGCAAATACTTTCTGTGCCTTGGAGCAATTTCGAGATGAAAGTAAGCATCCTTCAGGTCGATGGTTGTAAACCAATCGCCCGGCTGCACCAGCCCCAATAACTGTTTCGTAGTTAACATCTGGAATTTTTTGCAGGCGATGTGCCGATTTAGGCTGCGGAGATCTAGGATGGGTCTGAATTCTCCTGTCTTCTTGGGAACCAGGAAGTACATAGAATAAAGCCCCTTCTCCCTGTGCTGGGGGTGCACAACAGACACCACTTGTTTTTGCAACAGGGTCACCTCTGCCCATCCATCTGCCTGCGGAAGCAGATGGGCCGCCAGGCTCTCATCAAGGGGGGGAACGCGGGACACGCTGTGTCCGAGCGGCCCTGCACCCTCAGGATACCTGCCATACCTGCCACTGGAGCCCTCGTCCTCAGTGGCTGTCGCCACGTCACCTCCACACACTGCCAGATATCTGGCAACGGGGGCGAAACAAAGGCCGGTTGCACCGGGGAAGCCGGGCCGTAAAACCCCTGACGGAGGCGGCTCACCTGCTTCGGCGGTAGTGGTGGGGGGAGCGGTAGCCCTACACGCTCCACCGCGATGGCCATCACCGATGGGAAGTCCTGACGTTCGGACCTGTGCGGCGGCCCCTCCTGGGTGCCGGAACCGGAAGCACCCGACATCGAGGATCCCTCGTCGTCTTCCTCCTCGACGAACGGGGCCGGCCGGCACCTCCCCAGCCGCATCCTGTTCCTCCATCTCCACCACCTCGAGGTCCACGTGGTCCTCCGTTTCCTCCGGCGACACGTAGTAGGCCTGAAAATGCTCCAGGCGATGCCGGCGGCTAAGTCGTGGTAGCATCCAGCAGGCATTACAGGAGGGAGACTGGGTCAAGCCGTCCCCGGCGTGTTCAGGCCCCAGACACTCGAAACAGAGGCGGTGGGGATCGGCACCTGCGATTAGGCCGGTGCACATAGGACAGGGTCGGTGCTCGAGGATTGGTGAGTCCATTCTTTCTACTTTCTCAATTTTCTTCCTTCTCTTCCGTCTCTCAGTTGTTTATCCTGCTCACTGAAGACAAAAAGGATGACAGTCAGGAGGCGAGGCCGCCTTATATACGGTGGGCTTGCGTGCGCACTCAGGTAGGCCTGCCCCGAGGGGCAGGCTACATTTAAAGATATCTCAGTAGGTGAATGCTCGCATAGTAAGGTCAAGGGGTAGTACCCATAGAGTCCAGTAGAGGGCGGAGCCTGTGTAAGATATAACAAATTCATTGTATGTGTAAACCTACTTGGTAATAAACCTGATTCCGATGATGTTCTGTGGTTTAGTTCTTTGATTCATTTTTTTTTTTTTTTACTTGTGCAGGAGACAGCTCCAGACCATCGGCATCACAGCCGCCAACACCTGGGGCCTCTTCCTCCTGGTGCTGTTGCTGGGCTACGGCCTCGTGGAGATCCCGCGCTCTTATTGGCTCTTATCCTCCTACGATTACCTGCTGGCCAAAACCTATTTCAAGGCAGCAAAGGTGGCCACTGAGAAAGCCTCGGCGGAGGAGAACCTAGCAGATGTAATGGAGGTGAGATTTAATCTCCAAAGCTGATATGTTAGAGTATTCCACCAGGTGCTGAAACTGAAAGTGTTTAGGGAATTGCTCAGAACTTTTTTTCATACTTTAACATGAACAAAAACATTTACTATTATCAGGAGGTGGCAGGTGTCCATGAAGCTATCAGGTTCAACCACGGTCTCAGGAAGTGTGTGGACACCATTATTGGAAAGGTAAAATACCAATTTGTTTTCTGTTTATGTGTAAGTCCAAAGTTTAATGCTGCATTCACAGTTTTTACATCCGGGCTTTGTTTTTATTCAAGATTCAAAGGTTTATTGGCATAACATATACACAACTACGGTGTGATAACAAGACATACAAATACATACAAAAATAAGAAACAACAATAAAAACAAAAATAGTGCAAGTTCAGGTGTTAAATAGTCTTATGGCCTGTAGGATGAAACTGTAAGTGTGATCTCATTTCAGTGTCCGGCTGAGTACCAAGAAGAGTTGGTGAGAAATGCAGAAAGCTCCCGGGGTGAGCAGAATGTGCTTCCCACCAAAGGAGGCCTGTTTAAGCTTCATAAAAAGGTAAATTTTATTTGTAATATTTCAGTTTGGTTTTGAACGAACAATGCAAACAATGACATGATATTGTTACTTGTGTGTTCTTGTGTTTCAGGTAATCTCTGCAGTGCAGAGACAGGGTCAGACCCTGGTTCAGTGGTCCATCTTGTTAGAGCAGGCCTTCCATCTAGAAGATGTAGCCAAAAGCCAGAGCAGCCCGCTCCGACACTTCACCCACAGCTTCCCCTCAGAACAGAACCACGGCTGGGTCAGACGGTTCATTTACACTCCTACTGTGGGTGAGTCCAGTCAGCGCCTAAACCTCAGATACATAACGAAAGTACTCTTAACACTTCATTTAGATGAATTATGTAGGTACTTCAGATTGATAATTTGCAATTTTTGGGACCTTATTTATGCCCCTACATTCCACAAGTAAACGTTGTTCTCTACAGGACTGTAAATAGCTTGCTGGTGTCTTGGGTTTTAATTTAAAAAAGATTCTACAACTGATCAAATTTCTCATCAATAGTAGATCATTTGGATTCTGAATGCTACTATTTTTTCATTCCAGTCAATCTGGCCTTCTAATTGTTATGATGTAGACACAGCATGCCGGATAAATGCCCTTAACTACCTGCTTGAATAGAAAGGTGTACTCTATTTTCCAATGATCAAAGGTTAAAATGTATTACTTTTTCAACAAGATACAACATATCAAGGTTCAAGGCTTTTTTATTGGTCATACGAACACAAAGTCTTTTTTTAAGAAAATTGTTTTCTTATTATTGTATGTCCCTTATTCTGTAAGACCTGTGCAGAAGTTTTACATTTTTTTGCACATTTTGTTTTCTTCAATAATTCAATAATGGCTTTATAACGACCTTATATATCCCAGAATTTTCCTAATTTTATTAAATAGTGGGTGGGTTTCACTGCTTGAGAAATGCTGTTGAACTCTCTTTGGCATACTCTGCATTAAATGTCTTCTTAATACTTAAAAAGTATGATGCATGAAAATACATTAAGTATGAAATACTGTTTCCATACCTGCAGCATGTACTCATGCACCAGCATGTGTATGTGTGTGTCCCTCTCAGAGTGGTACTGGGAGTGTGTGTGCAGGCAGGGTTTCTACAGGCTGCTGGCAGTGCTGCTATGCCTCCTCTCAGCAGCAGTGGTTTGGTCTGAGTGCACCTTCTTCAGCACGCACCCTGTCCTCTCCCTCTTCGCTGTCTTTGTTCAGCTGGCTGAAAAACATCACAACTACATCTGTATCGAGGTAGGCATGTATTCAGTAAAACATAAGCTTTATTAAGCTACCTTTATCCTGTGGAGGTTTAGGTAATTTTGTAGTTCATAGTTCTAATATGGATATTTATGATCTCATGTATCGAACATTATATTGAAGTAACACCCTTGCCTTTCTCCTTTTTTTGTTTCTCTCCACCAGATGGCGTGCTTTGTCAGCATCCTCTTCCTGTGTTTCTGTGTCTACTCAACAGTGTTCAGGATACGAGTCTTCAACTACTATTACCTGGTGCCACATCACCAGACTGACGCTTACAGCCTGCAGTTCAGCGGCATGTATGTTCCCATCATAATATAAGATAATTAGTAATTTCTTTCACTTTTATAGGAGGCATACTGAAACGTATAGAGCACAATCTCAATAGATCACAGTCAGTACCACCATTTGTTAAGCTACTGTTTTATGATATATCGGCTTGCTTCTCTTTGTTTGTTTCTTCTCAGGTTGTTTTGTCGTCTGACCCCACCTTTGTGCCTCAACTTTTTGGGCCTGATTCACATGGACTCTGCTATCTCACACCAGGACAGAATACAGACATCCTACACCTCTGTGGGTTTCACACAAACAAGCACATACCAACAGATTCATAGTATCAAAGACATATAATGCAGACTCATTTAAGTGTGTGTTTATAGAAAATATTTGTAGGAATAAAAACATTTCTTTGGGTTCAAATAAATGGAGTGATGCAATGTCCCTCTTTCTTTGTCCCTCTGGCAGATCATGGGCTCTATGAGTGTTTTATATTTTATATCTGATGGGTTCTACATCTACTATCCCATGTTGGTATTGCTGCTCTGCTTTGCTACTTATTACAGGTAAGCCATTAACCACTTACAACTAAAAACAGTTGTTCAAACGCAATGCACAGTGTCTTTTTTAATTGTGTGTCTGTGTTTGTAGCCTGGGCTCTCGCTGTTTGAACCTCCTGGGCTTTCATCAGTACATCACTGACGACCACTTGACCTCTGACCTGGTGGATGAAGGCAAGGAACACATCAGAAGAGGTATTTTTATCACAACTCTCTCGCTATTTATGATGCATCTGCTCAAAGGTGCAGTGTTTGTTTGGCTTTTGTGTTTAACTTCATTATGTTATACAAATGAGCCACATTTGTGAAGCCTCTATCTATAATTTCTTCCTTTCTGTGTTTCAAGTAAACTTAATTGTTAGTTTTACTTTGAATTTCTTATACCTCAATTCATATTAAGTTGTTGTATATCCTAGACATTATTTGATCACTGTGGAGTTATAATAATTGCACCGAGTGCACATGGTTTTTATGATATGGACAATTTGTTTGTTTTTTAAGAAAGAAGAAAAAGACAGAAAGCTGAGGATGGAGAAAATCGAAGATGGGTAAGAAATGTTTATTCTATACAAACTTGTTTTATTACGAGTAGCGAAAGAAATCCTCCGAATCAGTTGGCTTATTGGTCCTAGTGGTTGTGCTAATTGTGTCAAGGTATTTATGTTTTGTTTCCTGCTTCAGGCCTGGAGGGATCGGTATGGAGCCCAGGAGGGGGCTGGGCGGAGCAGAGCTGGTTACACTGAGATAAACGACGACCAGAGCAGTCCTGTCACAGAGACCAAGAATAGTGGTAAGGATTAAAAAAAATTGTATTACAATGGAATAGAAAATGTGTCTGTGTTACTCACAGCTACTCCAACTAAGAAGATACAACTTTCCAACAGCGTCTTGCTGATGGCTTGGTTCTAATTTGTTATGCTTGTTTGTATTATTGTTTTTATTATAAATAGTTTAACACTGGAGTCTCACTTACATCAATAGGTCTGCCTGCTTACAGTACGCTTACAGTGCTCTCTGTCTTTCTTAGTTATCACATTCAGAAGAGATGGGGAGGAGGAGGATGAGCAGCACAGAAGCTTACTGCGAGATCATTACAGTGATGAAGGTTCACCAAACAGAAGGTTTGTTCTTTTTGCAAAATAAATTGAACAGTGTTTAATTTGAGCTTTTAACAATCAAAAGACTTCTTTAACTCAATCTGTCTCTCTGTGTGACTGTAGATCCACAGGAGGACGTTATTTGTCCCTGTCTCCTTCGCGGGCAGGCATCTTTGACGATGTTTGAAATAAATAAGTCATCTCCGGAGAGCAAAAAAAGCTCATATGCTTGACCTGAAAAAAAAGACTAAAGACTACTTAAGGGAAGTCTAAACAAAAAGGATTGTCTCAGGAAGTAAAGAGGAAGTCGTCGCTTCTGAGATATAGACATACACTCGGTTAGAATCATTGTATACATAAAGAAGAAGTCTGTGATTAACCTGTTCAGCCAAACCCTTTTGAATGTATTATTGTGCTATTGTCTTTCCTGCAGTAGTGTTTTACAATTTCAGATTGATGAATGAAAGAGAAAAATGCCACATTTACACACTTACGTATCCAAGGATAATCAAACGTGATACATGTGGACATTTCTTGATGTCTGGATATTTCACCATAAGAGTGGATACATGTTATATCTGAATTAAATAGCCCACTGAGAAAACTGTGAAAACAAAATGAAATCAAAACTGGTTTAAGCATTTAAAGGGAGGACACTATCATATCAACAGCCTAATTTATTTTCTGTTGAGTATTTTGTGCATGGAAAAACGTTAATTGTTGTATATTATGTAGTCAACAGCCAATTATTTTCCGTTAAGGTATGTATGTTTTGTATAATTGGGTGTTTACTACAAAAATGCATTAAAATGTGATAATTTTACCCATTGATGCAATCTTCATCATGATTTTGAATGACTTTTAACTTGATTCACCACCTCAAGATTTTCTCTGTTTTAGTTGAATGTATTTCCGTCTGAAATGTTAAGCATAAACACTCAACCTGTGATGAAAGGTGCCCGTGGTGCCTTATAAACCTCCTTGTAAATTATAACATTTTGTAATACAGCGTTTATAAATTGAACAATCAAAGGAAATACTGCATCAACAATTCCATACTGTTATTTAAATAAATACAAAACATGTTTATATTTGTAAATGTGTATACATGATGAATCAATGTATGGAGTTAAAGTTATTTTAACAGTAAAATTATGATCTACCCGAAACGCCGTTTTTTTTCTTACGACAAGCGGAGGCAGCACCCGTCCCACACCCAGCCAACACACTCTGCTGTTTACATGCACTAATGGATAGGAAATAAAAGTGCTAGTAGGTTGTGCTGATGAAACGCGGACATATATTTTTTTAAGCAAAATATCACTTAATAACACTCCAATTACTGGGTTCAACATTACATCCTTGTTTTCCTCTTGAGTCTACCGGGTAAGTGAAGTGCATGGTCTGTCTGTTAGCTTTAGATAGCTAGCTTCGAACTGTTAAGCTAACTGGGAAATGCTACGTTGCTATCGAAGCTAGCATTTTTTGTGCAACAAAACAGTAAACTTGATTAGTTAAACTGGCCAAATTATGTTTGTTCCTTAACCTTATTTTCCGAGTGTGTTGTCATTTCTCATCTTATAATGTATACGGCATCACGGATCTTCTTCAAGTCGGTGCGGTGGCTGTTATCAGCTTTAACGTTAGCCAGTTCTTGACCTGCATTTATCTGGTCGAGTATTCGAGGGACCTGTGTGGCTAACGTTAGCATCTAAATATATTGCACAAGTCTGCTCTGTCCGGTTTCTGAATAACGCCTTTAATGCATAACCTGCCTTCAGGCCTGTGCTTTGATTTGATAGCAAACAACAGATTTTATCATCTTAATCCAGTGCGTGTTTGTCCTCTTCAGCTGGGGTTGACTCCCTGTAATGTAACATAACTGCTGCTGTATGACCACACAGCAAGTCATGCTTCGACATTAATATCGACAATATTAGCTCGCTAGGTTAACAAGTCATCCCCTTTAATCCTCTTATAAAGCAAAACAAAACGTGTACTCTTACGTTATTTCTCTGTGGTGTTTTGATTTACAGCCACTGTTTTATGATTTTATTATGGCGTTTGTTTGTATTGTAGTATATGAGAAGTGTGCATTAGGAACATACATTTCTTCAACCCTCAACTGTCATTTGAGCCTTTGCATGATGGGAGAATATATATACACAGTCTATGGGATGGACAAAAACATGAATGGGCATGATAGAGCATATTAGTTTTCATTATGCATTGACAAAACATGACATGACAATAGTATACTAGTAAGGTAACACATATTTCAAACATGGAAAATGGTAAGCTGAAAATCTGTTGTATTTCAGCACCTTTGGGTCCTTGGAAATGTCCTTTTAATTAGATTAGATTCGACTTTAAGGTCATTGCACATTGCACAACGAGTTGCATTTAGTATCCAACCAGAAAGGCCAAAGAGTAGATAAAATGCAGATGAGTTTACAGTATACAATGTATGCTTTGTCTCAGCTTTTTGCAGTCAATTAGATTAGTCAGCATTGTTAGGAACTTAAGCAATACAATGTACATGTGGGTGTTTCCTCAATGTTTTTTTAAAAACGTAGTCTATACTTGCCCACAATGAACAAAGTTGCATGTGTAGAGTGTCTTCAGTGTAATTTCTAAAAACACTATGAGGTTTACGATCAGATAACATCTTCATTCCTGTGTTTGCTCATATCACAGATGGACACGAGTTTGGTCTGACACAAGCAGAAGTAGCTCAATGCTACAGTGAGCTTTATACATGTCCATGAGCAACCTGCAAAACCAAAAGAGTCCTTCAATGATCCTAGCCATGTTATCCTCATAAACTATACCCACAGTCTAAAAACATGCATTTAAAACATGCATTTTAGAATCACCGGAAAGTATGCTGACCCTGGTTGTGTTTTTCTGTGTCCAGTGTGTAGACAGCTATGGGTGGGCTGGGAAATGTACGTCGTGGAGGAAGATCACCCCCTCTAATGATCGGCGCTCTAATTGCCTGTATCCTGGTTCTGGGTTTTAACTACTGGGTGTCAAGCTCCCGCAACGTGGAGCTAGAGGTAAGATCCTCCGTGTTTCTGTGGTTTACTACCAGAGTGAACAGTGCAAATATCACCTCTAAATTCAATTATCAGTTGTACATAATTTGAAGCGTCTCTTGTTGGAAATTATTCCAACCCTTTTTTTCTCAGAATAGATCTTGCAATGTCAGCCTGTGGCGTTTCCCTGAACTTAATGTGTTTACACAGTTCACATGTTGTATAATGATTAAACACGTGGTTATTATTAACTGACTTTATTGGTGCAGATCTGCAACACAATCATGAATTCCGTCAGCGAAAGCTAGATAGACAGCATTTGTCTGGTCTTCCTTGTGGGGGAAACTTCTGTGTAGCAATGCAGTGGGAGTCACCGACTCATGAAGGAGACACAGGGAGAGCTGGAACTTTGATGTCAAACACTGATGGGTTTATTAGGAGCTTCGGCCGGAGAATTCACAAAACAAGTCCAAGAGCCAGAGGTTCTGACTTCACGGTAGAGTTGCCACGCCAATTCTGAAGAACTCTACCCCATACCCATGTATTTAGCTAGTTCAGAGAGAATAATCAACATTGAGCATAACAAGATAGAATCATAACACCTCTATCAGCTGACGCCAACAGGCAGGAGCAGGGAGTCAAAACACTGAGAGCACAGCAGCCAAGGTTACAGGTGCCTGTGCTCAGTGAGGACAGTATGAACTGATAAACTGGGTCAAAGCTATGGACCTTGGAAAATATTTCCCCAACATTCCTTATATCATAGTTTGGGTTGTGGAAGGGTCTTCTGTTATGCAATTACCTTTTCAACGTTCAAGCCATAACCTTTACCTAAAAAAATTCACCATAAGCAACACACTTTACTTTCCTTTCTCATGTGCATTGTGGAACGACTATACATTCCCAACATTTCTCCGGTGTTGAAGATACATGTTGCTGTCCTTTTCTTACACAGTAATCATTACCTTTGTCATTAAACTCTCTCTTTGCCTGTTCGGTACAGACTAAGCTGTATGAGTTGGAGGGCCAGGTGCAGCGTGGGGCAGCAGAGAGAGGAGTAGTGGAGCTGAAGAAGACTGAGTTCCAGGAGGAAATCCAGAGACAGAAGGAGCAGATTAGCCACATCGAAAGCCTCTACAAGAGACAACTGGAAGGATCTCAGAACACCTGCAGCCAAGAGAAGGTGCACACAAACACCAATTAAATTATGTCTGTACAATACAAGTGGGAGAAATTGCATATTAAACTAGTGTCTATGAACTATTGCGTCAGAGGGATTTCCTGTTAAGCAACTGTGAGTATTAAAGGTGTTTGTGTTTCTGCTTCTAGGGCACACTGCTGCAGAACATTTCCTCCAGTACCAAAACCATACAGGAACTCAAGGGTAACCTCCCAACCTCAACTTCTCAAAAAATACATTGTGTTAGCTGCCAAATGAGCGCTATAGGAAATGTATCTAACTTAGTTATTGCGTGGCTCTTAATGTCTTGTGTGTTTGGACTGTAGGTCAGGTGAATCAGCTGAACGATGACCTGGGGAAGGTTCAGAAGGAGCTGCAAAGTTGCCAAGGCAACATCAAAAACCTCAACAACAGACTCACTTATGACATGTGAGAAACATATTACTTTAATCACTCATATTTATACAGTTCTGTTTGATATTACATCAAATATAATCTTGTTTATGTTAATACTTGACAATAACCACATTTCATCATTAGCTTAGCTTTAGGGAGGACTTGCAGTTGAGTGAATAGCTTTCTGTTATTCATGCTTAAGGTGTGTGTTTGTGTGTGTTTGTGCACATGTACAGGACCCATTGCCAGTCTCAGGTCCTGTCCCAGAAGGAGCTGTGTGATGAGAGAGTGGCTGCTGCTAAACTTGAAGTTCAGAAGAAAATGGAAAAGCTCATCACCCCCTCAGGAGTTTCCTCAAAGGTGCTTTGCTTTTCTGTTTAAAACCAACCATTGGAAATAATTTAAACAATTCTTACTGTAGGTTTGGGGATTGGGATCAAACCTAATCCACTTCTGATTCTGCATTCATTCGAATCTTTGAACGCCAGTCATCATAAATGCTTGAGGCTTGATTTTTATCCTTTTAATAAAAAGGTCGCTCTGCATAAACTCATTATTTTATCATGATCTGCTAAAATATCATATATTTTCCCATGCATATTCTTTTTCTATATCTGTTAAAAAGCATACTCTGTACTCCTTTTACATGCAAGAGTGGACATTAAGTTAATGTTGCACCTTGTTTAGTAACAAAAAGGAATAAGTTGCCCAGGGTTTCTAACTCTAGTTTTTTATTAAAAAACAAACATCTAATAGCATTGACTGATTTCGACACTTCCTACATTTGTTAATTACTTGACATGCAGCTGTTTAGGTAAAGGAATGTGGTTTATGATGGTGTTTACTCCTCAGCCGAACATGCAGTGGCTGAAGCCTCAAAAGAAGACGGAGGAGTCACGACTGGGGCTGATGCCGTTAAAACAGAAACTCTAGAGGGCAACACAACCCTCTCACAGCCCAACGGAGAGGATCCATCTGAACTACTGACCAATGAGATCGTCGTGGACAAAGGTAACAAACATGGATGTCATGACACTTCAGTGAAGTTAACTGAAATGGAACTCAAAAGCATGCAATGACACTAATATATACGTACTGAATGTGTATGTTGTACATTCAATGCATTTTGTATCTGTTTACATAGACTGATGTAGATTTTCGATTACAAGTCTACATCCTCACATACTACTTGCTTATTTCCTAGGTCCTAATACCCCAGTAGACCTGCCTACAGGAAGAGATCTCTCCAAAATAGATTCCCAGTCCGTCCCCTCGGCGGCTGCAGTCAAGCAGGAAACTTTGCTACCACCAGAGGGAGCTGTCCTACCTCAGGAGGGGGAGGCAGAGACCAGTGAGCCTGTAAAGAACAACCTGACAGAGGACAAAGAGAAGGAGGTGATGGACGTCCATGGAGAGGACACTCAGACTGAAGGTACAAGGCCTTGGTCACTAAAAGCACTAGTTTTTTATTTCTATCCCGGCATTCTCAGTGGAGAGATGGTGACATTTAAGGAAATTAACAACAATTTGCTCACGTCTCCAGAGGCAGACCCTGTGATGGACGGCATGCTGATGAGCCGGGTGAAGGTAGAGGACGCTCCTCTCAGTCAGAAACCTGAGGAGCCAGAAGATTATGACGCAGACGAGCAGGTGGTGGGCGGAGTCGATTTGGAGAAACAACGGCGGAGTAAACTAGCTGAAAATATAGGTATGTGACATAAAGTTGTGTTTGTGTGTGTAAAGAGAGAGCAGGAATACAACGTTTCATGTTGCTTAGCACATTGTACTTTCTGATAGACAAAGACATGGAGGAGGAGCTGGCTGACTATAACGGAGACGATGAGAACGAAGGCGAGTTTGAAGCAGACAAACAGGCTGAGCTCGCCCAGATCTAAGGTATGAACTGAGGCATACACGGTGGCTTCCTTCATGAAAGTCACTAGATTATTATTAATAACACAGACTCACAGTGACAATATCAGACTTTATATGAAGTTTTAGCTCAGACATTAGTTCAGTGATCTCTAAGAGCAGATTGAGAAACTGTTCATCATCATCATGGTCGTGTCACTTTCACTTCTGAGTGACATAGTTGTGTTTAAAACTAGTGAGAGGGTTAGTTCTAACTTTATTTTCAGAGATTTAACAAACAGATGATTGATGGGAACACTACATATTAATGCTGTATGTTCATTTTCCCTGCCGAATGTCACTTAAGAAAGTATTCCAGTTTCATGAAACAAATCTGGTTTCTGCTTTCCAGTTCAGCTGTCTATATTTTTAAACAGAGTTTACTGTTGGACATTCGTAATGCTTTGTGTACTCTGTTGCATTTATTTGTGATAGGCCTGCCAAATATACAGCTATATCATTAAACTATAAACACACTAACACAGTATTTGTTATTTTTACAAATATTTTTTTTCCCACAGGGCCAGAGTTGGAGAAGGAGCTTGCACATCAAACACCTCAACCACACAGCAGCAGACAGGTTCTCCGAACACAGTGAGCACAAACAAAACCAGAGGAACGTCTTTATAGGAAAGACTTTGGACTTTAGTTTTGATTGATTTAAAGAATCATTTGCTTTTTGGAATGTTTTTTTATTTTTCATCTCTAAAACGATTATGTACAATTTATTTAATTACAATTGTCATTTTATAGCTTGCAAGTTTTCTGTATCAGAGTAAGCATATTTAAGACTTCATGTTCAAATCTGAAATATGCAAATGTCAGCCAAACATGTACAATTATGGTTTCTAATTGCTATCATTCACTGTATACATGTAACCCCATGGTGTTTTTATTGTGATGATTATGCTCACATTGATTTCAGTATGAAAAAGTAATATGAAAGTACCCAGTACTTCTAAGTACTACCGCTTGGTGTTGGTTAAGCGTTATTTAAGACATTTTAAGACTTGACTTGGAAAGATTGAACATTTCAACATCGCTGGGAATTACTAGGCTTTGACCATGTGATTAGATGTGTTTATTATGTTCACTCCATAATGACTGTAACTTGAATGATGACACAAATGTGATGATGGGGTGCAGACCCTTAAAGGGCCATAAGGTGTGTATTACTGTAATGTGCTGACTACGGGTCAATGGCTGGAATATGTTATTTAACAAAAGGTCTGTCAGAGAACGCAAATGAGGTTTTCCATAACTGTAGCAAATGAAGGAGAGTACTGAGATTCTAGTTGGACTGCTGAGTACATCTGTGTCATTATGAGGCAGCGGCTTTTCAAGTAATGTAACAGGACATTTTCGATCTATGAGAAATCATGTCTAGATTGTCGCTTGATTGAATTTGGGATCAACATCTGGGATCATTTAGAAAAAAAACAGATTATAATGAAGCGAGTTATTCGAAACATCTGTACATTATTGTCTCATGCCTTATTGATTGTGTGTACAGCATTATTTTTCCAATGTCCAGTTGCTTCTGACACCAATGAGGTCTAATTGAGAGCCTCAGTACGATAACTGAGTTTGCACCTTTACGCTGTGGATACTGCCTCTGTTGAACTGAATGGACTATTTTGTGGGAAGCACATTTCTTTGAAGGAGGGAAATTGTGTTTTGCTTTGGGGCTCCTATTATCCATCAGTTGTAAAAAAAAAAAAAAAACGTTAAGCATTTTTAAAATGTATAAGTCTATTCAACTGAAAACTGTATTTGACTGGAAAGTGTGTTTGTGAGTGAAAACATGAACTTAGGTATCAGAAATTAACAAAAAGTAAAATTGTGTGGCGGGATCTTTTATTGCCTTGTGTTTTATACAGGACGGAGGATTTTACTTAATTTGAAAGACATTTTTTCCAGGTATTTAATTAAAATGGTGTTACTAAATACCCCCACTCTATCATGCTTTGACTTATTCACAGTCCATTGAAGTATTTCCAATGTCTTGAACCTCCAACATAAACTATTTTATATACAAGTCACAATCCTAACGTTTTCACACACATGCATAATGGCTTAATGTCTCAGAATTATAAAGTTCATAATACCTATCGTTTCCATATGAATGTAAAGGTTTAGCCATAAAAACAAATCCTGGTCTTGAATTAATGATGATTGATGATTAATGATAATTGATGAAATTCATAATGAAGAATATACATATATTGGACATTGTTGACCGAATGATCCCCGTGAACAATAAACATGTCCTAACATGATGCAGATGTTTTGGAAACTTTTTATATTGAAAGCAAAAGCACATTACTAACATATTTAGCGTCTCACCAAATATTAAGATAAGATGGTGTCGTTCAGTTTTATATATATTTTATAAATATACATTTGAGGACTTGACAGTTATTTAAAACTAAATGCGTTTGTTATGTCTGACACGATAAATTATCTGTAATGTATTGGGAAGGACATTTCAGTGCAAAGTCCTTCAGTAGATAATTTTTAACTAATGAATTATTCCCGGCAAAATTCTCCGTCACTATGAGTAAACATCGAGGGGGGGGGTATTCTGGGAAGACTGCCAGGTTAAACAGAGTAAATAAACCAAACGCAAACTATTTTGCAGGTTGACTTATTACTTATTTTATTGTTTAGAATAAGATAAATCTAAGCATATACATAGATGTTCATTATTTGTAAGACTTAAATCCAAGGGCAGCTTTGCAGAGAAGAAAATATCAATTTTATTATGTTATGTTTTAAATTAAAAAGCTGTTAAAACAAGTCTTCCTTGCAACGCCCAACCCAAGTAACACATATTTTTAGTAAGGTTGAAGCCTTTTAATAACTTTATAACTGTGTTAGAGTTCATGCACGGGCTAGTGCGTAAATATCATTCATTTTACAGTGTTTTTTGCTAAGGAGGCGTCGAGGCTTAGTGTGGGGAAGTTGTTATTTTGGTTTTTACCCTGCGGCAGATTATTGGAAACACTTTGTAAAGGAGAGTGTCCAAACCTGTCGCACATCAGCACTCCTGCTGGTCAGACCACTGGTGAAATCTAATTTATGTGGAAGTGTCTTTTAAGGTTGCTATCTGAAACAGCAATTTTTTTTTCATCCAATACTTTGATTTGTCAGATAATGTTGTCTGCCTGTTTTTTTTTTTTAAATGTCCCATTTCCTTTCTGGAGCCAAAATATTTTCTTGATTTTTATAAATTGGATTTACTTTTTACTTTTTTTGCGGATTAAATTAGCTTTTATTTTTGTTTATTCTGAATGTTGAACACATTTGTGAATGGTTTAAATAATCAAATACTTTATTGATGATCGATCAACCACTACCGAGTCATGGTTTTAAGAGGGAATTATTGTAACCATATTTGTAATATGAACATAAAAAAGTTCAAACATGTATACTTAAAGGTGGGGTAGGTAATTTTGGAGAAACCAGCTCGACTGCGCTAGAATTTGAAATACACAGCCGGAACAAATCTGCCACTTCCTTAGAGCCCCTCCTCCAACACACACGAACGCGCACATGACCAATGAGGGCACGAGATAAGTTTGTGCACAGATGGAAGCAGGGACGTGCACAGGTACGGGCTAATGTTGCCCGGGCAACAGCCCATTTGCCATTTTTGTCTGCACTGCCCCTCTGGAGAGAGCAGTTTCTACTTTGTTTCTATTGTGGCCGAATCAACATAATAAGCCCACAATTAGTATTGTAGCGTCTCGCTGCGGGAAACACACCTTTTCAGCGCTGTCATCGGCCCCCAATCACGTGACTTTGTTTACAATCTGACAGCTGGAAGCAAAGGAAAGCCCTCCGGCCTCATATGGCTATGGTGATCACACCAAATGCCTGCCTGGCGTTAGAGTATAAGGGACAAATCAGGGGACTTTACTTCCTCTTGACACCGTTGGTTATTTACAAAAAAAACAACTAAATATACTTGTTATTGTGCTTCTGTCTTTCTGTGTTTTTTACTCTGCTCCGTAAACTCCCTCAACGGGGCCGCTCGCTCTCTTTTCTTGATCACCCTCTCACGGAGAACACTTCACTGTCCCGCTTCATTGTAGGATTTCTGCCATGTCTCCACTTCAGTTTGACCATCTCTGTTATTAAGTTATGGAATACTAAATACATAAGTAATTAGATATCTTACCGTTACTGCGCTCATAAAGAATGATAAGAATAAGAATAATGTGAATTTAACTGGTTTCATTAATTAGTGAGTTTATTTAAGGTAATTATTTAGAAGCCCTATTTTATCAGTATGTCTGCACAGCAGTTCCAATAGTCAAACTACATTAAAACAGAATTGTCCCCATTTTTTCTTTAATAGTTACTAACATTAGATATCTTAATGAGATATGGACCGCACAACTAAAAATGTGCCTGAATAACGAATTTAGCAGTGGACATAAAAGTCAACTGAGTGTCACTTGCAATAACAGTGTTGTGTTTTTATGTTATGAACCTTTTACATTAAAAACAAGTTAGAATTTTCAAAAGGTCTTGTGTTTTTTTTCCGGGTGAGAGGCCCTTTTTCCAGTTTAGAGCAATAGCCCCTCCAAATGTCTGTGCACGTCCCTGGATGGAAGGCTGACAGGCAGGTAGGCCATCCAGTTACTTTAGCCGGGCCAGCTAAAATGATTGGTCGTGCTTTTTACAGCGCTACGGCTTCCACAGATTACATTTTTTTATGGATTTTTTGTCAAAGCACTTAAGATATTCATTGCTATCGGGATGTTAAGAGCATTCCATGGAATATAACAAAAAGTGTATCTCGAGCCGGTTTCTCAAACTTACCTACCCCACCTTTAACCTGTGTACATGGCAGTAATACCAAAAATGCATCAATAAATACTACAGTTTTCACAACTAATGATGAGGCTAGTGGTTCTCAAATAGAGAAAAAGCTGTTGCCAAAGAGAGATAAGCAAATCATTATTATTTTTTTATTCATTGAATCTATTTTCAGATATTTATGGACCATATATTTTTGGCAGGGTCTTCAAATGTTTTGTTTGTAATGTTCCCTTTAATTAATATAATAAATGTAATGTCTGAATTAGAAAGATATGTTGGATTTTCTAAGATGAAAACTAAAAACACAGAAATAGGGAAATTAGGTTTTGACAGAGGACATATTTCAATATTCCCCAAAAATATGGTCTCCCGTTACTGTAAACGTGATATTCAGATATTTTGTGTGTTGAAACGTTACTATGCTTGACACAATTATAACAATTTTGAGGGGTTCTTCTCTGCTGTATCTCCTGTCTGTTTTACAATTTGAACTGATGCCTATCTAGTACTCGCATGTAGCGAGTGCGGTACAAAAGAAACAGGATACGGTAGTCCTTTCACACTCAACCATTTCATTCAGATAAGCACATAAATACATAGGAAGGGTTCATGCGATCTAATGATGTGCACTTCACAAAACTGTTATGGAGGCAGCATAGAAAAAGATGATGCAGTCATTTCAGTCCAGTTGTGATTTTTCTCTGTTCTGGTTTCATCTCTCATTCGTGTGAAAAAAAAGAATCGGGTGTATCGAACACTCCATCACAGTTTTACAGTAGGGTGTATCACAAACACACGCACACACATTGTTCAGACATGGACTGGAGCAGGGCTTTTTCACACACACACAGGTGAGGGTTCAGTCTTTGTGGCTGATGATCTTTAAGGTGACGCTCTTCATATTCATCCCGCAGTGCAGAATCAGATGATCTTGACCACAGGAAAGTACTTGTGGGCAGAGAAGTCAAATTCTGGGAGCACCTGGGGATGCAAAAAGGAACAACGTTTTCACAATTTACAACATTGACCACCATTAAGATCAACCTATCACAATGCACCTAGAGTAAACACAATTTAAATCCAAAGAACCAAAAATGAAACACCAGAGAATGTGAATAGTTTGTTACCTTGGCGTCCTTCTTGTGCCCCCCAGCCAGGAGCTTCGTAACTACAATGTTGGGTTTGGCCACCTTCAGTATTCGGATCACCTGTAGTCAATCAATTAGTGGTTATTGATAGTTGAGAAAAGTAACAAAAATTGAGTTTGTGACCCCTAAAAATGAGGCTGCTATGTTTATAAATAAATGTTTAAAGGCTGTAATACTAACTTATTTACCAAAATGTATCTCGAGTAGAACATATTTTCAGGTATACATTTTAAGAATTACTTTTATGTTTAAGAATGTGGGGAATCTAACAACACAAACTGGTTTTCCTCTCAGAAGTTTTATTGTTTTACTGACCTCAGGGTCTGGGCTGGGCACATTTTCTAGGATGAGCTTGGCCTGCTGGAAGTGTTTGCTGGCGGCCATGTAAAGGTCCGTGGAGCCAGGCGGAGGATTGTACTTCTTAAGATCAGACATCTCCTGAAAAACACAAGAAGGGAAAATTCAGAGAGAGCGCGCAGAAAAAGACGGAAGTGCAAGACCGACAAAGGGAATCAAAAGTAAATCAAGGGGGAAAAAAGGAAGGGTTATGCGAATATTAAGACCAAAAGGGGACACACCAAAAGAAGTGTTAAGGAGAAAGAACAATACAAATGTGTTTGAAGTAAGGGGGACAGAAAATGAGAGCCTGCTGGATGAAGTGCATCAACACCAACCAAGTACCTTAAACTGGATGTAGTGCACAGGTGGGGGGGTGACCACGCTGTTGAAGGGGGCGAAGCGATGCTCGTAGCGAACCTGCTCGCTGTCCAGCTCGAACTGAGGCTTTTGAACCTTCCCGTCCATATCCAGAGCTACCATGGTCTGAGGAGAGGCACAGAGGTTGGATGTTAGTGCAGGGTGTGAAGAAAGGAGTTGAGGGGTCAAAATTCAGTGCCGATGTCCTACCTTATACATGCCAGCACACATGTTCTGGTACGCTTGGCTCATGGTGATCTCTTTGCTCAGAGGGCGAACTGCAGAGGAAAACAAGACTTAAATTCATTATAAGACAAGCACCTTCACTACAGGAAAATCACACTTGTTCATTTAAAATGTGCAAATATTTTTGGTTAATATAGTTAATAGTTATAGTTAATAATTGTTATACTGTTTATATTTGATATAATATTTTTCATTTTATTGATTTTTTTGTAAATTCTCTGCTCCACTATTTAATTATTTTGTATTTTATGTCTGAACACACTGATGCTCCTTCTGTAACAAAATAATTTCCAAAATTTGAATCAATAACGTATTTATCTATCTATCTATCTATCTATCTATTTTAATCATACTCTGAGAACAAACTTCAGGCGACAGTAGAGCTTACCTTTTTTCTTCTTCTTGATCTTTTTGCTGCTGCGTCCCTTCACCTGCTCCTCCAAAAGCCTCTCCTCAGCCATCTGAGAGGAGTCCGCTCTGCTCAGAGTGGACATCAGCCATGCGTAAAGGAACTCAGACAGGTACCTACAGATGGAAACACACACTTATTAAACCTCAGGGGTTCAAAGTGCACCTGTGCATGCTGTAGAGAGATTCTAGAGGTACCAGCTAATAAAGTATTCTCTCACCAGTAGATGTAGTAGTACTCATGCATGCTGTACAGCTCCAGTTCAAAGCCGCTGAGTAGGTATTGGACCATGATCCTCAGATTGTGGTAGAGGATCCAGGTACCCAGACAGGCTAGATGCTGCCGCTGGGGCTCCAGCTTCATCAGTAAGCTGTGCAGCGCTGCATCCACTTTCTCTGCCTGAAGAAAGAAGAATGGATTAGTAGGGTTATAACTTACAAAATCAGCATAGGTACAGTGTCAATGCCTGAGTTGTGTGGCACAAATGCAATAGAGTGCCACAGTGACGCGTCCTAAAACCCAGAAGTAAACTCCTTCCGGTTCCTTCGACAAAAATGCAATGCAATTTCTCCATAGGATTTTGGAAAATAGCTCGAAATAAGGTCTGTGGTTGACACACATTTAAGAGACGGATCACGTTTTGTTCAGCTGGAAAATATCCACATGTCTAGCCTACTTTTATAATTTTTCTAATCATAAATCTAGTCGCCAGAAGCAAAATGCTAAAGTTATGCTATAAACGAACTACAGCAGGGTCGCTGCTTCAACGTCACGCCAACTTAAAGAGCCTGTGACACGGATTTCCCCCATCATCCAAACCCATTCATTTGTGTAAATATTGTCCCCTTGAAACCGTTACTGAAGTGATTGGGGAAATTTGTACTTTGATAACCATTAATCTGCCCTTCAATGTTGACCATATTCTGGATCTTCTCGGCGATTCTTTAAATCCCGCCAAATGATGTGTGACGTTGCGGGCAAAGAGCTCCAGCTGCACCGTCCCGGATCCCAGCATCTGCATGCAATCGCACGATGGCGCACACAGCAGCAAGCGATGACAGCGATGACAGCTTAATATTGAACGTGTCTGAGAGCTCATATGAGGCTGAAGGATCGGAAAGTGATAATCATGACATCGTAGTAGACGATATTGGCTATATGCCCTATAGATTCGAACCATATGCCTCTGAATCGGATGAAACTAACTCCGAGTCGGACAGTGGAGACGGCAACCCGCCCGACGATCGTGAGATACTGTAGATCCGTGTTGGTTCTCTCGCGTCCAGGAAGAAGTTTAAAAATAAGAGACAATGGAGTCTCTGAAAAGGGTCAAATTGGTTACTTTAATTAAGTAGCGTGGTAATGAAACAAACAGAGGCGTAGTGGGACAACAGCAGCTGATGTTGTCTCGAAGTTGCAGCGATGGAAAGAGAGCGACAAAAACCCTCTCCCGTTAGCTCCACCGCTTTCTTCTTGTGTCCGATATCGCGTAAAACAGAGGATTTAGACGTAGTGTCTTCATTGTATAACTCCACACGCCTTTTCTCCTCATACTCTCTTTCATGACTTTTTATTTAATGCATTTTAACGGCTGTAATCGTTGTTAACGTAAAACCGGAAGTGGTCATTGTTGTCAACGGCATCGTCTTTCAATACAGCTTTTCAAAATAAACTTTAAACGGATCTGTTTTCAGAATAAAACAGTTTTAAGCTTACTGTGTGTTTAAGCTAAATTACGTCATTCAATATTGATTTTAATTTCTTACAATACCTCTCGATCTACAACGTTTGAACAATGTGGAATGGTTTGTAAACTATTTTATTAACGGAGTTTGACTAAATAACGATTCTGTTTTAAAATAATGGCGGAGTAGCAGTAAACACTGAACTGGCTTGGTCACACACACACACACACACACACACACACACACACACACACACACACACACACACACACACACACACACACACACACACACACACACACACACACACACACACACACACACACACACACACACACACACACACACACACACACACACACACACACACACCACACGTTTAAAGGTTGTCGAACCATTTCTACGGATGACAGCACACTTTGTCCGTGTTTCGCTCGCTCGCAGCACAGTGAAGCGTTCCCGCATTGACGTCACTTCCGGCTTACGCCAAATCTTCAGAATGAGTCGAAGGAATTTCCCCGCGATGTTCGAAACTATTAATATTTATCGGAACGGTATCGCACCTTCTTTTTTAAGCTGACGGTTCGAGATTACTAGTAGCCCAATATTTCATTGCACAACAGTTATTGGGGTGCTGTCACAGGCTCTTTAAGATCCATATTCAAAAATACAGATTCAAAATTGTACAAGTGCGTTTGTTTTAACAGTTTGCAGGAGGCAGGTACTTGCTTTCTAGCAGAACACGGGGAAAAACAAATTTAGCGGGAGTGTTTACGTGTTCGGTGTAATGACGTAAAACGGCCTCGACAACTTCTGTAGTCCTATTCAGCCACATGTTAACAACCATCGTTTTTCAGACACGTAAACTCTTCAAAAATCAGATGTATTTAATGTCGTAGAGCAAAACGTGATCCGTCTCTTAAATGTGTGTCAACCACAGACCTTTTTTCCAGCTATTTTCCAAAATCCTATGGAGAGATTGCATTGCTTTTTTGTCGAAGGAACCGGAAGTAGTAAAATGCTAACTTACTTTCGGGTTTTAGGACGTGTCACTGCGGCACTCTATGGCGGTCTCTTGTTAAAGTATCGTTAAAATAAAGGAATGAAGGCGAATACTAAAGAGAAAACAGCGGCCCTTCACCTCGTCCTGCAGAGTAGCGAACTCCTCCAGAATGTGGCCCAGCTTATCTCTCTGTCGGGCGCGGTTGTGGCCGTGGATCTGGATCAGACTGCAGAACGGCTGCAGGGAAAATTGACAAAACAACAACAAATGAATAAACACAGAGCTTCACATCCTGCTTATTTATATCATGGGGCTGGTGGTAAATTAGCCTATCCTTCAGTGTTACAACCAACTTCCAAAATAGCGAGAAGTTATATCATAGTATAAATGACCTGTGTCCTTTTCTTTACAGCAGCGGCCATTAAACTGTGAACAATTGTACACCTCTCCTCCTAAATCATTCCCTTTGATTTGATGACTGAAACAAATGTATTCAGAAGTAGAAGCCTCTTATACTACTGCTTTGAACAGTAAAGGTAACATACCCTGGAGCAGTGCGTTACAAAGGAGTCGATGTAATCCTTTGCCTGGTGGTTGTTAAACAGACAACACCTGGAGAGAGACAATAAGACAAATACGCTTGAGACAGATCATCCTGGGGCAAAATAAAGCTTGAAAATAAATGACATTAAACGACTCGCATGTCAAGGGTCTAATCACTCTACCAATGACAGACTTACTTGTAGGAGAGGACAGGAGGGCTGACGAAGTATCTCAGAGCATCTTTAATCATATCCTGCATCAGGTGCGTCCCAAATACTTTCTTATTATCAATCAGGAACGTTGTCTGGATTTAGAAAAACAATCATGTTAGTTCTCATAGACTGATATGTTTTTACTTTATGGTTGTATATTAGTATCTTAAGGTTCTATTAATTGTGTACAAGTATACAAACTACAAAAACTGTGCAAGTGTCAATAAATCTCTCTGTCGGAAAAAGACAAAAAGTAATTATTCAGTCACCTGGAGTAGAGACCTGGAGAGCACACAGGGAGACTGCTCACTGAACTCACAGAAGAAGTCCTGAAAATAAAAAGACAAAAACAATTTTGGTACATTTTGAATGAATGCTTAGATCAAATATAATGTCCTTCAAAGAATGTACATATATAGAATGATGAACACTGAAAAAAACAGATAGAATTTAATTTCAAACGACATAAGCAATCCAACAGACACAAAAAAGGCTTCACCAGTATGCCGTGCAGGTTGGTGGTGCTGATCACGTCACACACGGTCTTGATGCGGTCTATGAGTTTGCTGAAGTACGCCACCATGTCCTCCCTCTTGATGATCTTGGCGTAGCGAGGAAAGGTAGGCGGGAGCAGTCTCTGGTTGACCAGGGGCTCAAAACCCATCATGATGGGGTGGTCTGATGTAGACACAAGCAAAACAGAACAAAGGGAAAACACATTAAAAAAAGATCTTCCCTTAGAGGCTGCCTCAGCTATCTATTTTGAGTGGAAGTAGACATTTTTAACAAACGTGTTGTAGCTCTGTGTGGAGATGGGTTAAGGTAGAGAAGATACACGTGTGTGTGTGTGTGTTGGGTTTTCGCAGTTGGGGTTTAGGAGGGATTTATTCCTTTCCTCCCCTAAACAGATTTCAAGCCCAAATGTGTAGGATGAAAGAAAATTCAATGGCTCCTTGGGTTTAATGTTCAGTTTGACTGTTTTACGCTGCTGACACACACTGTAGAAAAACACTGGCAACAAAGCAGAGCTAAACAATCTCTGCAGAGTAATTTAGATGGTGTGCATTTCTTTACAACCTGTCTGGGCCCCATGCACTACAGACAAACAGCGTCTTAATGGAGCACCCGGAAGCAGTGGAGAAGTTAATGTCTCTTTGTCGTGAATGTTATTTAATTTTTTATGTAACTATTTTCTCTATAATTGTTATTATCATCATTATTATGGACCATTTATCTATAATAAAAGATGGTTCAAATGTAGCAACAGTGATACACAACCAGCTTATTTGGTAGCCCTATAAGCCTCATAAAATCAATGTTTAAAAAATTAACATTTTGTTGCCATACAATTGTTAAAAACAAATTTTTGAGCAAGTTATTCTTTTTATTTGACAATTAAAGTTGTTACATGGATCTTTTCTGCCTTGAAAACGTTATAATATCCTATTCCAAAACCTAGAGGCATCTGTAATTATAGATCGCCTGTAATGATGTCATATCCCCTTTTTTGCACATTTGTCAGCGTTGTGGTTTGTTTGTCATTAATGTGCTTTTTAAGACTAGACTAGTGTGTGTGTGTGTGTGTGTGTGTGTGTGTTTGTGTGTGAGTGTTACCTCCTTTGGTAGTGTCATTCTGGGACTGGATGCCGTGCTGAATACTGGAATGAATGGCTGATAAGAGGTCAGCTGCCTGGACCACAAGCTTCTGGGCCTCGCCTACCGAACTGGTCTGATAAAGATACAACGGTAAGCAAAAACTCACTTTACAAAAGAAGAAAATTACCAACTAAACATACAAGTTATTACAATCCTCTTCAATGCTACTACGCAGAACAACATTTTATAAACCACGTGATAGGCATTAACTTATACATTGTGTGTGTATTACCTCTTTCTTGGTAAAGGTGATGAGTGCAGTCAGTAGAAGGCGTGTAAACTTGATTCTATTGAAAAGGGCCAAATACTGTTGATGCTGGAAAAAAAAGAGAGAACATTCAAACAGGCTCATGCGTACATGCAACACTATTAATGAACATATTTCTAGCTTGTCTTTGAAGCTTTACAAGGCACAAAGAATGACAAAGGCTGGCATTTAGTTATATTTTTGACCACCCAGAAAAAATCTAGTACCCACCCTGACACACTCTGATGGACAGAATAAGGAAATATAACAGGCATAGATTAAGAGGGAGGGTTATAGGTTTACTTTGTGTCTGAAATGTTGGAATACTAGGCTAAACTAATCAAGACAGAGACATATTCTGAATTTCAACTTGTAGTCATATGCAATTTATGTGGAAACTGCAACCACATGGGTTTGAAACAACACGTTTTGAGTTTTCAGATGATGTAACATTTAAAAAAAACGTACCTCTCGCTCAACCTCAGGGTCCCGCTGCTCACCCTGACGGGTGCGTGTGCTCTAAAGCAGAAAGGGAGAAACCAATATATTACTCTTAATACTATAATACTCTAGCATTCTTCTCAGCAATATTCAAATGGAAATGAGTTTGGATTAAACTGGCTGAAAACAATACCTTAACTTTCCTCTGTAACTCATCCTCCACATCTTTCAGCATACCTGGGAAGAAAACAAACAAGAGAGGGATTAGTTTTTAACTCACCAACAGTTCAATGTTGCAATGAGATCATTATAAGTGGAGCTGTGGACTTAATGATCTACTACAACACTTTACTCTTACCTGTCACCCGCAGGTCTGTGACATTATTGGCCATCTTGAAACCATAGGTCATGGCCTGGAAATCCTCCTACAAAATAGATACAAAGTCAATTAGTATTGTTACTTATTAATACGACACTGACTCATCAATCAATTGCAACTTTAACACTGTTCAATATATTACAAATATACAATAGAAGGCAAAGCAGAAACGTATGAAAAGAAAGATTAACTTGTAAAAGCCAATAACTCAAACATTTCCACATTATGGTAAAATGGCAGGAAGTCAGAAAGTTGCTTACCTCCTCGAACACAGCAGCCTTGTTGACCTTCTCTCGGGCGATGTCACACACCTTCAGGATGCCCAGGGCGAAGGCTTTGAGGGCGGGCTCCTCGATCAGGTCGGGGTTATGGACGTACAGACAGGTGAACACAGTCTGCGCCAGTGAGTGGCCCTCCAGCCATGTGATCTAGGAATACACACAAACATGAGTACAGGGTTTCCTGCAGTGGTGCTGATCTACAATACAATGAGCTTAAATGGATATAATGTCATAACACTTTCCTGACTTTTTAATCAGTTCATTGTTTATCAGTTCAAAAGATAAAAGTTTGCTATAAACTACGAGATGTGGTGGTCATTAATTCATTATATTTTCATTTGAGTATTTTCATGTAGAATGACAAATATATATTTGACATTATATCGAATCCACCGATTTTTTTTGTGCACTACATCTCTCGAAATTCAACAACATTTCATAAAGAAATGTTACGAGTAAGAATGACTTCATGGTGCCATTGAATAAAACATGAACCCGTAACCCACTTTTTGTTAGTGGGTCTGTCGAGGGGAGTTACTCTAAACACAACATTTGTTCTTCAAGGGTCAGAAAAATTAAAAGCTTTTACATTCACAGAAAACCCCCCAATGTTTAGAAAAAGAGAAACTCACCAAACAGCAGAAAGATGTGTCAATGATCCCGATGAGTTCAGGAAGACTAAGGTCTTTCACCTTAATGGCTCCTTCCTAGAACAAATACAAGAGAGCAATACAAATGACTTTGACCTAGGTGGTTAATTATATTGTTTATATAAAAAATATATATATATTAAAAGTAGAAAATGCAAACAGAGTTGTACATTTAATCTTCCTATTGTAATTATACAGCCGTGAGAGGTCAGCGGTACCGTACCTTGATAGCTTGTTCGAAGTTGAGCACTTTCCTGTTGACCTGGTTTCCAATCATTCCTGCGTCCATCTTAGGATCCATCATCTCTATGGCTGACATGGCCTCAAAAAGGCCAAACCTGTCACCATAGACAATACATTTAGTGTCTGTTTTGTATGTGCACAAAGGTTCAACAAATCTACAGATTCAATAGCTGGAGCATAAATAAAATGGGAAATTCAAACTCTTCCTTTGAAGAAATGTACTGAATTCCATGTTTTGTTGTTATCACTGTTTGTGTGTGACACGTCTCTCTCTATTGCTATTAATTTTGTCAATGCTATGAAGTCTCTGAAACAGTGTTCAGACTTCAGGACATGAAAACTCCTTCTAAAAATCTGTTACATTTAATTGGGAGGGCAAGCATGCAGTGGTATGTCTAAAGTGTTTTCTGAGCCAACTGTTTGTGACAGGCAAAAAACAATTGGTCCTACTCACAGTTTGTCATGAAGCAACTCTCCAAGGTTCAACTCTGCATAAATAAAACAGGGGACAAGTCAGTTCCTTTCACAACTGCATACATACAACACACAAACAATTACCAGCGGAACTTGTACCTTTACATGCGCCCTTGAATTCATGTGTAATATCCACCCAGTTGGCATTGTTCTTCATCTTTTCTGGGATGCCGAGCCCCCAGCCGGCATCATCATCCTCAATTGCTGACTTCATCACCATGGTGACTACTTAAGAGAAGAAAAGAGATATAGAACAAAGAGTTCAATGCATGATTGGCTCAAATCAAGTGCCACACTGAAATGAAGAGCCATTACAGAGCCTTAACATAGCATTGTTGCTTTCCATACATACTAAACATAATCTAAAAAACACACATTTGCATCCATATAGTCGTTTACTACATTCATTCACGTTCTCTACTGGATATTTTAAAGGTTAGATGGCAAACACTTGGCTGGTCCCCCTTTAAACATATTCACATATTAAAGCCAACATCAATTGTTTCGCCTGTAATGACATAAATAAATATGAGAACAGACTTAAATGACTGTTCATGCTTCTGCTCCTATAAAGCTGAACAGGCAGTATATTATTATAACATTAGGCTCTGAGAACTGACAGGACGATCTTAAATTGCAGCCCAATAAAGTGTAAATGGCACGCTTGAGTGCAGTGAAAAGTATCAGCAATTTAAACCAATAACATGTTAGGAAGTACTATGATGGCTAAGTAGGGAGTTCAAAAACACCCATTACTCTATGACTGATTTTTAATTACATAATAATGTTTTTACAACCACCATCAAATAAGCAAAAATAACATTTTAATTAAGGTGTACAAACTGAGCTAGGGTAGGGGCTACTATGAACACACTGCAAATTGTTTGACCTTATATCATTTGTAGGTAGAGTAATTACAGGTCACAGAAGATATTGATTCATTTTCTTTATTGTTACATTGGAGGCATCTGGTTAATAGCAAAATAACTTCGCTAGCTACAAAAAATATACACGAGAGTAACAATCTGTCCGCTTATTGTCAACATTATCAACAACACTTTAATCAGTACAATAACGAAGGAAAGTATCTTGAAATACCGTGTGCTAGCAAGCTAATGTTCCCCACAGTGGATGTTTCTTATGAACAGTGCTGGGATATCATCAGTTTAGCACGTTATTCCGTTGTATTATGTATACAAAACAAGTGCACTGATATTATAAAGACAGTTATTGTAAACCAGAACGTACCTTATTGTTGTGTATTAACCATGTAGCTGAAAAAGATCTCTTCAGCGACTGTACAGAGCGGCGCATACATTAAACGTCATCAGCCGCTGTCAACCTGGGGAATGTAGTCCTTATCTGTTATAATGCTATTCGACCCCCCTTAAGAACGATTTATAGATTGAAACACTGCCAGTAGAGATATACAACTATATCAATGTTAGATTTTTGTGAAAGTTGTGATGTGTTTGTCTTATACATGCGCTTTAGCTGAAAACCAAGCAGAGAAACGAACTCTCGCGTTGTTAACCGACAGCCCTGGCAGTTGGAGCCGTCGCTGGTGGGGGGCTGGTCTCATCACAACATCATCAGGGCGTTTCAGACAACACAAACACACGGCAGCGGGCCCCTTTATCTTGGAATTGGTTCACCCTGAATGGGACAGCAGTTCCTTTACATGCAGGTTCGTAAACGCTTCTTTCTTGACAGTTATATGCAGGCCTAGTGCTTTCGCTAATATCGCCTGTGCACGCTTTATTGTTAGCATATTCCTCCGTTAGCTAGCCTGCTGTCGCAGACAGGCGGCCGTTAATGACTGACTAGTGCAGCAGGTGCAGCGGACACTAGCAGCCTCATCTAGCCTATCTAACTTAGAATCTTGTAAAACAGCCTTGCCCATCTGTTTACTAGCTGACAGTAGCCTAATGACAGTGACCAATCAGAGACCATTAGATCATCTATGCCAAAATGTCCCTGTGGGCTGGTGTTATAACGATAGCTTATCATGTTTTCTAAATAGATATTTGATTCTGCTTTGTGACGAGAGTTACCATCTGGCTTATATAAACTGGCCTCCAACAAAAATGCAGTTTTACAATTGCTTTGGAGAAAGCTTCAAATTGATTATCCCTCTCTTTATGGTCTGATCTTGCTGCTCCTCAGCCCATAAGATCATCGGGACGTCAACTGGTTGTTCCTGTTGTAAGAAAGGGTGGTGGACTTATGCAGTCTGACTCTGCACATTTTAAACAAACCTGATTATAGAGTTATATGTATTGTATTGATTAATATACATCTTAGCACCTTTTTAAATAGGTGTGTTTGACCTATGTAAAACAACTGTATATTTTTCTAACACTAGTGATGTTGAATGATATCTCAACATTTAACAGGAACATTGTTTATGACTCATCTTATCAAAGCCCATAAACGTTTCTGTATGACCGTCTGGCCTCATCTTCTAATCTAGAACTCTTTGGAAACCTGTGACAATTAAATTCACTGAACTGTTGATGAACTTTTCTGCTGAACCATGCAGATTTCTTCCATTCAGAAAAAAACCCACATATATATATTTTTAATGCAACTAAAAGCTTAGCATAGCTTTTTTCAGACCTCCTATTCAAATTACCTTGTCGACTACTGGTCTTTTGTCTCGAGACATTTGAGATCTGCAGCATGTAAGGCAGCCTCTTTGTTTCGTATTAAATCAGCCAGGAGCTTCTGTGCATCAGATAGTAAAGGTCTGTCATGGTATAGCCATCTCTGCAGCTGTAGCTTGTTCCAGGGTTAACACATATGGACAGACACATTCACAGCTATGGGCAGTTTAGGTTGATCATTATCTTGTCGAGGCTGACTAGAGCCTGGGGTTACAGAAAGGAGTTAAGTGGGACCTGTTCTGGCACACAGGTTAATTATGCAAATGTTTAAAATTGTACAGCATGTCTTTAATGTCTTCATTTTCCTTTTTCTTGCAGACGACATGACATGTTGAAGTAGATAAAATGAACAAACCCAAAATGGCCACAGATAAAGGGTGAGTTGCTTGGCTATTTGAGGACAACCAAATTAATTGTGCACCCTAACACATGCAGGCTGTGAAATGTAGTATGTTAGTGTTTCTGGGTGAAATCTGCTCTGTCACAACCATCTGTTCACACATTCTCTTTCTCTACCTCTTTTCACTCTCTCTGTCACTCACTGAGTGCTTACATTCATTCTTTCTAGAACTATTTTGCTTTGTAACTGTCTCCACAAGTGTTTGTTGATGCTGTTTATTTTCCTGTTGCACTGTGTGCCTCCAAAATAAACTTTTATTGTGCAAGACAGCAGTTAACTAATTGCCTTTCCATTTGAGGTGTCATGATGACTTTAAATAACAACACTCATCATTCATGCAGCAAAAGGACCTTGCAATAAACCTCTCAGTGTTTTTCCTGATCTTTTCTAGCTTTATATTGTGTTCACTGATGTTACTTAGTCATCCAGTTTGTAGATTTAGGCTGTCTTTTCTTCTTGCTATGTTTTCCCTTGTCTAGATCCCTTTTTTCATCATTCTTTCCCTTTTTCAATGTTTTCTTTTTCTGTTTATACACACACTCACACACACACACACACACCACACACACACAGTTTCTCTCTCTGTCTTTATAAGGATATATGAGAAACTTCGCTCCACAGGGTTCAATCACAGAGTTTTGATTCTCTCTCCCATGTTTGCCGTTGCTGTACTAACAACTGACCTCTAACCTTGTGTTTCCAGCTGAGCGCCACTGAGCTAAGATTATAACCGGGGGGTGGGTCACTTTCCCAGAAATAGTGAAGCGCTAAGAAACTGCCTCAATGGTCAACTTCATTGAAATTAATTAAAAAGAGATAATAAACAATAACATACATTGCCTATGTGGGTGTTTTATATTTAGCACTGCCCTTTAGTACAGAGAAGGCTATTTATGTTGGTTATTATTCTGGTTTAGACATATTTCACTCACTTTAAGCATAAAAGGGCATGTGCCCATATGAGGTGCTGCTATGTCTGTTCTCCTGGTTAACTCCATGCTGGATAAACTAAAACTGATCCATCATTCTAATCCCTTTTTAATCTCAGACATGAAGCAGGAAATAGTAACAGATTTCTCTCTTAGCACATGCTTATGTATTAAGCACCCACTTTGTAAATGCATCCATATGACACACTACGCTTTTATACTGACCTCAGACCTTTCCAGATGGACTTGAATATGCAATATATAAATACATACATATAAATACATACTTTTTTCTTCATTTTCCTTTCATTAAAAGCTTATAATGGAATGGATTAATGTATAACATGTTCATGTTACATATATTTCTCCAAAAAGTAAAGCTGTTTGTTTGTGTGCGTGTGTGTTTCCAGCGTTCCCAGTAACTCCAGGGTCCTGATGCTCCTGGCCCAACTGGAGAGGATGAATGGAGAGACCATGGCGAGAGATGTCGAAACAGCAAGACAGGTCACTGCAAAGATATATCATCTCATACAGACACAGGGTGAGAGCAAACACACACACACACACACAACATGCAATGCACTGTTCTCAAACTGTAACAAAAGAAAGACTAAATCTAGTAATTTCCCTGTATTTATGTGTTTGTTCAGAGACATGTGGTATGTGAGTATTGGTGTTATCTCAAGCTAAGTGTGATAACATGAACAGTGCTGCCACCTCTTGGTTTGTGCCGATGTATTAGACTTAAATCGTTTTGTTGGCAGTAACTTATGTCGGCATTGTAATATGTTTTTACAAAAACGATAACTCTAATTGTAATCAAATCAACCACTGTGTTAACTATTACATAAGCAAATATACAATATTGAATAGAATGAAGGGTTACACATACAGGAGCATCTCCCCTCCAGATTAGCACCCTGCTCTTAAATTGGGACAAAAACAGGGAACACATAGGTAGAATAACTAATAAAGTAATTTATTGACTACAACATATTCAAAACATGCCCAACAAATAAGTAAAAGTGTAGGGAGTGGATTACTAATAATTTGCTGCATGGCTGTTGTGCCGTTAAAAAGAAGGAAAATAAATATCTAAACCACAACACAGAAGTGTGTGAGATGAGATCAGTCCCAGAGGACTGGCTCGGTGTGTCCCATGACGCTGATTACCCTCCACCTGGTCTGCAGCCCTGGCGACAGAAAGCAAAGCAACATCCCAGCACACAGAGCAGAGGGGCCGTCACATTTATTCCACACACTCTTCCTCCTTTTCACAACCTGGTGCCTACACTGCAACAATGTTACTTCAACGACGGCAGTCTGAGTCAGAGATTCCGGTGGATGATGCTAGGAGCTAATGTTGACTTATGGTACTCATTTGAGGCCATCTATCATATATTACCTGTGGAGCCACACATGGCTGTATGCAGATTAAAGCTCATACAGTAGAACTCCTTTCCACCTGTAAACTTTGATGCGTTAACTTGGTTCTCTTTAAATTGCCGCTAAGCTTCAGCTAGTCAGGTTGAGTTTAACTAAAATTAAACTGTGTTCGGTGCAGCTGCTGTGTAAATAGAGATGAGTTAGGGGTAGTCAAAGTGTGGATCAATTGATACAGTGTCTTCAGATCTGGTTCTCTGATTACTCCTTGAAAGGAGAGCAGAGAAGAAGATCTGACAGCAGAAGAAGCGTTGAGCCGCACGCTGTGTCGAACACGACTGAAACATGAGTTTGTCTCTGTTAGCAGGGCCTCTCTGACAGTCCAAAGCCTAGGAAGAATAGAAATCTCTGATGCATGCATCATTGTTCCTGTGCTTTAAAACTTAGCTGATTAATGCCAAAAGTAGTTGTGTCAGAATCAGAATCAGAATACCTTTATTAGTCCCACAGAGGGGAAATTTGCATTGTTATAGCAGGAAAGAGCCACAGACAGCTTAATGTTACATATGTTAAAAAAAAGTACTAAGTTATGATATCATAAAAAATATAATAAATTAAAGTAAAAGAAAGTACTTTTCAAAATACAAATCCTGTAACAGTTCTTAGGATTTAGCAGCCAGGTATATATTACACAGTTATTAATGGCATATGTATATTGCACATATAGCACATATTGCACATAGTTGATTGGTATTTAGCAGCAAGGGGGTGATATAGTCTGTGTTGTGGTGTGTGTAGGGGAGGGGGGGTCTACTAGGGGCTGTGTTGGTTGTATAGTCTGACCGCTGCAGGAAGGAAGGACCTGCGGTATCTCTCCGTGTGACAGCTGGGGTGCAGCAGCCTGTCGCTGAAGGAGCTGCACAGTGAGGACAGGGTGTCCTGGAGGGGGGGACATATTGTCCAGCAGGGAGGACAGCTTGGCTGCCATTCTCCTGTCTCCCACCACCTCCACAGTGTCCAGAGGACTCCCCAGGACAGAGCTGGCCTTCCTTACCAGTCTGTTCAGTCTCTTGCTGTCAGCAGCCGAGATGCTGCTGCCCCAGCAGGCCACACCATAGAAAATGGCTGATGCCACAACAGAGTCGTAAAAAGTCTGAAGGAGTGCCCCCTGCACCCCGAAAGACCTCAGTCTCCTCAGCAGAAAGAGTCTGCTCTGTCCCTTCTTGTACAGAGCAGCAGAATTATCAGTCCAGTCCAGTTTATTGTTCAGATGAACACCCAGGTATTTGTAAGATTTCACAATCTCCGCTCCCTGGATGTTCACTGGTGTCGGGGGGGAGTGATGGCGCCGTCTGAAATCCACCACCAGTTCCTTGGTCTTCGCTGCGTTGAGCTGGAGGTGGTTCCTCTGGCACCAGAGGGTGAAATCCTTCGTCAGCTCCCTGTACTCCCTGTCGTCCTCGTTGGAGATGAGGCCAACGATGGCGGAGTCGTCAGAGAACTTCTGCAGGTGACAGGTTGCAGTGTTGTGGGTGAAGTCTGCAGTGTAGAGGTTGAAGAGAAACGGTGCCAGCACCGTCGTAAACTACTGTGTATGTTATTTATCAAGCAAAGATGCCAAACATTTTCTGTGGCAACTTTTAAAATGTCAGAAGGATTTGTTTTTATCCCTCAGTTTTAGATTATGATTTTACATTTTGGTACATTTAATATCTTTGTACTTCATACTGTTGTTTATCTTGGGCTTTTGGAAATTCGATAGGCATTTTGTACTACTTTGGGACACATTTTTAACCAAACATTGTATCAGTTAATAGAAAAAAAGCACCAATTTTATTTGACCGATTAATCAATAATGAAAACACGAAATACTTTAAATACAGTTTTTAATTAAAATATTAAGAATCGTTTACCACAGTACTACGGATTTGAACTATTTACATTATGTTTATTTGAATACTTAAATAAAAACTCTATAATTTCTATTAGTTTTTAATCAGTGGCACTTTCTTGCCACTACGAGTTTCTTAAGCTAGGGCAAGTTAGTCATAAGAATTTAGGTAAAGTAGAACCTTCGGTGTGAATCTGAAAATGTGTGCTGAATCATCTCCTTGAAGTTTTAAGCATGCTGACATTTTCATACTTCTTTACTCTTCATCTCCTCTCACCATAATTCATCCCGTCCTCCCACTTTAAAGTTAAACGTTAATCCGTCCCAACGGCTGGGCTCAGTGGAAAGGCTTCTGTGTGTGACCCTGTTATTCCTGATATATCAGCTGTCCTTCTCTCATCTACTGTTGGCTGTCTGTCACACCCCGCCTGCAGCCTCAACTTGAAATGTGTATGAGCGAGACGTTGATGAGGGGGAAAGACGGGGTCTGGTCCGGTTCACAGTAACTAAACACCCCAAGACCGGCTTTGCTGTACTCTTGTCTCATGTTCATAATTGTTGGAGCTTAGTAGACAGTCTAGAGATACAAAGATAGTAAACAAGGATGATAGCGAGAAGGGAAAGTATAAATCGGATGAAAAATCAATGAAATATAATTATTTTAAACAATAAGCTTCACAGACCATAGTTAATCTTGTGTGGTTTAATTGAAAATGTGTCTAGTATGAAAGGTAACAATTCTACATTTTTTGCTGTCAGAAATTCAGTGTTTGTTTTTATTTGATAGCATGGCAGCTTTCTCTTTCCTCACAGTGCTGATTAGGAGAAAGGGGGGAGGAAAGAGGAGAGGACGTGTGAGGAGAGGTTTCCTATACAGTTGTCGGTTTTCTATAGGTGCAGCTGGTGGTCTAGTTTCTGGTTTGTGCAAGTGGAGATTTCTGCTTACTGAGTTCATGGTGTCCTGACCCTTTGCTTAGTGTTGGCACCATTGGCAAAAAGCTGGAGGATTGAGAGTAGAGCAGTTTGCTTCTAGCCTTATAGGGATATTGAAGTACAAAATATGTTCCAAAGGGCATTTTCACTTCAGATAGCCCATCAAACGTTGACAGTTAGACTCACAGTAGACCTGTGCAACCTTAGAGACTTTTGAGCCTGTTCACCTGGGATTTTGGAAAAAGGACTTTTCTTTTTACCCAAAGCTTTAGTCAATTTTAAGACCTTTGAAATGGAGTACCGCTACAGCAGGAGATATTATCAATCTGCAGTTTCCCCAGAGCCACCAGGTAAGATTAAGAATGAAATATATAATTCAGGTGTTTTTGATAAAATGTATATATTTTTTGGGCCTTTTACATTGCAAATATTTCACCTTCTTCAGGCCAGGTGAGATAACAATAACCATCTAATGTGTACAGTTAATGTGCACAGTTAATGTGCACTTCAAGCAGTCATACATGACTTATATCTACGATCACTCGAAATGAAAAATATGAATATGCAACATTTACAGGTTTTTGTGCGGATCAGTTAGCTGTCAATCTGCTCTACTCAGATCATCGGAATTCAAATATGCAGTAAATAGATAGATTGTAACAGATCATAATTTATAATTATTTATTATTTTTCAGTGATCTAAAAATTTAAAACAAACATACACACAAGGGATTCCAATCCCTTGTGTGTATGTTTGTTTTAATTTTTGAGGATTAGTGTTGAAAGGCCAGTCTGTTTTGGAGAGCTTTAAAAAGTCTGGCATGACAAATATTTTAAGAGGTCATTGCTTTCTCTGGCAGTGTGTGTGCGCATTTCTGTGTACATGCACATGCTGTGGAGTTTATCATCAATCGTAAAAGCTGCATGATTGACATCATTGCCATATTTACCTGCTGCGGGTAATTCCAGAAACATGAAACCCTCACGTGTGTAGGATCATCAACAGGCTTCACTTTGACCCAACCACAGTTGGTGTTTGTTGGAACAATGTGAAGAAAGACGGTTGAGTTTTTTTGTTTCTTTGCTGACAACAGAGTCTTTTTCAGATTTAACTGTATTTTGTGTATGTTAATTAGTAATAATTATTCATTCCATACCAATGTTGATTTGATTTATTGTATATTCTCTTCAACACGTGTCATAGCATTAGACCGTAAAAGGTGGAAAATGCGTGTGTCAAATAAACAAGATACCTGCGTATTCTAGTTAATAAAATCCAGTATTTAACTTGACATTTCAATATTACACAGATTCTTTATTGTATGTTATTATTTTATGTAAATGTAATCCTCTTTAATAAGTTAATACTGGTTTCAAAATGGTGCTATGAAAGGAACTAAGGGCCACTTTCAGGTTGAAGGACCTCTGCCCAGTATCTGTAGTTGACTCTCAGTCATGTGTTTTTGTTTGGAGAGATTGCATTTGTTTCAAAACAGGACTGGCTCAATCACTGAGGCCTCTTCCAAGAACACTGGAATCTGTCAGCCCATAAATTACAGGGCAGCTGTGTGGCGTGATTGAAAGGGTTGAAGTAGGAATAACAGCACAATCATTTATTTTCACATGTTTTTCAGTGGGATAGGTAACGGTAAAGCTTCTGTGCGGAAGGAACTATTTGACACAAGGTAACAGTTAAAGAAAAAGGATCTATTTATTGTGCAATGAAGCAGTAACCCAGGGCAGAGGTCTTCACACGTTCCAGGATAATCCACTGTGACGTTGGGACTTGCCTTTATGGCCCAGCCAACGTTTGCAGGACAAGCTGCTGTACGTGGAAAAACAGCCTCACATTGTTTGTACAGGACCAAGCACAGCTGTTTATCTTCACATCTCTGATCCTTTTTGTTTTGTTGTGTATTGCAGAGAAGAGCGGAAAAGAGGTGATGTCCAAAGGCTCCAGTGGCATGGAGGTCATCCTGGCTTCACTGGAGGTAAGCTCACTCATCAACACAGCAGGAGATTGCTGCTCAGAATATGACAACACTAAGCTTACTCAGTTGTTTTTGTTTCTGTTTGCACATATTGATAGATTGATTTCCTATACAATTTCATTATCAAAGACCTACCATTGTGTGTGCTAAACTAAATTAGCTTGATATTTAATGTACAGTAAGATAACACGAGATTATATCAATCTTATCATACAACTCTTGTGAGAAAACAAATCAGCAATAGGAAGATGTCTTTCCCCTCCCTTTTAGGAATCCTTCTTAAACCTATTAGACATCTCCTATATGAGATTGGCCAGAATTAGCTCAGTGTTTTCAGGCAGACATAAGAAGCATCCCTGGTTTTGTATAAACAGCTCTAGGAAACTACACTACAGATGACACATCAAAGGCCCAAAGTAATATTCACTATGTATACATGTGAATGTTTGTTTAACGTGTGTAATGTATGTGGCTCTGGCAGAACACCAGGGACGTCCCAACCACTCTGAACATCTTATACATACTCAGTGAGCTGCTGACTGTGGGTATGTAGAGCTTTCCCTTTTTTTCCAAACCCAAAATTGATGAGCAGTTCATGCCCTGATTTTTAGAGCTAATAACAACATTAACTTCCTTGCTGGATAATAAGTTAGCGGGCAATTTAACTGTCCTTTCCAATATTCTTTTATGACTCTGACTAGTAGTAAATCTGTTCTAAAAAGCATAAACAACTCAGTTTAACACTCTTATAAATGGTGATAGTAACTTCAGCTGGGATGCATAATGTTTTAAGGTTTGTGCTTACCAGGATTTTCACTGCATATTTCCATGATGAATGATGTTTTATCACATCTAATGCTGTCGTTTTCTGTCTATAGGCAGAGGTCGCAGGGTGGGAGTATTTGTGTCTAAAGGAGGAACAGGAATATTATTCCAGATTCTGATCAGTGCCAGTAAAGAGTTGCCTCCCAGTGAAGAACTCATGCTGCAGCTTCACTCACTGCTCGCCAAGGTTGGACCAAAAGGTAGGATCAATGTCACAGTTTCACACAAACACATCAACGTTTGCTTTTGTCTCTGTTCTCATCATTTAACTGTGTTATATGTCCAAAATGTCCCTTATGTCAGTCTGGTCTGTGCTATTAAAGGTGCCCTGTTAACATTCCTTTAAACAAATGAGAGCAATGTTTACGCTGTTCCTGCTAAAGGAAACACATTGTGTATTAAGGAGCATTTACTTCCTCATAAAATATTTTAGATGCATTGCTTACTGAACCGGCAGTGTTCTTCTTTGCAGGAAAATTGATACGTTTCTTGCACGTAACTGCCACCTGTAGATCAATAAAATAGTGGTTGAACCATCCAAAAACATTGAAAATGACTGATGTATTCTCTGCATGAACATGTCTTCAGACAGAAAATTCGGAGTAAAGGCGCGTCTGAGCGGCGCGCTGAACGTCACGGTCAACTTAACGAAACAGAACCTACAGAATACCAAACTGCTTCTGCCCTGCCTGCAGGTTCTCAGGGTTTACTCCACCAACTGTAAGTACTTTTAAACTCGACAGTTGTAGATTTTCCCTGTGTCCTCCCTCTCAATTTCAAATTGTGTCTGATATTTATTAATGTATTGTTCTTTTAAAGCGGTGAATGCTATTTCTTTGGGCAAGAATGGAGTGGTGGAAATCATGTTCAAAATTGCGTCTCCATACAGCAAGAAGAACACCAGCCTGCTTAAGTAAGCCATCGATTGCTTTAATGTGCCATCATGAATGCTGTGTGTAAAACAAACCGTCACATACACTGCCTCTACTTTTCTTCCTTCAGAGATTTTAACAACTTTTAATCTTTCAATGAGCTTTTAAGCATACCATTTAACACATTTGTCTTGTTTCTAAACCAACAGGGTAGCTCTGGACGCACTGGGAGCGCTGCTCAAATCCAGTGAGTAATTTGCTTTGTAACATTGTCTTTTGACTCTACAGTAGTTTAGTGAGCTTTCTTCTTCTGACACTCACACACAATTTTCACGAATGCTTTGCCTGTCCTTGACTGATATTCTGTTTCTCACTGACGCAAACGCACTTTGTGATCATTCAATATGGATTTTAAGTAACCTAACCTAAAAAAAAAAAACGTTTTACACCTCCCATGCTTCTCTTCATCCCATTCCACAGTCGTAAAGTAAAAATCCTCACTGCTTTCTCATGTCCCTCTTCCATGTTTCCTTGCAGAAACGAATGCTCGCCGTGCAGTGGATGGCGGACATGTGCATATCTTGCTCACTCTGTACCAGGACTGGCATCGAAATGACACACGCCATCGCCACATGCTGATTCGCAAAGGGCTGCTGGTCTGCCTCAGGAACATTACCAACATCAAGCTCGGCAGGAAAGCATTCATAGACGCTGATGGCATGCGAATCCTCTACAATTCCTCCACTGTGAGTGAGAAGGCGACATACGCATGGCAAACAATAACAGCATTCAGCACATATGTTCTGCATACACACACTTACACTGCTCTACTTTCTGTGTGGTTGTATTTTAAAGGAGTGTCTCCCGGTGCGGACTCTGGATCCACTCGTCAACACTTCAAGTCTCATCATGAGGAAGTGTTTTCCTAAGAACCGTCTGCCTCTGCCCACCATCAAATCGGCCTTCCACTACCAGCTGCCACATATACCTGCTGCAGGTCCTGTGGCGCAGCTCTACAGCCAGCCACCTGGGGGTGAGAATCACACACACACACACACACACACACACACACACACACACACACACACACACACACACACACACACACACACACACACACACACACAGTTCACTATAGCGCCCCAGCATAGTGTTTGCGCACGCCTTTCATTGTTTTTTTATGCCAAACAGACAGACACTTAAACGCAGTGGCGGCCGGCCCATAGGGGTGCTAGGGGCGCCGCCCCCCCTCTTCCCACATGTTTGATTGTCATTGAAAATTAAAAATAGATAAAACAATATATTTAAAAAATATATATATTCTTTATTTTTATTTTTATTTTTAATGAACAAGGTAAATATTATATAGTTGGTATCAGTAAAATATATAATCTACAATAAAATCTCGTTTAAAATTGTGTTACGATGTCTAAAGTTACTGATAGGTCACATGTTTCCTGCCTGGCCGCAGCGTGTTTCATTACCCTCTCTCGTCTGGGCGCTAAGAAAGGAGCCCTCAGCCAGTGCAGCAGCAGCCAACACATTGCTGACTGTTGCTATCTGTAAACTATGCCGCCGAAACATAATTTCAGCCAATCAGCGTCGTCAGATCTGATGGTCATAGGGCGCCAATTTCAGCGCCCTGTGTGTCTGCGAGTTATTTGGACTCGTATCCAAGGTGACGCTACAGTAGTTGTCGAGGATGGCTGCGTCTGCAGGTGGAGACTCCGGGTGCTAGTGGATCGCACAATGCTTATTGTAGTTGTAAGGGCAATGCCTGTAGCACCATGGAGCATATGTGTGGGCTGGACCTGTATTTTACAGGAAAGGAGTGAGCAGAGGGTCGAGTTGTCGATTCTTCTTCAGTTTTCTGTGACTATCTTCCTCACCCTCTCAGACTTTGAGTTGCGCGTGCTGCTAAAGAGACGCGCTACCATGGAAACCAAACAATGGTGTAGCTGTATTAAAGTCCGAGTGGAAACAGTCGTGAGTAAATCTGATTTTGTCAGAAATCGGGAGAAATGCGGGAGAAATATGACCCCGGGAGGAAACCGAGAGAGGGCAATGAAATCGGGAGTCTCCCGCGAAAATCGGGAGGGTTGGCAAGTATGTGACACACACACACACACACACACACACACACACACACACACACACACACACACAGTTCATATTTAGTCTCCTGATTTTAAATAGGAATTAAATCATTTGAGTGTTCCCAAAGCACCAGTGTTCTGCAGTTTGTGTGGGCCTACTGTACTGTTGCACAGTTTATGCTGTAGAAACTATGTCCAGGACAAGGTATTTGGAAGTTTTGGAAGATTCATAACTAACCACACTGAAGATTATGGATTATCTCATATTTTTAAGCCTCAATTTGTCCTCCCCCCCCCTCTAACATCACCAGAAGTCATAATTGAAGGGGTCATTTCTCAAAATTTTCTTCCGGGCCCCCGGAACCCCCTAGTATGGTTTGGTCACCATTTCCATAGCCCCACCAAAAATATTTTCCACCAGCCGCCACTGCTTAAACGTATTTAGCGCGGTTAGCTCTCCTAAATTCAGTTCTACATAATAAATAAACACATACACACACACAAATAATGATTACATCCCTCGACCGCATGATTGGTTAATGGCAATACTGCTGCACACAATATGCCTTACAGGAAGAAAGATTCTTCAGCTCTGCGACAGGCCCTTAAAGAAGGGTAAGATGTACGTAAGAAACATCTCCATCCTCAGAAAACATAGACTCACTCACTGCTGCTTACTCATTGACTTCCCTCATAACTTCATTAAACTAACACATGACATGTGTTAGTAATGAACATGTAATAAAGATGCCTAGTGCACATTGCTTTTTTGCTTGCTTGCTCACTAGTAGACTTGTACTGTCCTCAACTAATACGCTTCCTTGTTGCGTCCACAGGTTGTCTGATGAAAAACTTTAGCCTATTGTCTCTTCCCGTTAATGTATTCTTAAAACATGTTCAATCGAAATATAACTTTTCATGTAGCGCTATACTTAGGTGAATCTCCTTGATGATGTCCACAAATGTCAGTAAAAATCTAACAGGAACATATACCACATAGTTGTGTTAACTCCTATATTGTCAAAAACATGTCTATGATGTCAGTTGTCCAACTATGGAGAACAGTGTCACAGAACAAGCTACTTGCCTTTCATGTTATCAAAATTCCTCTGTCTTTTAAATCTCTCACCCATCTCTGAATCATGGCTGCTCACATTTTGTAGTTAACATTTTCTCTGTTATAGTAATTCAACTCGGTGCCCGAAATCCGTTTAGTTTCCTGTCTGTAAAATAATGAACTCCTGACTTTGGCAAAGAAATGTAAACCTTAGTTTTAGGGAAAGTCACCTCATACTGTCTGTGTGTGTGTGTGTCTGTGTGTGTACCAGTGGATGATGTGGTGGATGAAAGTGATAACGAGGAGACAGACGCAGACACAGAGAACGATACTGAGAATGAAGAAGACGAGAAGGATCAAAACACTGCGGTAATATTCAGCACTCGTATCCACACACAATATTTCACATACCAACATTATGTGTAGCACTTAGAGTTCAAATTGTTAAATGAATGTTCTCTGTATGCAAGGAGTGTTAAAGAGACACTGCAGAGATGAGGCCTAAGTCAAATACATCGTTAACGTTTTAGCCTTAACATTTTTGCATCATGATTGAACTTCAGTAAGAATTATTGTTTTTTTTTTAATTATTATTAGCCCTCATTGGCTAAACAATGGGAATCTATAAGTGTATCGGGGGAGTTTACTTAACTTCTACAGATTGTCAGTTTTTTCTGACACACCTCCAGCAGGGGGCAGTCATAAGCCAGACAGTGCCTAACACTCTCATATCACATGCCTCCCATATCTGATATGTGATATTTACAACTACGTGTTAAATGAAAAAATTGTTCAGCTCCTTTATGAGTGAGTTGGCATTCCAGCGAGGCACTGAACATTTCAGAGCACTATAAGATCCCCCTAAAATTAAACATAGGTGTCAAGGTTCTGTGTTCTCTGATCCTTCTCATATTCATAAGATAACAACAGACTTGAGCAATAGCCCAAATACAGAATAAAACTCTATTTACCCCCCATCTGTCAGGCAGACAACACACATTCAAAAGTATAACATTGATGTGTGTGTTTTCTCCCTTTGTGTCTTGTCATCAGAATGATGACATAGAGACGGACCTCAACAAGCTGCATCCCAAAAAAAACCCTGGCCGTCCGTTCGAGGAGTTGAGGGTCTATGAGAGGTTCTTCTTGGAGCTTTCTGAAGACTTCCAGGTCAGTCCTTTGTGACTATGTTGACAAAGGTTTTAGTATGAAAATATGACCAAAACATCCAGTTATACCTCATGAATTATTGGTGTATTGATATGCAAGTATTTGACAACATTCAACAATGTGTTATTACAATACTCTCGGTTGTGTCTGTATATTTTTAACACATACTTGTTCTTAAGTTTGATCTTATTTGCTCATACTATTGTGCGTCAGAAGGAATTATTATGAAACATACATTGAGTTTACATAGAAATATATGTTCACGAGATCAATTTATATGACCTTATTTAGTTTTTATTTTCCTTTTTTTAATCATATGATTGTTAGCTTGAGAAATGTATTTTACCATGTACAACTGTTTTATTTGTCTTTTATGTTACTATGATTGATGTTATTACAATGAGATTAATCAATTTTACCCTTACGCTAAGTATTGCTCATTGTTTGTATTGTTATTGGTAGATCTTCAATTTTATTGTAATGGATTGAGTGTGAGGTCTCTATCACATTTTATTACTCATCGCCACATCTTATTCCTGCAGGGTTATAACTTTGAATCCTCAAAGAGTGCCTCTTCCACATCATCACATTTCTCCTCATCGTCAGCCTCAAATCGATCCTCTCGGCCAATCATAGTGCCCACAGCTCAAGCGCTGTCCCCAAAGCACGCCCACACATTGAGCTCTCAGGAGGATTGCAACCCAACCAAAGGACAGCCCCCCCTGCCGGCTCCTTCAGCTCCCACTCCTGCTCCCCCTCTCACACCTCTAGAACTGGACACCATCCACCTCACCAAGGACCAAGACAAAAAAGAGGAGGCCCACATTCCTTCCCCCGACGCACGTACAACATTGCCCTCCCTCGCCAGGCCTCCATCTCAAGGGCAGATGATTGAACAAGACCTAGCAAATGTGTTTGAGTGTGTCTCTCTAGAACAGGAGGGGGCCCTGAACTCAGGTGAAGAAGGAGGAAGGGGACTCAAACAAGATGGATCCCCAGTCAATGCCACGAGACACATTCAGTCTCCTCTGCTTTTGGGAGGTATTGCTACCCGTCGTGTGGGAGGAGGCAGCGGCAGTAACCTGGGTTCAGAGTGTGGCTCAGAGGGTGCCGAGGATGAGGGGGGGGAAGGAGCCGTTTTGGAGGTGCCAGACACTGCGCTGCTGCTCCCGCTGCACGACCCCGACCTCTATGTGGAGATGGTGAAGGGAACACACTCCGTACCCCAGTACGCAGAAGTGGCTTACCCAGACTACTTCGGACATGTACCCCCAACATTTAGGGAACCCCTTCAGGAGAGAGTTTATGGTGTTCAGAGGTGAGGCCCTATTCTAAAAAATGTGATATGCAGAAATGATTTAGCAAATAAACTAAAAAGGAGATACAGATAATACAAAACGTGAGTATTCAATTAGAAACCATGCAATCAGTAGAAAACTGAAACTACAGTGTACTATTGTGTTTTCCATGCCACACAGATTAATAAGAAAAAACAAATATTTTCTCTTTATAATATTTACTGTATTAGACACTGAATGTGAGCTACAGTTTACACTTCTAGCTTTGCTTTGTCTTTAAGGCCATGGTTTGGGTAAAGTTTATTGCATTCATCCTTATTAATAAACAGTATTTTGTTATGAATAACCTATGTGTGGTTCCATTGTATTAACCATGAATCTGTTTTTTTGGTGTAATCCTGCAGGTCTAAAATATTCCAGGACATCGAGAGGTTAATCCATCCTAATGATATTGTGGATAAAGTAGTTTATGACCTAGACATTCCCAGGTGAGTCCCTCTGACAGAGTCTGATAACGTAAAGTATTGCATGCTTTGCAGTCTGAATGGACCAAGACATATTTCTAAGCTACCCTTTTGTCATTTGTCTGATTCTGTTGAATACTGTGACATTTTCAAAGGAGATTACCTCAATCTATAACCCACATTTTGTTGTGTTCAGTTGTCCTGTGGTTGAAGATGATGGTGACTCACTGAAGTTCAACTCTCAGTTTGAGTCTGGCAACCTCAGGAAGGCAGTTCAAGTTAGGAAGTAAGTATTTATTTATTCATTGAATCAGTTAAATAGGATGTAGTAGAAGTCCACAATGCAGTTTTAATTAAGTCACCTTTCAATATCATCAAGCTTTGGACATCCAACGTTTCCTATATTTTACTGTGTGTTTTTCCAGATATGAGTATGACCTTGTGCTAAATTCAGACATCAACAGTAATCACTACCACCAGTGGTTCTACTTTGAGGTGAGTGGCATGCGTGTCGGAGCCACCTACCGCTTCAACATTATCAACTCTGAGAAGTCCAACAGCCAGTTCAACTATGGTGAGATACACAACAACATGTAAAACATTGTTTTAGTATGTTATCCTCCATTTGACTGGCGGAATATTTTCTTTTCTGAATATTAGATTAAATGAGACTGTATTGAATTGACCTAGCATCCATATCATTGCTTAAAAAGGACACAGTACACGTTAACCTATAACTAAAACTAGTGTGTGTGTGTGCGTGCATCTGTTTGACTGTGTGTGTGTTCAGGCATGCAGGTGCTGATGTACTCTGTGCAGGAGGCGATCAGCGGCAAGCCTCGCTGGGTCAGAACAGGAACAGACATCTGTTACTACAAGTAGGTGCAGTCTATGGGGAGAGTGGAAAGACAGAAACCACTTTTTTAATAAGAGTTCCAGTAGTTTAATACAACTTACCAATTTTCCATAATGCGGCCGCTGTGCTGCAGTTTAGAAGTACCTTGTATATTTATATGTTTTATAAACAGCAGCTTTAAAGCACTCTTGACTAGTTTATTGCTTGCTACACTGACACCGTTATTATGAGTTATTAGTGTACTAAGTACTGCAACATCTTTGAAAAGAATCAGGTAGAAAAAAAAATTGTGATATACGCTTTACACCCTTTTTTCACAAATTGCACCGCATATTTAGAAAGTACTCCATGTATAATTCTACATGCACTTAGAAGCCATTTTATGAGATACACTTGTACTATGCAAGTCATTACAATTTACTGCTATACATTAACATTCTCTAAATGATGGCTATAATGTTCAGTTTTAGGGCTTTTGGGGTTTAGTTTTTAGACACTATCATAGATGCGTTTGTCCTCTTTATAAGGATGCAACAATAAACATAGAATATAAAGAATACAGTATAAAGAATGTATGCAATGTACAGAGATAAAACTCCAACATTTTAAACTGAGCAGAAGTTTGAGTGTGATATTATGAAACCTTTACTCATAAAATGTTCTTCCTTCTGCAGGAATCACTTTGCCAGGAGTTCCATTGCAGCTGGTGGTCAGAAAGGAAAGTCTTATTATACGATGACCTTCAGCACAAGCTTCAGCCATAAGGATGACGTCTGCTACTTCGCCTACCATTACCCTTATACATACTCCACTCTTAAGGTAGTTCTATAATAACACTGTTTGTAAACTAGAGAGCAGTATTATTTATACAAATCCAAGACCATTTACAACTGTAAAACCACATAGTTAGCTTGTAATAGTTTTGCCCCTACAAAAATGTCAAATGTAATCAATCACTTCATAAACCACAGTATGACCACAGATGCCCTCGCCTCTTAAAGGAGTCCATTGTTGTGTTTCCCTTGCTGTATCACTTATTAAAATCTCAGCTCAAATAACTACTGTGCTCTCAAACTACTGAACACTCATTATTTGAATAGTTTAGTTTTGATTATTGCATTTCCCTGCTTTTTTATACAGAGTGACTTATAATACAAAACACAATAGTAAAGCTCAATCTGAATCACTTAATCAAACAGCCAGTGCAACAACAATAATACACACTAACTTGTTAAGAACCCAGGAGGGATGGGGGCTAAAATGAAAGTTGTACACAATGTTAGTGTGCAAAATATAACTTGTCCTTGTGTCCTCAGATGCACCTGTCCAAACTGGAGGCTTATAGAACCCCTCATATCTACCTGAGACAGGACGTCCTGTGTGAAACTTTGGGAGGAAACAGCTGCCCCCTTCTCACCATCACTGCCATGCCAGAGTCCAACTCCAATGATCACATCTGTCAATTCAGTAAGTTAATCACTGAATGCGTCTTTTTTATTTGCTCACCATCACCTCCATACCCGAGCAGGAGATTTGCAGCTTCAGGATTTTTAATAAATCGGCAAACTTGATCAGCAGACTGTGCAGACTATGACTACTGTATGATATTGTTTGTGCTAGGACTTCCATTCTCAGTATTAATACTGAATGGATTATCCTGGCGAGAAAAACCTTCAAAATCATTGAGTTATCATGGGAAAGGTTTTTCATACAGCATCTTTTTGATCACATCAGTATGGAAACTGATATAGGTGTTTAAAATGTATTTTTGTCAGATAACCTGGTAACAGCTGGCAGCTTGAAACCTTTTGTAATACGCCATAATATCTTAACATTAAATGGCTGTTGTATTGCCAGCCTGACAAATATAATCTGGTCCTTTTGGTGATGCATAATGCCTGGCTCATAGATAGTTTTGCCAAGATTTCCTCTATATTCTCTAATAATTGACACACATTTTATTTTCTAACGCTTATTTATTTAAAACAAATGCTTGTTATTAATACATTAGAAAAGCCCTGGGGTATCAAAGCATGCCAATGCTTACCAAACTGTTTTTTTGTCCCCTGTAGTTTACTGATGCTGTTCCTCAGCTGTAAAAACTTTGAATTGAACAATCAGTTTATTTTCTCTCATTACTGCACTCTCATTCTTTCTCTATCTTTCCCCCTCTTTCACTCTCCTCCCCCCTCTTTCTCCCTTTATTTTGCTCCTCAGGGAATCGTCCGTTGATCTTCCTGTCGGCCAGAGTGCACCCTGGGGAGACCAACGCCAGCTGGGTAATGAAGGGCACACTGGAGTTCCTGATGGGCAGCAGCCCACTAGCAGGCAGTTGAGAGAGTCATACATCTTTAAAATAGTCCCCATGCTTAACCCTGATGGAGTAGTGAATGGAAAGTGAGTAAAAAGAGAAATGCACACACATTAACAGCTTTCAAGATACATTGCACGTTGACCACAGCTTTATTTTCATTAACACACACAAAGCCTTGTACTGAAGGATTCTCCAGCTGTGGCTCTGCTCTCCTTCACTCTCTATCCTTCCCCTCTTCTGCTGTAGTCATCGTTGTTCTCTGAGTGGAGAGGATTTGAATCGCCAGTGGCAGAATCCCAACCTTGAGCTCCACCCCACCATCTACCACACTAAGAGCCTGCTGCAGTACCTTGCACACATACAAAGAGCACCACTGGTATGACCTCCAATTAACTTGACTTTCTTCTCTTTGGGGGCATTTGTGCTTTGCTGCATCATCTTTCCTCGGGAAGAATAAAGAACCACTCTTAACGTCTTACTAAAGCGTGTGCCACTTCTCCTGTTTTAGCTGCACACGCCGTTTTGCTGCATTTCCACTTGGTTACACATGATCAAATCAACACATTCAGGCATTAAAGCATATACCATACACAACAGCCTTCATTGCCCTCTGCACTACACTGTGTATCAGCAATGTTAGATATATATATTTGATGAGAGATTTTTTTTACTGTACAAAGGGTGATGACTTTATAACACAAAGCAAGGTGTCCTTCCTCTGGAAATAAACCTGAGAAAAAATGTATTTTGAGATGTATGAGCAGTCACACTGCAGTACTATTGACATTTACACCCATTATAACACAATATCACAGTGTATTTAAAGAAGATACAGTGAATTAAATTACGCTATTGTAACTATCTCTAAGGATTTGTATTCAACCCATTATTTGTATAGTTTATTTGAAACAATACAAATAAAGGAGGAGGAAATTAAGCCCATTTGGATCACTGCCGTATACATCCTGATCATAATCCTTTCCTCCTTCTATTTCGTGTGTGTGTGTGTGTGTGTGTGTGTGTGTGTGTGTGTGTGTGTGTGTGTGTGTGTGTGTGTGTGTGTGTGTGTGTGTGTGTGTGTGTGTGTGTGTGTGTGTGTGTGTGTGTGTGTGTGTGTGTGTGTGTGTGTGTGTGTGTGTGTGTGTGTGTGTGTGTGTGTGTGTGTGTGTGTGTGTGTGTGTGTGTGTGTGCGCAGGTCTATTGTGACTACCACGGCCATTCGAGGAAGAAGAATGTGTTCATGTACGGCTGCAGTGTGAAGGAGACCGTCTGGCAGTCCAATATCAGCGCCACGTCCAGTGACTTACAGGAGGACCTTGGATACAGGGTAAACACACACACACCCCTCCTGTTCAGATTACTGTCCTCACATCACTGAATAATAATTAGTCAAACTCAGCACAAAGAGATAACCTACACTAAGTTTACAGAAAAGAGATGCTGTTGGAGTATTTGATATTTACATCAGCACATGTCAACCCCCTTACTGTTAAGTTTGCATTGAAATCTTTTTCCCCCAATTAGCAAAAGATTGTAGAACCATTTTGAATTCTATCTATTTATTTTGTGTTTCGATGCCAGCTCTTAAATGATTTACATGTCCAGATGTGATTTACTTCAGTAGTTCACCTTGAATGTTGCTCTGCAGTGGGGTAGAACTTATTTTTTATTTCCGTTCACCAGCTGGGCAGGTCAAGATCAGTTTGTCTTTTTATGCTGGATAGCAAAAGAATGTTTCTCGCTCAGCATAATGCTAATAGAAATGCCATTTTCATTACAGATTTTTCTGGTGGACATGTGGCTTTAGGCTACCGGCCACAGCAAGCGTTTCTGGATAACAGCAGCATAAGCTTTCTTAAGCCACTGCTCTGTCTGGGTCCCTACAATAAAATGACTTTATCATCTGCCCCTTGATGCTCTTATGCCCACAAACCTCAACAATTTGATGTGTTTTTCAGGCCCTTCCTAAGATCCTGTCCCAGATCGCCCCGGCCTTCAGCATGGGGAGCTGTAGTTTTGTTGTGGAGCGATCCAAAGAGTCAACCGCCCGCGTTGTTGTGTGGAGAGAGATAGGAGTGCAACGCAGCTACACCATGGAGAGCACGCTCTGTGGCTGTGACCAGGGAAAATATAAGGTAAGCTTTTATTTTAAAATACAGAAAGACACTTAAGTAATTCAATGTTTTGCTTCTTTGTACTTCTACTGCACTACAATTCAGAGGTAAATCGCTTTTTCTCCACTTAATTTCTTTAGTGCCTTTAGTTACTTTTCAGACTGTTTTTAATTATGTAAAATATAAACAACACTTAAATAAGACTTCAGTTACCCCTGGATTATCATTCACAAGCTACCCTGAAGTATACAAAACCAGTCAAAATTAGCTGCACCTTTACTACCTTTGATAACACTATATTACTAAGTATATTTTGATGACAATACTTTTGTACTTTCACTTGAATAACATTTTGATTGCATGGCTTTTACTTGTAACAGAGTATTACTAGACTCTGGTGCTTCTACGTTTACTTAAGTACACAATCTTAGTACTTCTTCCACCTCTGCTTAAAGGTAGGGTAGGTAAGAATGGAGAAACCAGCTCGAGTGCGCTAGAATTTGAAAGTATGCAGCCGAAAAAAATCTGCCCCTTCCTTACAGAGCCCCTCCTCCAACACACACGAACGCGCACATGAACAATGAGGGCACGAGATAAGTTTGTGCACAGATGGAAGGCTGACAGGCAGGTAGGCCATCCAGTTATTTTAGCCGGGCCGGGGAAAATAATTGGTCTTGCTTTTTACAGTACTACGGCTTCCACAGATGACATTTTTTTATGTTTATTGTCAAAGCATTTAATATATTCATTGCTATCGGGATGTTAAGAGCATTCCTTGGAATATAACAAAAAGTGTTTCTGAAGTGAATTACCTACCCCACCTTTAAATCTCCAAATGTCCAGCAGGTGGAGCTGCAGTCCTGTTTTCTCACTTTGTATTGCCTCCTCTCTGTCTTTACTCCAGCTTTCCGCTGACCTCTTCACTTCTCTTTCCTCTCTCTCACTGTCTCTTCACCGCAGATGATTTCCTTTTCACTGAATTTGGCCAATGTCAACATCTTTCATATTCAGAGGCAGTATAGGAAGCCATTTTGGCACTGATTAGCCCCCCCACTTGTGTAAAGTGTTTGTCCAGATGTGCAGGAACTAATGTCTCCTGAATTGGGACTGCATATCTCTGTGTCCAGGCCAAGTTTAGATGTCCCTAGCTCCGCTCTGGGGAAATGGAAACATGAAAGTTTTGTTGGGTGAGTCGGGGTTATGCTCTGTATGTGTGTCCCTCAGTGAGTATTCATTTACTTGAATGATTGTACAGCACTGAGAAGACTTTGTTAGGGTTGCAGGTGTAAGTGCATATGCTTTTGAATGTGTGCTTCCTGCAAATGAAATATACTATCATGTTTCAACATGAAAAGTTTGCTCAGCAACTGCTTTCCAGCATTAAGAATTGGGCCGTTTGAAGATGGACAAAGGCTCCATCCCCAGGCACCCGAGCAGCTGTAAAAACCCCAGCAGCCATTTAAATTATATTCCTGTTGGACTTTTAAAATATATTTTTTTAGACTCTAAGTTGGAAAAGTTCATGAACTTTGCTTGCAAGTTTGAGGATTGTGGCTTTCTCTGTGCCATAGTTAGACCTGGTGAACATATCAGTATTCACCTAGTCTGTTATTTCTCTGATGTACATGTACTCGTGTTGTGTTCAGGGTCTTCAGATCGGCACCAGGGAGCTGGAGGAGATGGGAGCTCAGTTCTGCGTGGCCCTGCTGAGGCTGAAGAGGCTTACGGGGCTCCGCAATCACCAACACCTGCTGGATTTAGAGAGCGATATCATTGGGCCGCACACTAAAGTGGTCAGGTTAGTAAAGTCACACACACACACACACACACACACACCATTTAGGAATATAGTCTGTGGTCTCATGGAAACAAGAAGCTAACTTTACAGAAATCACAAACCAATTATTTAGTTACTTTTATTGTTTCTCAGCCTCCCCAAGATATCTGAGTTGGGAAGTGTCTTCTGTTGCCATAAATTCCACCTGGAAAACAGTAAAGTGGCTACAGACTGTTTTCCTTTCTATCTGCACAAATCCCCCTCCTCACTGCCAGACACGTCCCCCCCTCTTGGCGCGGATACTCAGCGGTGTGACTGTCGGTCCGCTCCTCCTCTGAAGCACTACTCAAGAAACACATGAAGGCTCGCATTATGCACAGTTCCCGTGTGCATCATTGACATTCTATCAATGATCATGTGTGAGGAGTATAATGAAAACTCTGGATTGAGAGGGGAATGGGTATGAATAATTGTCAGCAAAGTCTTTTCTTCTCTAAAAGAGCGTAAAACATCACACTGTCTTTTTAAACCATTAACACCTACACGCTGAGCTATTCAAGGCCACAGTACACAGGGTGGTACCATGTGGATTAAATGCACATTCAAACGAGCACACTGCCTTCCTGTATAGTTGCTCATTGCTGGAATATATAAGCACAAAGTAGGAAAGCAATATATTAAAGTGAACAGTGGCCGAGCAACTCCTCATCACTTATGTGCCGATGCCTTCAGGGGACAGCAGCATTCAAATATGTTTAACTAATAGACAAATGCTAATCAGTCAAATACAATGTATAATATTTTCTCATTCTTGGTCATCCAGTGGTTCATGAAGAAATCTGTAGTTTTGGGCTCTGAGAACATGCCATTGAAGTTATCCACTACTTTATACATTTCTAAGCTATACAATTAAGCGATTTATTATATATATTATAACCTAGTATATAGATTATTCCAAGTTAGCTTGCGGCACTACATGTTTGTTTTAGTTTATAACAATTGCAAAAATAGAAAGCATTAACATCATAATCATCCCCTTAGCCAAACACTGCTCTTGCTAAAATTAGGAAAAGTCATTAAATATTAGGTTGATATACCAATATTTAGGATGATTTTGGTGCCATCAGAGAGAGCCTAAGATGGCCCAGAACATAAGAGAAAGACACATTAGGAACATTATGTTTCTGCTCTTAAATAATGATCAAAATGGGATCACAGACCGTAAGATATTAGTTACAATAAGGTTTCTCGAGTCTTCATCCATCATTTAAGAAATAGCTCAAAACTATGAGCAACATTTCCCTGAAACATCCTCATAAATGACCACAAAGCTTAACTGTTCGTCCACTCTATTACAATTCCCCCTTCAGTAGCATGAGGTCCATACAGATTAAATTGTACTTGAGTTCATCACCACACAGATACATTATTAAACTCGGCCAAACCCAAGCCGTGACCACCAAGGTTATCTTAATTTATTTTTTATTTTGTAACGTCAGCGTTGTCTCAGATTTGTTAAGGCAGTCGGTTTGAAAGAATGGCTTTAAGCTCCAAACCACTTAATGCTCACATCCCTCTGTGTCTCCCTCTCTCTCCTGCTAACCTACTCTACTCTAATATTGATACATTCATTCATCATTCATGTGTCTGATCATTAAGGGACTCCAAAAGTGTGTTTGTGTGTGTTTTTTTATGAATATCCCTTGGGATTTGTTGCTCTCAACCCAGGTTTATGGTTTTATGCACGGAGCTTGGTATGGTACCACTTAGCATTTAATAGGTCAGCTCAACAATGATATTGTGGCCTTTGGGAGACGTCTGCAAATAAACTGGGTGTCTCGGAGTGAGTAAATGGATGGCTACGGGTATGGGTGTGTTTTTGTTTGACTTTAAGGAAGGTATTGAGAGACGTACGTATGTATGTAAGTGTTTGCTTACAGTACATACGTACATGTCGAAGTTTATCCTCAGGTGAATAAAGGTCATTTTGGTTTGAATGTTTATGATGGATTGTACGTAGAGATGGCTAAAGTTGGTGGTGACAGAATGTGTAACACAAAGCAAGCAGAAATTGGGTTTGGTATTTCTATAATGGCCTGTAATGGTTAACTCACAACTCTCATTATCTGTTTGGACAATATTCTGTCCATCCACATCATTACACACACACTCAAACACACGCACACACACACACATTTACTGTAGATTTACTGACGCACAGTTTCTTCTCTGATGCACTCTCACAGCTCAGCTTGGTGGGAGATCATTGTCTGAGCCCCCCTGATCGACTGTCTCCTTGGGATCACATTTCAGCCCATTAACACCATTAAAAAGCCACTAAAACCTCAACCAACCAGCAACCATTTAACCATTAAGACCCACAGGAGGAGAGAAACCGCCTCATAAGTCACAGCACCCTTTGTGTCCAGCTTCTATTAAAAAATATGTATCTTAATATGTATAATATTGTAGTTGATGTACATAGTGTCTGTTATGTAAAATACTCTATTAGTGGAAAGTCAGAACATTAATTGATTTTCTTTTTAAGTAATTTATTAGAAAAAAATGACAACAATTCTCTAATTTCAGTTCATCGAAATAAAAAAATGTTTGATTGTTAGTCAGATAAAAAAACATCATTTTATAAAAAACTAAAGACTATTATTCTAAACTATAGAAAATTATAAAGATTCTATCATTTAAACTAAACACATCATTGATTTAAAGCAAAGGTCGTACAATGCCAGTTTATTCAAATGAACTTGCATATTGTTAATGCCACATTTTGAATGCCCACCTCGTGCTATGTTTGAGAAGTGATTTCAAGAAGTGGGTTTCTCAGAAGTACATTTGCAAGGACCATGAAACTCATTTCAGATTGGTCTTTCACTCCGTGTGTGAGAGCTTTTAGTTTCCTCCAGTAAGTTCAGCTCAGAGTGAAGGACAGTGACAGGACAGTTATATTCTATACAGTACAATATGTGAAAATAAGGGTTATTTATTTGAAAACAAGAGCTTTACAGTCATTTATAATAATGATATACTCTAATATTATATGCAAAACTACATTTAGCATGGTTTAATATCCGTAGCTTTCCTAAAGCCCTGACATGATGTAGGTGAGGAGCTTTGACCGTGACAGGCTTGTTCACATCATTAACTTGCAGAGAACGAGTTAATGACACTTTTATTTTGTTATCCAGCAGCAGCTCCACCACCTACGTGATGGAGGAGGACGAGCCGTCCTTTCTGGAGGCGATAGACTACAGCGCAGAGAGCGGCGATGAGGACGGAGAGCCTGAAACCGAGCACGTCACCGAACTCCCAGAAAACCCCGATCACCCGGAACAGCTGTCAGACTCTGAGACCAATCACAGGGAATAATGCTGAGCTGTTTATCTCCTTTACACCTGGCAATACTAGCATAAACATGTCACTGCTTGGATTTTAAGCTGATCTTAAATATTTTATAGGTGAAGTAGTCAGGACCCTCCCTTTGCCTGGTCGATAAATACCTTAGCTCACCACCTGACCCTGTTACATAGACACCTACTGATATTATGTAGGCGACATTGAGGTGCTCCTCCCAGTCGGATCCGTGTTGCCGGCCCACTGGAGACAACTCTGTCGCTCAATGAATGTTCACACCTCTCACCATCATACTATAACCTCCATGAAGCGTAACCCCTGACCTCAGACACCATATAGCCTCTGAGATTCACGTATATCTAGCCGGAGCAGCAAACAGCACCACAGGTCCTTAACTTGAACCCGCGTCCACTCGCTCATGTCTCACAGCTGACCTTACACTAAAGCTGCCTGACGAGGCTGTGCTATTGTAACAGAGCTGCTGTAGGTACTGTTTTTAAACCCCTCACTCACACCACCCTGTGTTTGGTGATAAGAGATCCAACCAACCTGCCTTCTTATTTCCTTTACCTTTCTTCAGTCTGCACTTTAACTTTTTACTCCTTTTGGTGACACTCCCTTGTGTCCTTTCTTGCTTGCGTCCTACTTCCTTTCCTTTTTTTCTGACAAGCCAAGGTAGTGGGTGTCTTAATGGGGAGACCAAACGGCTCAATCTTAGCTTAGCTGCAGGTTATCCTCTTTCATCCTGAGTGTAGTGTGTAAAGACACCTCCTCAGATCTACCTTGAGTTGTGACCTCACTCATCCTCTCTTTAACTCCTCCCTCTTTGGCTGCAGTGCACGTGGTCCCATCACCCATGTGCTGTTTGCCCTGCTTTATCCAAAATGGAAGCTATTATATTACTAAATGTAGAATGTTCACATCTTCGAGACAAACCTTGTAGTATAAAATAAATGCAGATATAAAACACACACCAAGAACTAACTAACACAGGTCTGGTTTGAGGTCCTCGTTCATGCACAGCATAATAAAACATGAAGATGGAATGTAAAATACACACACGCACTGTTGGTGTTTTCATTGTTTTTAATAATAGACAGTATTATAATGTTAGGCAAAGCAATAGCGAACAAGACGCATGAGCTGCCGGGAGCAGAAAACCCTTTTGCACTTTGGATAAACACTATAGACGCAAAACAAAGAGAAACAAACACTTTACATGTCACAGTTAGCTAACTTCAACTTCAGTCCTCTCACTAGTGTGAAGTTCTCAGAGCCCGGCACAAAGCTGGCGCATACTTTGTTGTTTTAAAAGTTATACTGGAATTTAGTTTCCCTCTTATCCTTTCCTCCAATCTATATGTATATTTGTGGATTTGCAGAGGAGAGACCCATGCATATAAACAGATGGTGCTTTGTATTGAGAGTGAAAATGTAGTTTGTTTGTTTGATTATGTCTTTTATTTGTTCTTGGAGAGAAGGTACGTTTCTGTTGTACAGCGAGTGCATGGCTATTTCCTCTTGGTTTCATTTTGTAATTTATTGAGTATTGTTTTTTGGGATGGAAACCTGTATGTATATGAGGCGTTTTGAGTGAGTATGAGTGCAAGTGAGTGTGTGTGTAGGAGTTTTAAGTTATTCCATTATTCAGCTCAGCTAATGCTCTTACAGTGTGTTCTCCTTATTTGATTATCCGCTCTCACCCTCCTTCACTCTACCCAATCACGTTCTCTCTCTCCGTCACTTCAACCTCTTTCATTTCCTTGTTTTTCTCTTTCTCTCGGCTTTCATTCCTTTCAGATTTTACTCATGAACAACAGAAATAGCTAGGGAGGTCATTGTTCCTGGCATCTGTGTGTATAAAGGATATATGATCTGAAAAATGTCCCTCTGAATTATGTGTGCTGTGCTTATTTATGTTTGTCTGTAGAATTTTATGTCTGGTTATTTTAGTTTTGTTTTGAGGTAAACAGGCTGTGATAGCGACTCATTTTAGGTTGATTGTAAAGCAGAAAATGGGAAGCCATGGGAAATAAAATGTGAATGTGGTAAACTGTCAGCTGTATTTTATTTTTCTTAATAACTGTCCTCTTGCAGACTTCCTCTCAAACTTGGTAGAGGAACTGTAATGGATCCTAACTGAGTTATGGGGAGACAGCGGTTTGATTGGCAGAACAAACCAGAAACATAAACAGGGAAAATGTTTTTCAAAAAATCTGGGTTTTATTTTCATAGTTCTGGTTTCACCTTTATTTTCATCCTCCTACGTTGTTTTAGATCATTTGTTTAAACTGGATCTTTTTTAAACAATCCCTCATATTTTCAAAACCCCGTCCACTCCGTGCGAGCTGAAAGCAATTTCCCTTTCCACAAAGTAACCCGGTGAGAAAAATGTCAGAAGCACTGGTATAAACGTCCTTCGAAATTGTGAAATTTAAATACTTTCACTTTACGAATAAAGGTATTCTGATTCAGATTTTAGATATACAGGGAAAATTGTTAATTTAGGTACAGTATTAGCAATCTGATGGCTATGTGTATTGGGTTTATGAGTTTTGCATGCTTAAGTGGGGAATAACTTTTGTTGTGGTAAAAAAAACCGAGCAACTTTGTTAGATTAGAAACACCATTTGTTGCTGTAATTATTCTTCCTGTTCGAATTGAAAAGATCCTTTCCTAAATCCGTTTAATAGTTTAATCAAATCAGTGACCTCATTCTGGTCTAAATACTGTATCATTTAAAAGTTCAACCAAAGCTAATGTGATGCTTCAGCCGTCAGAGTTATCGGTTAATAAAAAAGTATTAACCTCAGAAGAAACTCACTGGATTTTACTAATAACATTTATATTCGGCTGAACTTCACTTAATATTTCATTCCAGTGTGGACAAGAGGAACGGTGAACTCATACGTATGGCCATGGCAGCATTGTTTGTGGACAGATGTAATTGAATACACTCTAGATGTCATATCTATTGATCCACCTATTCTTTTCTGCAGAGATAAGGGGAAATGATGCCTCTATATGTCTATCTATAGATTCATATCTATTATTATCTGCAGATTAATGATTCTTGTTAATGCAGATGCATTTTTACAGGTGATAAAGCGATAACGTTTTTGAATTGTTGAATCTAAAAGAAGATGCTTTAAAAATCTGATGTAATGTGTTTGTCCTCAATCAACCTCCTAGTGTGCAGCAGCTTCCAGTTCATTATTCAAAGCTTTAAAATATATATATCTAATTTTTAACACTAGCTATTAGGAGAGGTAAAACTCTGTTCTTGTTTCTATCTTAACTATGACATGATCTTTACAATTAACCCCTGAAACATGTCAGTCTACAGCACTGCCTGCTTTTGGTTTGAGTTGATTTATTCCTGGGCTAATAGAGCATAAGTAGATACTCCATCATTTCTTGTCAGTGGCACAGTTGTGTACGCATTTGTTTAGCAATGTACCTACCTCCGCTGCTTAAGTGCCCCCGAGTAACCTAATCTTTTGCTTCTGAGGAAATGAACAAGGCGAGAAGGGGCAAACAAAAAGCCAGCACAAGCATGTCTTTAAAAGAGGATTGTATGATGCTGAATAGATATAAATGGACAGACGATTGAGAGGAGGGGGAAAGAAAGGCATGGCAGAGAGAAGAGAGAGAGTGAAAGCAGGAGCGGAAGAAAAAAGCAGAGAGGAGGACGAGAGGAATTTGAAGAGGTGGAGGAGAATGTTAATCTGAGGAAGGCAGCGGGGAGAGAAAAGCTCTTTTCCTCTCTAAGCCCCACGCCCTCACTTCCTGTCCCTGCTGTCAATCAGAGCAGCTGAAGTGCACCAGACAAAAGCCCCCCCCCCCCCCCTTCTCTCCCCTATATCCTCCAACCACCACCAAAAACACCAACCCCAACCAACCAATTAACTACTCTGGTCAGGGTGGAGGAGTTTGAACCACTCCTGCAGGTTTCTCATGTTCATCAGAGACCCCTCATCACAAATCTCTCTCCCCCTGTCCCACGCATCCATGCAGGCACCATGCCCACCCCCCATCCTCACACTGACCGGATCATTTCTGTAGTCTAAGTGTGGCTTTGCGGGCCTCCAGGAGCGAAGCCAATTAGTGCCAGTGTCCGACTCCGCTGTTTCTCTCCCTCACTGGTGGTCCCACTGAGGGGCAGAAAGGCTGCCATGAAAAGGTACAAGTCCACAAAGAGCGGCCGGACAAAGACGTGTGTGTACAGGCTGCATGTCACAGCACACACACTGAGAGAGAGGTGTGTGTGTGTGTGTGTGTGTGTGTGTGTGTGTGTGTGTGTGTGTGTGTGTGTGTGTGTGTGTGTGTGTGTGTGTGTGTGTGTGTGTGTGTGTGTGTGTGTGTGTGTGTGTGTGTGTGTGTGTGTGTGTGTGTGTGTGTGTGTGTGTGTGTGTGTGTGTGTAGTGAGTGAGTGAGTGACAGAAATTGCAGCTGGCGATAAAGAAGAAAGCTTGACACGGATGACAGATGCAAACACATCGAGTTAAAAATCAAATGCCTCGCAAACATTCACACAGACCCACTTTTTCTCTTTTGCATATGAATAGCCCTAGATAGTAGACATACACACACACACACACAGACATAATTGGTTACGTAGGGAGCAGAGCCAACTTGCACCTCTCGTTTCCGTGGCAACCAGAGAGACTGATTTTTCTAGAAGCACTTACTCACATCCCGTCTGTTATTCACTTGTTTGTTCATTCATTTCTCCTTTTAGCATTTCTTTATACAACTCTCTCTCTCCCTCTCTCTCTGCTTTTCAACCCATTTCCATTCCCTCCTCTTCTCCAATAAGATGCCCTCTTAGCATGCATATGCAAATGAGGCAGACTTGAAACCAATTAAAAGGTATTGAATAACGAACAGCATTGTTTCCTGAGAGATAGATGCTAAGACCCACTGACACAACATCTGAGCAGTTACACTGTCTGTGCAATATCAATTTGAACAGCCCTTGCCTGTTTCATCAGCACAATTCGACTGATTTGATCACTTCATCTGCATTAGTGGACCTCTTTTTAACCCAAGTGTAGCATCACTTTACCTCCCATCCCTTTCCAGTTCCTTCCTAACTTAGCGTTTGCCTCTTGTCCTCGACTTCCCCCCCTCAACGCCCCCGCAGATCTCTCCAGTGTGTATCAGGTTAACATTGGCTAACAAAGCAGGAAACAGGAAGCATATATTGCCCCATAGACAGAACTCTGGAGATACTAGATGGACACACACACACACACACACACACACACACACACACACACACACTGTCACACACATACACAAATATCTTTCTGCAGAAAATGGGGAAATTAAGTCAAAACTCCAGAGCAGGATCATTTTAGGAAAGAGGTACACAGATGTGAAAAACGACAAAACAATATATAAAAAATATTCAGTTTCATCTAGTATTGTTTTGCTTTCAATAAGTTAGACTTGTGGCAAAAATATATAATGTATATCTCTCAATAGCAGTGAAGGGCCGGATGCAGACTGGTCAAGTGCTACAAAACATGCAGGATGAGACCTTACCCACCATACATTTAATTTGACCTTGGTGATTTTAATTGAACATCACAGAGGAAATGTACTTTTATTCACACACAAAGGAGGAAAGAGTAAAAGATGATAAGAGGAAACATTAAAATCAGACAAAGAATGAAAGTTAAGATTGAGGTAAGGGTAGAAGAAGACAGGAAGAAAAAGATGCTGAGAAAGAGGGAACAGAAGAAGGGACAGCTATAATCTTGTGTCAGCTTTCTGTCAAAGAGAGGGAGAGATGCTGAAAGAAATCCGGACAAAGAGACAGCTCTGATAGTCCTGTGTCAGCGTCCAGTCCGAGCACAGACCAAGGCGACCTGGGGACGTCGATGGATGGACGCCAGGAAGGATAACAGCCACAACCCTCATGTTAACACAGCGACTTACACACTCTCCACATTGTGCACATGTTTGCATAAAACACACAGACACACTTAGCAAAAAGCATCAAGCATTGTAAGTTGATGGGGTACAGACAGTAAACAGGGTCCTAATGAACGTGCTAGAACCGGTGAGAGGGGATGATGGATCCAGAGAGAGACTGACACAGACAGACTGGCACACACGCTGTCTCAGGAGTGTAATTAATATGTACGTTAAAGTATGTCTGCTATAGATGTATGAGTGCAGCCATCTCCTATATAGGCTACCCACTGTCTTTTTCCTTTCTCAATGCACTGCAGCCAAAGATAAAAAAAAGACAAAACACCAGCAAATAAGAAAGCATCCCACCAATTTCACAAATCATATGAAGTATTACAAAGAATACTGTAAATATAGAAAATATTAACAAATTCAGACACCACAATGTTGCTGCAATATTTGAGTAGCTAATTTATTGGTTTGGCAAAAAACTGGTTAAGGTTCCGACTTTGTTAAAAAGCAGCATTTCTTTCCTGAGCCTGTACACTACATTCACTTTACTGTATATTATGTCTGCAGCAGATATGTGCAGTCATATCTGACTCATGTACTTGAGATGTTTAAACTGAAACAAACTCAAATGATTTTACAACCATTGACAAGCAGTCCGATTCAGTAAAAGTTGGCAATTGGTTGTGTTGTCTCTGTTTTGCCTTCAGGGCAATCCTCCTTTTTTATATCTCACTGTTAATGTAAAAGTGCACACATGAAAGTCAGCTTTTACCATATTCTCTATTCAGGTGCAAAACCTGGACATAAAACACATATCGAAAAGAGAATAGATGCCTTTGAGCTGCGTTGCTACAGGAGGACCCTCGGGCTGACATGGCAAATGCACCGTAAAATAAGAATCAGAATCAGAAATCCTTTATTAGTCCTACAGCGGGGAAATTTACAATGTTACAGCATAGACGCAAAAGTGGCATAGCAGGTAAAAAAAAAGGCATGTAATAATACACAAAAAACTAACATATTAAGATATAGATGAAAAGCACACATTTGTTATACTGGAATCAAAATAAAGACAAATAAGTAGGTAAGTACACATCCATGGCTAAAAATGATAAGCAGCAACTTAAGAATTTAGTGACATATGTAATGTAAGGTGTTGAGACATTATACAAATTATGATTGATGATGAAAATCTAATGATTTGAAAACGATTCACTACTGCCTACTGGCAGGGCTTCTTAAATTGCTGAGGAAAACAGCTACACAGTTACAATAGTTAGCATACATAAGAACAACAGCTCCCTGACCATCACTCACGGTGCAGTTCAGGGAAGACGAGGTGCAGGAAGGCCAAGTGGAGAATGGCGGACATTAAGTGGTGTACGGGGAAAGAGGTGGTGGAGAGCACGAGAGTGAATATAGAGATTTGTGGAGACAGATTGTGTCATCAAAGTGCCCTAACGGCGAAAAGAGTGACCTGACCTTATACATATGTGCACATGCGTGTCTCGTTTTATTTTTATATTAACAGAGGTGAGTGTGAAAGGAGAGAAGGACGATGTAGGAATCTTAAACAGACCATCACCCAGCAGCACAGAGGAGACTTCTGGGAGTTCAGGTGTGTGACAGCTGACAGACAGGTTGTTAAAGAGCTGAGCATCCCTGACCTGACCAATCAATCAAAAACACCTCTCGACAGTCTGAACACGTACCTTGGTTTTAGATTTAATGTGGATGCAGATGGATTGATGAATTGTGGTTTCCTGCAGTGTTTTTATTTATACAATGGCGACACAGGAACACATTTTTGCTAATGCTATGTCTTCTCCCCAAAGCTGTCAATTAAAACATGTGTAACCCACCCAAGGCTAGAGTATGTGACCTCTTGCTTGACCCCGGGAGGGTTGACTGAGTGACTGTCAGGGTAATAGGTGGCTTCCAATCCCATCAGAGAAAAAAAAGCAGTTGTGTGAACTTCCTCCAAGATTTAGGAGGCAATTTAAGGATTGAAGAAGGCAGCCAGTACTCGACTGCTGCAATTGACAGGAGAGTTGTTATCAATGCAGAAGGCAGATGGGATGAGGGGTGGATTCCTGACTGAAAGAGCTCCGAAGCACTTTGGTATGTTAAGAGCAAACACTCACAGGAGCCTCTGTAGCTCATAGTGTGTACAATACAACAAGCTCCACTGAACACGTAACGCAATACATTCCCCTGAAGGTAACACAAGCAGGGCGGGTCAAGGTTCATTCACAGGCCAGAGCATTTTGTGTGCATAAAAACACAAGCCAAATAAGACATTCAATATTGTTAATTTGTCAAAGGAGGAATGTTGCACTTACAAAGTTAACTAAAACATTTTATCTGAAATGTGGTTGATTCCCTTTCCTCTGTATAATCTGCATATTGACAATCTCATTATTGGGGCCAAAAGCAAACAATTACTTTCAACATATATTCAATAATTATTTGAACCACTTTTGGGGCAGTGGAAACAAGCTTATCCCATTTCTGACATAACTGATGTTGCGATACACTATGGTGTTGTGGGGCCAAGAGAGTTTTGCAAACCATTTACAAATTACAAAAACCTTTATAACACACTAGAGGAAAGGGAAAAAACCCAGAAAGCATAAGGCCTCGCTTCGTGGATTGTAAATCCCAAACATTGAGCTGAAAGACACCAAAACACAGAGAGGAGAAGCAGGGTTTGGTGAAAATTATATGAGAGTAACACATCACATCAAGATGTTTTATTTTCATAGGAAGATATAGATTAATGCATCTTGAAAGGCACCTAAGTGGTTGCAATCTAACCTTTAATCTCATTATAGGAGGTTGAGATATGGAAGCTAGCGAGAGGCAAAAGGAATAAGGATTTAAAGGTAGGCGTGCCAAACTATCTCCATAAATGAGTAATATCCTACTCAAGTTGTGTGACGCAACATGCAATGTGTTCGTTTAGCCTTTTGCACCTGTGGCTTAGTCTTTCTAATTACATCCAATGTTGTCTCTCTTTCCTGCATCTCTAGGAATGTGAGTTGAGGGTTTAATTATCCCTCGTGACCCTCATCAGAGCCAGTCTACACCAATGACACTCACCTCAATCAAAGGGAACAATGAGCACATGCAGGTGCACACAAACGCAGAATGGATGGGGTGAATGCACGCACACGCACACGCACACACACACACACCTACACACACACACACACACACACACACACACACACACACACGTTATATTCTCACAAGGGGCAGAGGTTCCCTCAGGATTAGTCAATTATTAAGCGGTCTACCCCTCTAAGAAAGAGTGTTATTGATTGATTATCACTATAGGTTTAATAATTTAGTTGTTTTAATAGCAGAGATATGGAAGCAGTGGGAAGATGAAGAGGGGGTGGAGCCGGAGGAGGAGGAGGAGGAGGAAGCGGAAAAAGGGGACAAATGGAGAAAACTTCAAGGAAAAGGAAAAGAAGAAATATAGGAGAACAGAGAAAATATGAGGGTTGGTAAAAAAGAGCCGAATGCTAATGAGTGTGAGGACACTGACTGAAACCGACGGTAGAGGAATTGTTTGTTGTTTGTTTTCTTTGACACTCCTGGTGGTTTTCTTTCGTGGAAACGTGTGGTCAAAGGATACAGTAATGGGGCTGCAACTAATACATATTATCTTTCTCTATTATTTGATCAAATATTCAGTTTAGTCACATTGTTCGGTATATCAAATGTAAAAAAATGTGTCTTTGCAACAGAAAACGTATATATCAAGCACATACATCATGTATAATGGAGATATTGTTTGGATCTTTTCTCATTGATGTCCACGGGAACGTCTTATGTCAGATAATAGGGAATCAATAAATAAGTCCAAGATAACAGATTCAAATGTGATGCCTTATTAGACCTAAAGCATACGACCTAAACATATTCAGTTTATTATTAAACAGAGAAAATAATCGTAATGGAGGAGATGAAATCCTTTTTGTTTGGAAAATGACTCTGAATAGGTCCATCAGTCAGCTAATCATGCAATTGATTACAGCTCTTAATACACCCACTCTCCATTTGGATTTGCTTCATGATATTTGGGATATTAAAAAGAAGTGATTTTTTTCTGCGCGCAATTAGCTTCTCCTACAATAAGCACCATGAAATTCAAATCAACATGTTGAAATCTGGGAGAATTCCTTGCAGGCACTCTTGTCATTTTACCAACCGGTATGCTCTGCTGTTTAGATTATGTATAACGAATGTTGTGCATGTGCATCCTTTCTCTCTCTGTTTTTTCCTCCATGCTCATCTCTCAGGCGTCTATTTCGATTCTTCTCTGCCTCCTGAGTCGGACTGCGGGAAAGGTTTTTGTGTGAATTGTGAAAATAGTAAGACAGCAGGTCAGCCACCCTTACACCTGCACTTTAAATCTGTGGCATTTTGTCCGGTGTGTTTCTCCTTGTTAAAAATGCATGAACCAACTGTGCAGGAGAGGCTCTCCAGTGCGAGGAGCACTGCCTGTCTGAAAAATTCATGAAAAAGGGTTTTATCCCCCACTTGTTTTGTGGAGTTGGAGAAGAAGAGGAGATTGTGGTCCGATGTCCACCAGTTGGTATGTCGGCCCTTTAGCTTACAGACACTCTAAAAACATGCGGAGACCTTGAAGGAACTGTATGCTTATTCACCCACTGCTCTTAAGGTTGTCAACCCCCTTTCGTGCTTATCTTTAAAAGAGAGAGAGGAAAGCAAGAGAGAACAGAATTCTGCTTTATATCAACTTAGGCCTTCTTCTTGTAATGATAATTTTTGTAATATAACAATGGAGGTTGTCAACCCTTCTCCGCAAGTTGACAGCTATAATTTTGGCTCAAGGCAGCACCACAAAAGATCAGATCCAAGGTTAGCAGGAAGGGTTTTGCTTACTGGCCTTATCCAAATCATTTTAACAAGAAATTAAATAGTCATATAATTGATAGCTTTTTCATGACCTTGACATCAGCAGAAGTCCACTTCCTGTCCATATCACACGGCCTTCATCAGCAGATAAAGTTTTGCTCAGTTATTATATAACTGTAGATTCAAACCACAAACTCTCCCAAACAAAGGAAGGTACCCAAGCATTTACGCCTTGACCTAACAAAGCCATTACGATAGGATCAGAAAATCTCCATGTGTCTGCAGTTCAAAACATGCATACTTTGTTGTTTAATTTGGAAAACGTTTGTTTTTGTCAGCTTCTGTTGTCAAGGTCATGAAGGATTTGTAAAAAAGACTTTTAAACCAGCAATTACTGATATCTATCTGTCTATCTCACATTGTCATACTGTGTGTCAGTGTTGTGTTAATCAATAATTGCTGGTTCAAAAGAGAAGCTGTCAAATCACTCTGAGTGGTCACAAAGACTAGAAAAGCACTGGTCCTCATGTACCATGCTTTCATTCAATCAACCAATCAATCTTTTTTTGTTCACATAAAATCTTCAAGATACAAAGTAGAAACCAAAAAGATTATGTTAAAGAGGAGGTTGATGGAAAATAATAAGAGGTGAACCAGTCTCTGCCTTGCCTCTCGGACACGGACACTGGCACTGACCCTCTCCATTGAAAACCATTGATATAAAGTCCACAACCAGCTCTTCAGTCTTGTTCAATCGATACAAAGCGACACTATCATTCTGTTGGAGTTGTGTTTCTGGACCTTTGGTGAATTCACTTTGTTTTCCACCAAATCCTGAGAGAAGTGTCTGTCTCTTCGCTGCTAAATGCTATGTATGTTCACCAGCCGGTCCCTTTGCTGTTTGGCAGTGTTACATCGTTTTTATGATTGTCCAATATTCACACACAAAGCTGTTATTAAACGAAGCTGTTAGGGCTCATTTCCCTGTCCGTGGACGCTGTTTTAGAGTTTTGGTGGTTAAGCCACGAGAGCCTAATCAGCAAACCGTCTTCCGAGGCCGGCGAGGTTTAAACCCCTAACCCCTGACCACAACTCCCAGCTACCCCAACACCACGTACACACACTCACACCAATAAGATGCATCCTTAAGTCCTTCAATTCATGAAGCAGGTAACAGTTTGGCCCTTAACACTCACCACACTCCCACAAACAAACAGCCCCCCTCCTCCCCAGGCCGGAGAGCCAATGGTGTGATTGCATTATTGATTGGCCTGGATATGTTTTTTTTTCTTTTTCTTCCTTCTTAAAAGCATTTAGCAATCTGGCAATTAGTTAGAGCTTAATGTAGGATGTCAAAACAGTCCTATTGATCCGGCACGCAAGGAGGAGAGATTGATCAGTCAACTCATTACGTTGCTGGCGCTGCCTCGTCATAAACACTCCAGATGAGAGTCCATCAAAAGCCCATCCCTCGTCCTCCTCTCTCTCTCTCTCTCTCTCTCTCTCTCTCTCTCTCTCTCTCTCTCTCTCTCTCTCTCTCTCTCTCTCTCTCTCTCTCTCTCCCTGCTTCAGCTCCCCTTAGTGTTTCTGTTGCTGGCTCCAGATGCTTGGTTGCACTGTCTGCACCTGTTTTAAAATCTCTCTTGTTTTTCTTCTTCTAATTATTATTGCTCTCATGCTATTTGTCTTATATAAAATGTATCTTTTCTTTGTTTGTTACTTTTGGTCGCACCCATCTTTCTTTGCATTGACAACAAGCAGAAAATGGATTTCCATGTTTTTTCCCATTATTTCACTTTCTACCATTTATCTCTTCTCACATTATTATTACTTCTCTGTTTCCTTGAGACATCTCAGTCTCACAGAAATAAACAAGCAGTTGTAATTGCATTTCTAGAAATGGCAAATTAAGCTGATGTATTTAAATTTGCGTGACTTAAATGAATTCATGTGTCAATCATATAAAGAATCAGGCAGTTGCAGATTAGGTTTGCAATCAAATGTGTCCCCGCAGCCATTACAGAGAGTCATGTTGTTAAGTGGACAGTCACTAAGCTCATTAAAGGTGGCACAGGCAGCAAAATAATGGGGGCTGGCATTTATCAAGCACTTCACTGTTTGAATTTGGATTAATGTTGTTATTTTTCACATCAATACCATTCAATATTTAGCTCTACTGAACAGATGGGTTAGAACAAAGGTTGAAATTAGGAGATCAGAAATTAGATGACACTGCCCTTACAAAAAGATACGGTGTTGGGTTCGTAAATAAAACATTAATATTATAACAACATAAATTGTTCCTCTGTTGCACATCTGACCACACCCTGCATCACAGACTGCTGCTTGAAAAAAGCAAACGTTGAGTTTAGTCAATAAATAAAATGCTTAAAGTACATGTTTTGTATTAGATGTGCATACTAATCATCTTCAGATCATTTTGCTTATTTTTGAACTGTTGTTTGCTAAGTTAATGACATACATGAGTTGATTTTGGGTTTTGCATATTGTACAAAAGAAAACCCATAGCGTCAATACAACTATCATAATAAGTTCAGCAAGAACACAACTTATCAGCTTTATGCATCCTACAGTTTTATAATTATGATAAATCATAAATGACTGTATCTCCTCTCTAGCTTCACATTCTGTTAGTGGCCTGACAATTTCCCGTATAAAGAATACATCTATCTATCTAAAACGCAATCATTTGAGATTTATAGAGGTCTGGATCCGGGTATACGCAGTCAAAATACATCACTTTGTAACAACTTTGATGACTTGGCTTGGGAATAAATACAGTAAAATGAAAATGTGCAATCCAACAGCAGCTTCGCAAACTGAAAATGTGTCTGAAAACTCCAGATCAGCTAAAAATGATCTCTGTTTTCCTCTCCAGCCACATTCACTTTTCCCAGGCCCCTTCTGTCATCTTCCCTCCACCCACCAGAGGCCCTCGGACTTTCCCCTCCTTTTCACTCACCTGACTGCTTCACCCATCTACACACCTACCCTTACTTCCTCATCAGCCCTGCAGATATTCAAGCAGCCATTTTCCATTCACTGCCTGCCAGTTTGTAAACATTCATTGTAGCTTCCATGTTCTCCCAAGTTTCTGATTCCTGTGATCCCATTACCTGGAACCTGTACCCGCCTGAACTTCGAACTGTTTTTGGAGTTTGGTTTCCAACCTGCCGCTTTGGATTCATTTGTATGGATGGCCTTCCTGGTTTCGACCCTTTCCTGCCTCATGACTCCTGCATCCTGCATGTCCTGTGTCTAGACCTGAGGTGAGATGTGTCAAATGTTATCTCAGTCGTAACTCAATGGCTCTAAACTACCCTAAACTCATCATCTTCCTGGTTCATCTGTATTCTCTGAATACACAGACAAGTGATTATTAGTGGTCTTCTTATGTCACCCTAGAAAAAACATATTTTTGTATCTATTACACCATGTCATCAAAGCTGCCTTTCCCTCACTCTTTATGCTCCTGAACGAAACAGCGTGATTTGTGTGTTTCTGTCTCCGCCTCAGGTCTAATATGTGTATCTTATTGTCGTTTTCCTGAGGAATCATTGTAAAGCGAGGAGAATGAGTGCATCATGAGGAGGGGTTGTGTAATGTAACAGCTGTGGCTGATGGACTCACCTTATTTTTCTGTGAGTCTATTCAGCCCTTTATCTCTGCTGCACTTCTGCTTGTTTTTGGTGTTCACTTGATAACAGCTTTCAAATGGGATGTCAGCACATTTAGAGAGGAAAACAGCACCAACACAAAAGATAGCACTGAAGAGGGTTTCTGGATCAAGTCTAGACATCTGTTCCCCCCAAAATGCTCATATCTCCCTCTGTTTGTCTTCCTCTCTGTTGTTTTTCTCTCACTCTTGTCTCATCTTTCTTCCTTTTTCCTCATCTTCTCCAGCCGGCACCATCTCTCCCGCTCTCTCCCCCCTCCCCATCTCCCCCTGTGCCCCAACAAGTGTCTTATATTTCCAATGATGATTTAGCTCATAAATCTTGATAAAGCCACTGGCTGTTCCTGTTCTCTGGAACAGGAAACTCTAGCAGGAGCAGGAGGAGACAGAAGATGAGGAATGGCCCTCGTTCACGGGGTTGTCCTGTTTTTCTGTGCTTTCCATTTTGATGGTGTCCTCTGGGAGAGAGCATGCTTGTGTATTGAGAGCGCCTTTTTCAGACGAATTCACTCGAGGGGTCTGCAGAGGTGTTGTTTGTAATCATATCTCTGTTTGTTCAGCCACCCTTACACTGTGGTCTGTTTCTAATCATTTCTGTGGAGTTTTTAGTTTTCCATTACTTCTTATACTTTTCTAGCCACCTCATGCGTTTACGTTTGTAGCAGAGGAACAGAAATCAAACCTGTTCCCTCAAAATGATGTTTGTATACTGTTCTTCAAAAATGCTAATATTATTCACAGATACTAATCTAGTTCACAGTACTCATTAAGTAAACATTGCCTTCTCACATTTTCAAAATGGCTTCAGACGAATAAATTGTCAACTAATGTTAAAAAACAGATTTATATGATATTTGCTGGGAAATAAATTATAACTCACAACCAGTAAAAGTGTTTGTTGAGAAAGACATTACTAAAGTTACATTAACAGGATTTAATGGATCTTAATTGATGAGAAACTCAATTTGAAAGATAATAAATATCAGTCACAACTGCATTATTGTTTTCAGCTTGTGAGTCTGTGTGTGTGTCGTTATGGCCGAATATGTTCCTACAGACTGCTCCTGTTGCAAGGAGGAGCTTTTTTTCTTGAGTATTCTTCCAGGTGTCTATATCATTGTCTGTCTGTTTCATCACTCACATCAGCGTCTGTTTTCTTAGCAAAATCCAAAGCTGTGTTATCTCTGCTAGAGAAGACAGGATCCCCATTTATTATTTCAAATATGTATGTTCAATTGGACAAATCAATAACATTAACTTTCAAATGTATCATACATCCCGGGGGCAGTACTACTGTAAAGTACCATGTCCAAATATGGAGTCAACAGATAATGTTCATTAGAAATGTTTCATCATGTTGACAAAAATGTAAATTTGTGGCTGAAATTTGTACTTTAACTAGAGAACAATCAATATATTTTTTCTGTTGAATTCGATTAAACACAACAAATAGTATTCAGACGGAACAAAGCCTCATGTGAAACACAATCATTACGCTTCACATTTCTAATTGCAGCATGGAGGAACTACAAATCTCCTGCTCACAAACAGATGCACACATTGGCAGGGGAACACACACTTCTCCTGTGTGTATGATGTCACCACGCAGGTGCAGCGGTGAGGGATGAACCTCTAATGACGGCCTGTCATTCCTTTAAACATCTCTAATTGGTCCCCGTCATTATGAGGCAGCCTGAGCTCGCCCTGGCTGTGTCTCCGCTGAACATTGTTCTTTTGTGTGTTTTCTCTAAGACTATGTTTTTGTTTTAATGACACATTTTCTCCGAGCAACTGTTGCTCTTCCCTGCTGCTTTTTAGATCTTCTAGGATGAGGCTCCTGCTAATAGTATAGCATTAAGGCAGAAGCTGCATTACTGAGGCTTTGATGTACAACATGCTTTACACAGACACTAAGCCCCGGTTTGGCAGCCATTATTTCAAAGCTGAAATAAGTGCCAAAGGTTTTTTTTGTAGGGTTTCAGTCACCTGGGTCAGGTGACATATCAGCTTTTCAGATGTTTCACCAATAATTTAAGCGGCTTTTTCAGGCTTTAAACTCCATCTTAATTATTTGTAGGTAACATTTTCAGATAGCGAGAGCTTTTCTTTCTTTCACTTTTACATTTCCGTAACAAAAGCATATCCTTAATTTCTCTCCCCGTCTTTTTTTTCATAAAAAGGTCATGCAATGGTGTTTTATTCTAATGATTAATTTGTCCATACAGTGTTTATCATGGACTACTTGGAATACTATGGCTGCCACTGGTTGCAGTTTAATAAGTGCCTTAAGTAATAAGTGTGACTTGAAGGCCAACAAAACATGAATTGTATTTTACTTTCTTTGTATGTTACACTCAATCAGAACTTAACATGTGTTGTGTTCAACAAAATACTCCCTATCTGCTTCTTCAAAAGAAACTCGTCCATGTTTTTCTTCAAATGTCATACCATCATTTTCAACATGGCATGCTCACTCACTGGGTGTTTCTCAATGTCGAGGAAGGCTGCTCCAGAGCCACTATTTCAAGCATACTACGTCATCGAGTGCCGCCGAAGGACTGTTCCAATGTCCAGCATACTTGGAATTCTAACGAGCCCGGCGTACTTCGTAGCGAGAAATTTCGAGGCTGCACATGTGTAGACTCCACAGTCTTAAAATCCCCACAATGCTTTGCGCACGGACCAATTTCCAAATCTTTGGCGGAAATCGCGCTCCATTTAAGGCGGGGCCTTGCATATGACTCACACCTGCACACCTGTTAGCCTGTTCCACAATTCTTCGTTTTCCGAGGCTAGGAAGGATTCTTGCCTCGCTTCTGGAGCAAGTGACTCGGAAGACATGTGCTACCAAGCAAGCGTCCTCGACATTGAGAAACACCCACTCACTCCTTTCTGCCCCTCCAGCTCCTTCTTGTCATGACCTTGTTGACGATAATGGCCATGTTGACTTTGATGGCACTCAGCTGAGCATTGTTATTGTGTTTATTCTGTCAAAATTGTTTATGTTTCATTCTGTTATCAGTGCTTATACTTTGTTTACCTGCTGTAGGCATGCCTGACCATCCTGAAGGTGAGATCCCTGTCCGAGAAGCTCCAGCTCTTCTTTATTTCTTATAATGAGGTTATTCAATGTCACTTACATTTTTAATGTACATGTTAGTTTGTGAAAGCTTCTGACAGTTTAATGATTAGGTGCTTCCCAAATGTATTTGACTTTCAGACGGATGCAATTAAGAAATGTCATGTCATGACTTGCAGTTGCAGACTGGAGAGTAAGGTTTCAGATAGGAGCTTAAAGCCCTCCACAAAAATGTTTTTTAAATAATTGTTTCAATATTACTTAACTTGGATATCTGAGCTTAGGAATGTGTTTTAACAATAATCGCCTGCAATGAAAAACTGTCTACTCACACACAGATAATCTAAAAATGAGTTTAAGATGGAAAATATTTTTTCTAAATCCTAGTTTGAAGCCTTTTCAATATGCAACTTATACAAGTCTATTATGAATACCTTTTTATTAATGTATTTGACAGGGACAATACATGTAGGCATTGTTATATTTGAATGATGTGCAACGGAGGCAGAGTATACAGGACTTCTAGCCATAGCTGTTCTGCAGACTGTGTCCCTGGTTAGGCTTAATTTTTTTATTTTAAAATAATAATTGTTTAGCATATTCATAGATTCAGAATGTTAATGAGGGAGAAGATGGATAATTCTTTTACAAAAAGCTCCAACTTTTCAGTAAAACAGAACATTTCTATATTCTTAAAAACGTGTCTTTAAGGATCTGTGGGTCAAGCCCTAACACAGAGAAGCTCTGGCCTCTGAATCCCAACCTCAGCTTTTACAGGCTGCCAAAACAATCTGCCAAAAAGCTAATTAGTATTACTTAATACTATCTTAAAACTAATTTGCTTTAAGTAATTAAAATTGCCAAAGGGAAATACTTGTATGCTTGTTGAGTTCCCTGAGCTCGCCTACAGTACCTTTTTTTTTTTTCTTTCTCAATGAAGCGTTTTAGACCTTACTTATTGAGGTTAAGCATTTATTAATTGAGGGTGTAGTAATACCATCTTCAGGCAGAAAGCAGGGGAGGTGTTGTGACAAAGATGTTTATCTGGATTAAAACTCTGGACATTTTAGTTACACATTGTTCTTTTTGTGCCACTTCTTTTAGGTTTGTCGACACAGTAGATACACTTTTACAACCTCTTTCATCCTTACTACTGTGTGTGTGTGTCCGTTGTGTGAGACGGTTGATTAAAAGTGTTATTTATGAGGTTGAAGTGCTGAGTACAGGGATTCTCCACTGTACACCACGGAGAGCACTACTACCACTCACTTTCTGACCACACACACACACACACCCACACACAAACACACAGTATGCTGAGTCGAGTTACTTTCTTACCCACTAAATCCACACACACTTACATACACCATTCTCATTTCCTTTCCAATGCTGTTTTTATTAAAAGATAAATTGTAGACAGAGCTCAGTGTAAAAGGAACATAATAATTCAGCTGTTGCTTAATTGCATCAGGGATTTAGTCGTACTCTCTTGTCCAATTTGCTCTTACAATTCCCTGCAAAAGCCCTCAGCCTGCTGCTTATCTGCAAACCAAGCAAGTGCTGTTTTTCTTTCTTGAAAGACACTGGGTTGGGATTAATAGAATGGGGGAGATGAGGCATCACTCAAACACTCCGACTCAATTCAATTTAGCATTTTCTTTTTCTGTTTCACTCTCACCTTCCCTTTCTGCTGAGTGTGTGTGTCTCTCTCCCTTTCAAATAGACAAACACAAACATACACCTCTTCAGTATATTCACTAGCAGGACATTTTATGTGACATAACACTTTTTATTAATTACATTGTATCACGACAGACTGGTCCACGTTCAGAGAAAAATCATATCATTACCATCATGACTCACTGTGGTCATTTCCTACACGCAATTGTATGACTGTACAAGCTCCACCGGTGGGTGTTTCTCTGTGTGTGAGTGTGTGTGACATCTAAATGTTTGCTTCATAAACACCAACAACCTGCTTGCAAAGACAGACATTAGCTGCATCAATCAGAATATCTATAGCTTAGAATTACATTGTTTGTTTTGCAATACAGATGGAGCATTGAGGAGCATTCTTCAGTATAGACAGAGGTAACATTTCAACATCTCTTCCATACAGAAACATTACAGTGTTTTACCGTCTGTCGTATTTTAACTTCTTACAATCCAAACATCCACAAAACATTCAAAATCCTCCTTTTTCTTCTACCAGCGGCGAAACCCTCTAAACACAGAGACAAATAGCACAGATCCAAAAATAGTGAAATCACAGTTGAATTTTTCTTTTTTTGCAGCAGTTAAGCAGTTTTTGTGGTATTACATTCTTCAGGGCGTAGTGTCTCCAGAAGCATCCGAGCACAAAGGTAATCTAAAAGATGACCTTTCCGATATTTCAGCTCTATTACTGTAGCTCAGACTGTGATGTGAGGGTGGTGACGGAGAAAGGGGATTAAATGTGATAGGGATCACAACACTCTCAAAGTTGTGATGTGTATCTGTACGAGAAATCTGTGAGCTGAGTCACATTACTGTTTAGCCCAAACTCAGCACGATACTTATGTTGTAGGGAAGCGAAAGTAAACATTAATATTGCTGATATACTTCTGTGAAACCCAGGCTTTAGTGAGCTGTGTAGAGAAGAAGGCAGAATTTTAAGTCATAAATAAAGCAATTGAGCGCTTCCATAAATCTTAGCTGCCATAATGCCAACCTCAGTCCTACTCGACCGGGTGGAGTCATTTATCATGAATTGGTGAACAGCAACAACAAATCAATTCTTGATTCCTCCGTGGAATCTCATTGCATTTGAACTAGGATCTGGCTGGAGTCTGAGCCAGGCCCTCGGACCCCTCCTGACTCACCCCGCCAACAATCACTCACAGACAGTCACACACAACCGCGAGAAAAGAGCAAACAATCTTCCTTCCGGGGGCAGTTGGATGTCATTTTGTTTATTTTTGAGTCCCACGTATCTCTCTGCCCTCCACTTCTAAGACATAAAAACAATACAATCTAAATACTGACACAGTCTTGGACACAGTAGTGAGCGACGCTTAATTCTTTCAGCAGCTTATTCACATTTGTACATGTATTTTTTGTTCATTCCTCTCACTGTTATTTCATATTACAAAAACAAAGAAAAAGTAGCACTTCTAGAGACCAAAGTTCAAGACTATCACGTACAGTAGGCTATAGGCAGCATAGAGGAGGGGAGTCTATTACAGTAGGTCACTTGAAGAAGAGCCAGAGAGAGAAGTCTGTGATTGTCAGTCCCTCCTTTTCTGAGGTGTCCTTTCATACAGCAGTTGTTGTTTTTCCTCCTTTTTTTATTCTGTCTCAATTTGACCAATTACTTTGATCAGAGGCACCATCTTCAGCCGGAGTTACATTTGTGCTGACTAGTCTGTATGGTAACAAACATCCCTCTCACACAGCCTCTTTCTATAACTGTCAAAAATATCACCACTGTCCAACTTGACACAGTTCATTATTAAAAAAAGAAAGGAAACCCAGCAGGTCGGTACACACACAGTGCAGCCATCTGAGATGTTGCTTGTTGTTCTTGTCTCTCTTGACATCGGAGGCATCGTTTGTTTCTCACACACCCTGCCTTCTGTTATTGCGCAGAGAAACTGTGTGTGTGTTTTTTTTAGTGTGCTCGCTCAGTGCAAACTCCACTACAACTTTACAGCAGGGATGGATTTTGAGGACCTTGTTAGCTGGCCTTGTCAACGCTGCCCCTGGCACTCATGCTCCGACAGGTGACAATAATTTTGCAATGTGTCAAACTAAATCTACAAAAGTGGCAGACTAGGCGAATATCCATCCCTGCTGTAGCGTACGGTGTACACGAGGACACAGATGTTTAGAGGGAGCCCGACATAAAAATACATAAACAATAGAGATTATCTTACACATTAGCTAAAACATAATTAATTAAACCAGTTCAGTTGGTTGTTGCAAAAGGCAACCTTAGATATAGAAATAAATGTACAAAATGCTTCTTAATTTATAAATAATACTATAAATCAATCAAATCAACAATTTCAAGTTCACAAACATCAATACCATCAAGTGCTGTTGTTAATAAACAAATAAGACTTATAATTCCCGATTGATGTTTTACAGCAAATCCCAAAAGCTTTCAGTGAAATCGCAGTGATCATGACTTCTAAATATGTCAGCAAAGAGTAAAATATGCCCCAGTAAAATGCAAAAAGAAACAATAAATGTGTTTCCTTGCATGCATGTGGTTGCATGTTGTATACAGAGTGCGAGTAAGCTCACTACTATTAGCAGGAGAACCACTTCACTCGCTTACAGTACTGTAAGCGAGGAAGTGCGGTGCGGTGCATTATTGAGATCATTTTCACTGTAAGCTGTTGGTGGGCTGCCAGTAAAATGTGTTAGTGTGGTTGTGGCCAGCCCTAGGAATGTGATGGGAGCGTGAAGTTGTGGCTTTACGAACATCTGCAGGCCACAGTAATGATGGATGATCACTTTCACTTTCTCCCTGAGGACATTCACACCTCCTCTCACTCCTTTCTCACTCCACTATCTTCTCTTCCTCCTTGATCTTTCTCTTCATGACCCATTCAAACCTTTTCCTCCCATCGCCTTCTCCTTTCTACTCCATTGCTTCCGCTCTGAACTCTCCATTTATTTCCCAGTATGCATTATTACCTCTCCTCTTATTTCCCATCTCCACTCCTCCCCTCTTTCTATTCCTTCCCTGTTTTCTTCTCTTTCACCTCTCCATCCCTTCTTCTCAGCCATAAAACAATAAGTCTTGAATGTCTGTGAGGAGACTGTGCTAATGGAGCCCATTAGGCTGTAATGAAATATACATTACACCATTACAGTGGACGGGGCCTGGCTAAAGCACTGCACCGCTCAAATAATAAAACATGCACAATTCAATTTCCTTCTCGTCCCGTTTTGAGTGTCTTTCACTGTGTGTGTGTGTGTGTGTGTGTGTGTGTGTGTGTGTGTTGATGGAGGGATGATGGGATAAGGTATTGTGTGTGTGTGTGTGTGTGTGTGTGTGTGTGTGTGTGTGTGCCTCCCCTCTTGCGCATATGTGGTTTTCAAGGATGTCTGAGTGCTGAGAGCCTTGATGATTTAATATGGGTTGACCAAATGAACCACACCTTCTACAGCGCCGCCGCCCACACTTCTGACCGAGATCTGCCCCCTCACAACCCGGCCTCCCTTAGCGCCCCCCACCCCCCTGACACCAAGACTTCACGATTGTCGGGCAGCTGCGGACAAATGAATCAATTGACCTTCGACACCGGTGCTTGACATCACAAGTGAAGCATCTGTCACTTTAGGGGAAAGGAAAAGGAGTTATCATGTTACCCTGTGCTGTGTTACAGTCCAATATGTAACAGAAAACAGTATGCAGAGATGAGTGCATATATCCTTATAATAATAAGACTGTTGCATGAGGTGGGTATTATAGATCAGTAGATTTTTTACATTTCACAATTACAACATAGTGGAACAGCACCGCCTTTTACACAACAGCAGTTTAGTTTAGCTTCAGTAGGCACTGTATTCCTAAATTATTATTTTTCTTCAGTGAAATTGTACAACCAGATATCCTCTTTTTTCATGTCATCGGGTAATTTTATCTGACAGGCAGAAAACCAGCTACTTTTCCGACTCATTTGTATATGTTACATTTAAATCTGCTGTACGTGTAGCACTGTGCTAATCATCAGCTGTGCAGTCATCTCCTCCGGCCATGTTGGATGAATGCTGACATTAATACTCATGAACAGTTCTGAGGGATAGACAGACGGGGTGAGAGAGGAAAACACAGTGTCTTCATGGCTCCACATCGCTAAGAGCCATTTCCTCCATCGTACAGTTTCATATTTACAAGAAATAGGATCGAAGCTTCCAGAAATCCCTCGTTGAATTTCCAGATGAACACACGAGTCCCGTTGTCTGACAGACAGCAAGGGATGAGTCACAACATTTTAAATTCCTGTTAATCAGGTTTTCATCAATTTAGCCCCAGTCAGTTTAAAGCATTTGAAAAGAAGTATAAGAAGCTTTTTTTTCACCCAAAGTTAAATTACTCTTAGCAAATGTCTCTCCGGGAAGGAAGAAGGGAGGAAGAGATGCAAAAAAGAGAGGAAATTGGCAGGGAGGAAAGACGCGGTTCGGGATGAGTTGAGGAATTTTTTTGATTGCCTTTTTAAAGAGTTTGATAATAGCTTCACATCCTGTACAGCGGTACGTCACACGCGCAGTTGCACGAGCATCTTACACTTCATTTCATTCACAGGTTCGACTGTGTCCACCCTAGCACACACACACACGCATGCAACCTCAAATACACATATACGCTAAAGTACACATACATCACACACACACACACACACACACACACACACACACACACACACACACACACACACACACACACACACATCCTCTCTCCTCCTGGGTTCAGCCAAGTATATCCAGGTATACAGGTGAAGCTTTGGCCAGATTGAGGAGCAGACAGTGGATTTCTTTGATGTTGAGTCTCATGTGCGGCTCTCTCTGCCAGCAGCCCAGCATCAGGTCGTACACTTCCTTCAGACAGGTCCTGGGGCGCTGCAGCACCCTGCCCTGGGTTATACACTCGATCACCTCAGAGGAGCAGAGAAAGACAGACATCAAGTTTAACCTCGGTGGAATTCTTCTATTACAAAACAAGAAATGCATCAAATCAAATCCAATCAAATCAAGTTTTATTTATAGAACACATTTAAAAACGATTTTTGGTCGAGCCAAAGTGCTGTACATGTAATACAAACACTTTACTACAATAACAAGAAAAGACAATAATTTACAACAGAAATATAAAAAACAAAACACACGGAAATGTCAGGTGTCGTAATCAGCTCTGACTAGAAGGCCGGAGAGAAGAAGTGTGTCTTCAGTGAGGATTTAAAAACAGGAACACCTCAAAGATCTAAGCTGAGAGTTGTTACTCTTTGCACGTTGAAGATGATGGAGCCTCAGCTTGGTGAGGTTGTTCCACCTCACTGCAGTGGCATACAGTGAAAATGTCACTGTGAATAAATTGACTGCAGTGACGAAGTTAGGCAACACTAGAGCAGTAAACCACACAAATCGAATCCAATTTCTCATAGAAGAGTGAGGGAAAATGGTCTGTTTTAACACACTCCAAGACTTGTGTATTATTTGAAACATCTACAGATTTAATTTTAAGTCTACTGCAGGATGAGGATTTGTAGATCCTGGAGTGGAGATGTTTGGAAACACAAAACACTATACTGTAGGGGAGAGCTCTGGTACAAAGAGTGTGTATATATCATTCTCTGGGAGCGGTTAGTAAAACATCTATACTGTACTATAATTAAGCTTTTAATCATTGCCTCAAACCTTAAATACACTCTGTTACGTGTGTGGAATGAATACCAATTTATGGATATTACTGCAAGCTCAAAAAAACAGTTTTGTCTTCCAAATTGTGATACATCCAATTAAATAATTGTAATACCTGGAGATTATCATATAAGATCTCTACATTATTAAGAATTCAGATTGGTATCATAATTTCCCAAATCCTACTCCTCATCATTTTGTGATTGTTATCAGCTAGTGACAGAAAATCCATAATTAATATCTCATTTTGAAAAATAATCTATATCCTACGTAAGATATCTGATCAGATTTGGGTCAGGAGGTGAGTGAACTGCAATTTGAGGGAGATGTAATAGATGTTAACGGGAAAAGAAGAGACCGTGAAAGGGGGCTTAAGGTTAATTGTGCATGTAACCAGAGTGAATCAGGAGAAAAGAAGATGCTGACATGGTCAAAAAGCTGTAACCAGAGTTGAGGACACCACAGGGTCGAGGTGAAGGGTTGAAGGGCTTCTACACAGCTTTGTTTTCCGGAAACCGGGTTGAGACCCTGAGCATTTTAAAGGGCTGATTTGTAACAGTTATAAATAATTCAGATTAAAACAGCCCATTGATTACTTCTCTATTTATTAAAATGTTAACTTGTTTGTTATTCCAATCAAAACGACTCTTCTTCCTGTACACATTTTCCAAGGACATTTTTAGTTATTTGTTTACCCTTTTCATATTAACTTTTTTTATGGTTGTGAAACTAGGTAAAATAATCACTGTCTGGTAGTATCAAATACTGTTTGAGCTTGTTCCAGCTCTTTACTGGTATATGATGTTTAAAGCAAGTGAACTATGCCATCTTCTATGAATGCATGTATGGTCGCCACACTCACACTACAATTAAAATACTCTAGATATATTAGGAAATGTACACTTCTTACTATTTTAGTTTGTACATTTACAAAAGAAAAGCCTGAGCGATATGCAGTACAAGGCATATACATAATTGACTAAAATGACACAATTATGAAAGGGTTTGAATCCTGAACCATTAGAAAAGGGTATTTTCTTTTATCAGTGTGACCAGATAAGAAAATCTGTGGATCCATGACAACAAATATTATACATTTTGCAAGCCCTTTAAAAAAAAGGGTTGGAAAAAAGTCTCCTCAAACTGAAGACACACCTGCCATACACCAACCGAACAACTAAAGCACCTTTACTCTCGCTACACTGTGAGCCAAGGAAAGCTTTTAGTGCAGCAGCTTGCTCCAGCCCGCCAGCTTTGTGTTGTTCCTCACAATTTATTCAAGACACAATGAAATTATTTGCTTCAGCTTTATATAATGAGATGGGTAAGGCCAAAAGATTCACTACGGTGAGGAACTTGAACTTGTTTTTAACTCAAGGTCTGTTTCCTCATATCTCGGGGCAGCAACATCTTGTTCACAATCACTTATTAAGGTGAAGGGGTCTCTGAGATAACATTTACGTAAAGTTATGTTGCTTGGTACTTTGATTCAGATAACACATTACACCACTGTGACGTAAAATAATATGTACCTCATTATTGGAGAGCTGGTACCAGGGCTGTTTTCCATACGTGAAGATCTCCCAGAGAACCACTCCCAAACTCCACACATCACTCTCCGTGGTGAACTTTCTGTACATGATGCTTTCAGGGGGCATCCAACGAATCGGCAGCATGGTGTGACCTCCGACCTTTGAACACAACAAATGCACACACACACACACACACACACAGACACACACACACACACACACACACACAAACAGAGAAAGAGAGAATAAAGTCAGTACAGTATGCAGCAAACTAAGGAACATTTAAGATTTGGCAAGCTTTTTTCTATTCACTTTTTTATTATTTTCTCAACTATTCTGCTACATCATGCATTTCGAATGCATGGTCACGCAGCTTTTTCACATTTCTCACAGGGTTCACTTAGGAATTTCAATACATTTTAAAGTAGCACTGCATTTCACTCTTCAAAACTGCACCCTGAGGCAGAGAGCGAGGTTTGATGGTATGGCCCAGCAGATTGCATCATCTCCGTGACTGCAGCACACCTCATTCCTGATCGGTTCCCCCAGACAAAGAGTTTATTCTCCTTTTAGCTGACAAGAAACACACTAATCATCAACTGATTAAAGAAAGGTGGTTAAAGTGGTTAAATAGTCAATTGCTTGCTATACAATGCGTGAGCCAGTTTGGGACAGGCAGAAAAATGTTGCAGTTATTTGGTATAAATAAATCTATCTGATAGTTTATACTCTATCGCAATAATGAGTAAGACATGAGTGAGTATGTGAGTTTCAGCAATTGTCATAAGCATAAATCAACAGCTAGAGACATTTGTTAATGTCATTAAACTCTAATCTGAACTGAGGTTTTGCCACTGTTTGAACTTTTAACCCTAACCTGCCCAAAGTTAAAGTGCATAAAACCTGACCCTGGGTCCTCCATATATTGTGCCTCACTTCTCCTCCGAACATGAATCTAAAGACCCATCTGCACTCCATTGCTCCACACAGATAGCCCAATCCATTATTCTGAGTTTTATGCCTGTTATTAATGGCCTGGTACCCACACTTGGCCTGTTTCTTTGTTAGTCAGTGGGTTATTTAATGGAGTAATAAAGTGTGCACGGTCACATAGATGGCCATCAGGTTCACTGGTACGTCTGGGGAAACATATCTGCCTCCATCTCTGCAGCTCTTACTCTCCATCACCCGGCGCTCGCTTCTCTCCCTGTACTGCCGTGTCTTGCTGCTGCTTTTTTCTGTTTCTTATTTGCATTTCACTTTCTGTCTCTCCATTGTGCTTTATTGGCAGGACATAATGAAGTACAGCGTTGCCAAACCAGTAAAGGGATTACGATGTAAGAATAATGACACAGACTACAATAAAAATACAAACGACTTTACAATATTCTACATTTACTTCAGCAAACTATACAACACAGTTTATAATACAACATGCACATTTTCCTCTTCCTAGAATACCCTTAGTCAGATTTAAGATATGACTAAGTTCTCGAATACAAATATAATATCTGTCTAACTCACATTTTTCTGTTCCCAAAATGTTGTCGTTATTTTACTAGCTTTGATTGTCTTACTTTTTAATTGTGCAACCTGATTTTGTAATTCACTTGTCTGAAAGTACCAATAGCTGTAACTGAGATTTAATTATCATTTTGCTTTATCACTGACAGGTGTAGTTTAAGTGTGCGACAGCTATAACCTTTTACTGACACTTTTTTGTGTTTTATGTTGGGAGTTTTTGAGGGCGCCGTAAAGACCATTTATTAAAACTCTGATTTCACATAAAATGACAAACATTAAATGTAGTGCACTAAATAGATCGCACACAGTGATTGGTTATTCTATTTTATAGATTTCTGACATTATTTATTAACTATTGTGTCTGAACCTTCTCACATACATTTGTCTTTTTGTTTTATTCATCGTGGCTGATCATTTTCCCTGATGCTTTGAAATATTAATACTGGGCTCTTGAACCGCAGGAGTATATTTCCTTTGTGTTTCTGAACTGTGTGTGTTTGTGTGTATTTGTGTGGGGCAGTCTTTAAACTCTAACGAGACTGGATTGAAAGAGAAAACAGAGGTATAAAAACAAATGCAGAAGCAGGAAAGGGAAAGCCTCACATTTCTTCTCATTGCGATTAAATATGAAGAAAATCCCTTTCATAGACTCTCACTGAAGTATAGACGGAGCATCGCTCTGTCATCAGCTCTTTCATTTCCTCTCAGCTGTCAGTAGCTTCGTCATCAGTCTTTGTCTCCTTTCCTCTCTCCCTCGTTCTCACCTTCCTCTCCGTCTCTAAGCCCGCCTGTCTGTCTCTCTCCTGCTCTGTCTTATAAATATGCATCAATCCAGCTTTAGACCTTCCTGAGTGTTCCAGGAAAGCCTCAAAAAAAGAGGATAAATAAAGCAGAGGAGGGCTGCAGGCACTCTGTAGTGACCTCCTGGAGGCTGTGGTATCCATGGCAACTGGGCCGGTTAAAAAAGAAAGCATTATGGGATGTAGTGTGGGAGGAGCATACTAACTCCGCCCACCCGTTGTTACACAGGAACCTACCTTAATTGCCCTCCGTGTTGCTATGGAAACAAAAACTCTTTCCAAGAACTCGTGTGTATGTGTGTGTGTGTTTTATTTTAGTTTTCTGGAAAAAGAGCTTGTTCCGCTGGCCCGTCCAAGAAACGGTAAATTGGTTGACATATTGCATCGCACAACTAATCTAGTTTCAATGGCCAAGATCAAAAGTGATTCTAGTCTAGTCTTAAAAAGCACATTAATGACAAACAAACCACAACGCTGACAAATGTGCAAAAAAGGGGATATGACATCATTACAGGCGATCTATAATTACAGATGCCTCTAGGTTTTGGAATAGGATATTCTAACGTTTTCAAGGCAGAAAAGATCCATATAACAACTTTAATTGTCAAATAAAAAGAATAACTTGCTCAACATTTTTGTTTTTAACAATTGTATGGCAACAAAATGTTAATTTTTTAAACATTGATTTTATGAGGCTTATAGGGCTACCAAATAAGCTGGTTGTGTATCACTGTTGCGACATTTGAACCATCTTTTATTATAGATAAATGGTCCATAATAATGATGATAATAATAACAATTATAGAGAAAATAGTTACATGAAAAATTAAAATAACATTCACGACAAAGAGACATTAACTTCTCCACTGCTTCCAGGTGCTCCATTAAGACGCTGTTTGTCTGTAGTGCATGGGGCCCAGACAGGTTGTAAAGAAATGCACACCATCTAAATTACTCTGCAGAGATTGTTTAGCTCTGCTTTGTTGCCAGTGTTTTTCTACAGTGTGTGTCAGCAGCGTAAAACAGTCAAACTGAACATTAAACCCAAGGAGCCATTGAATTTTCTTTCATCCTACATTTGGGCATGAAATCAGTATAGGGGAGGAAAGGAATAAATCCCTCCTAAGCCCCAACTGCGAAAACCCAACACTCAGAAACACACACACACACACACACACACACACACACACACACACACACACCATGTATACATCACTTCAGGGGACATTACATTGACTTACATGCATTTCCTGGAGACTTATCCTAACCTTAACCAACACATGCCTAACCCTAGCCCGTACCCTAACCCTAACCAAGTCTTCACCCTAAAATTAATGATTCCCCTTATGGGGATCTCCATTTTGTCCCCACACGTGACTGTGTAAACAGATGTAGGTCCCCACAAGTATAGTAATGCTAGGCCACACACCCACACACACACACAAACACACACACACACACAAACAGTCATACACACACACACACACACACACACACACACACACACACACAAACAGTCATACACACACAGTCATACACACAAACAGTCATACACACAAACACACATAAACAGAATAAAGGCTGCTTGGAAAGGCTCAAGGTTTAAATTGAGCCATCCTTTCTGTCTTCTAAAACTAAGGCTAAGGCTCATTGTGTAACAGGGGATTTAATGACGTCTCCATTCCCCCCCCCACACAGACACACACACATATATATATATATATATATATAATATATATATATAAGCACTGGGGGGGCGCCTCAAATTCCTCTATGACTCATCTTTGCTCCTCGTTCTGACGCAAGAGCATGACTGGTTCTGAACTAACACACACACACACGCACGCGTGCGCACACACACACACACACACACACACAGACACACACACACAGCTTTATCAGTGTGTTTTACCTCCCACTATGCTGTAACTCTCTACTGCTCTGCTGTTTCCTCCATGTCTGTACCGTTCTGTCCTTTTTTTGACATTTCCTGTTGTTTTTCTGTGTCTGTTATCCTGCTCTGCTGTATTGTGTTGTTATTGACTATCCTGTGCGCTTCCTCACCCGCAGACCTCTCCTCTCCCTCCTCAGCATGTGTGTAGCTTTATACTGTAGCTCTATTACCGCCTTTTCTCCTTCTTGTGTATATATTGGTCTTTTGTTTTCTCCCTGCCTGGCCTCTCACCCTCTTCCCTCCATCCCTCCTTGTTTTCCAGCTCTTGCTTTTCTTTCATCTCTCCGACTCCCTCCCTCCTGCCTCCGTCTCCCACACTTCCATCCCTCCCTTTCTCCCCCTTTCTTTCTCTAGTACTGCCTCAGCATACTAAACACAAGTTCTCTGATTACTTTTCTTCCGATGGATACAACTCCGAGGCTCGCCACCGCTGCCTTCGCTCGTTACCATGACTACAGCCTCGGCGCTAAGCTTTATTGAGGAGGGCTAAAATGAAGGAGGGGGGGGGGGGTTGATGTGTGGCGTCATACTGAGAAAGAACCAAATACAAAAGAAAACCAAAGAGAAAGACCCTAATCTATTTTTCTACATCTTTAAGTTGATGCAATGCACAACATATGCAAGTAGGAATATATACTATATGTCTCTTTCTAATCATAACAAATAGGAAACACATGTGTATTCTACAATTATAATATATTATTATAGGCTTTGTTTTGTGTCAGAATATTGTTTAGCAATCTGGATATAATGTATTTGCTAATTAAATAATGATATCCGTTTTAAGATGATGCTTAGTTTCATGGTAGGCTATACTGTAACATTTAGGAAGATTGTGCGGTTTTCATTTTTTTCTTAAAAGAGATTTTGGGGTGCTAATTTCACTGTTACAAATTAAAAGTGAAGAAAATAAGCTACAAACATTGGTATGGTTGGTGACAATCTTAAGAGATAGTTAGTATAATAATAAGTGTAATTTATTTTATGTAATATTTTAGGTATATACTATTTCCAAAAACATTGAATTGAATTACCATTTAATTTATCTCCACCTTCAAAAAACATTACATATTATCAATATGCTGTCTTTGGGGAGTTTCTGAGTTTGTATCTTTATTACCCTTTTTAATATTATTACATGTTTTATTAGAGTAGTATATTTGAATGTATTGGTGCTTTTCTTGTTGGCAAGTCTCCGGTGAAAAGCTGATTCCTACCTTTAAAATGAACACCTGCTTGATTAAGAAAGATTAATACATTTATTTGAAAACAACTTTCAACATTTTGTGTAAATAAGCTTTCAGTATAAGAAATACAAACAGAGGTTTTCAACGCTAACATCCCCTATTCTACACACAGTATGAGCTAACAAAGCATGCTACATACCCTCCCTCCCCTCCTATGTAATTACATACAGTTACATCACTGTTATCTGCATGTTTACTTTAACTACCCTCCACAGAAAGCTTCTTACTCTAACTCCAACATGCCCATGCAGGGGAGGAGCAGAGAGGGACCCATGCAACAGGGAAAAGGGAGAGGCTAAAAAAAGGGCCAGAAAAGATATCGACACATACACCTACCCTGTAGTAGTCCGTACTGTAGACATCTCTGGACATGCCAAAGTCTCCAATCTTTACCAGCAGGTTCTCTCCCACCAAACAATTCCTGATGGATAACAAACACATAATAAACAGTTTAAATAATGATCTTTTATATTACTTAGGTCACACTGCAGGGTTTTAAACCTCTACAATATATAAGTAGATCCGACAAAAGTTAAAAAGTAATTATCAAAGTCAATAATGTTCAAGAGTAACAGTATATCTTTGATTGGAAGAGTTTTACATGTGTTTGTCATGGTATGGTTTCATTACATAAGCCTTATTCAATCATTCTCTGAAAGTGGAAATACAAAGATGCAAGGATGATTGCATCTTTAATATCCTTTACTATCGATCAATCTAGCTGTTTGGCCTTACTGGATTATGCAGTTATGTCCAAAAGACTACATTTGTCAAAGTATTTCTATATCATTACATTTGCAAACATTTTCAAAATGTGTTTTTTAACTTTCTCAACATTGAGTATTCCTTTAAATGTAATGTTAAGTGTCTAAATACATTGCCATGTACAGTATACAGGCCCATTCATTAAGACCATTTGAATAATCACAGTATGTCTAGAAAGTGTAGAAACAGTGTGATAAACCTGGTGGCCAAGTCACGGTGCACAAAGTGTTGTGATGCCAGGTAGACCATGCCGGATGCGATCTGCTGTGCGATGTGTAACATCTGGGACTGCGTCAGCTCCACAGGTCTGGTGTTCTGGCCCTCGGACATCAGAACTGCATCCGGACCGTGAGCCCTGCAAAGGTGACATTTTTTTAAGTTAGCCTTGTTATTGTTTGTTGGAGTCATTTTGGTTTTCTGTGCAGTTTTGTACATAAAATACTACATCAACCCTTCTATGAGAGTGTTCAGAAAATGAAGCAGATTTTCTTTAAACTAGTAAAAGAAACGTCTACTTTGCAATCTTTGTCTATTGATGCCTCTGTTTTCATGACAGCAGTTCAGTCGGGAACATTATTGTCATAGATTTAACTATGTACTCCAAGAAATGCAATTACATTTCGCAGATGGCTCCACTCTTGAGATATGTCCCTGGATTAATTCGCAGCACACTAAGCCGAAAAAAGGGGTGCAATGCAGAGAACCCCCCTTTAGTATACAAGAGTGGGTCTACAGCAAGACACTGAATACAATTACTAGAGTCAAGAGAAGAGAGAAATACTGCACCCTATGAACTTCTAGGTACCAAAACAGTGTGTTACTTATAAACTTCATTAGTAAGTGACAGTGTGCAGGACTTCTCTATTTTGACTTTGGTCAATATTCATTTGCACCTGCCTACAAGACAGCGTAAAGATTGAGTGCACATCCACCTTTACCATTCAGTTTTAAACTCTAAACTAAATAGGCGGTGGAGTCAAAGCTTGCACTGACGAGATTGGTGTGACACTGATAATAAACAATGATCAGCTTCTAGTACAGCCGAATATGACCTCCTGACCTACATGAACTAATGCTAATTGCTGATATCTAGATGACTGTTTGATGTAATGAAGAAAAGAGCCATACCTGAGGAACTTGTTGAGGTCACCATGTTTCATGTACTCAAACACCATGATGAGGGGGTCGCTCTCCACGCAGACTCCGTAGAAAGTGACAATGTGTTCATGCTGAAGGTTTGTCAGTAACTCAGCCTCACGGTGGAAATCCTTCCTGGCATTTTCACTGGCCTCTTTAAGTGTCTGCGGACACACAGAAGTGACATTTAATACACGGACGAATGTAAAACTCACACGTTATGCCACGTAAACCATTGCCAATTAGTCATTTTCACAGTGCACCCAACCTGCTCCAATTTATGTAGCTGATCTCCATTAGAAAATAAAGAAATGACTCTCTTGCCTGGTAAAAGTGAGTTACAGCAAATCAGGCACACACTGTGAAATGACTGGCACCAAGCAAGGACTGATACAAAGGCAGCGCACAAACAAAATTTATATTTATGCAAGCCATTACTTAGTACAACACTGTTTACATTAATTGTATTCCCTGGTTCCCTTTAAAAGTAATCTCTTTCTCCCTTCCATGAATCAGGAAATCTGTCAGGGAGCAAGCATCTGTGACAGAGACAGAAAACGAGTGTGTGTGAAAGAGAGAGTTGCAGGAAATGAAAATGATACGGGGTCTGTATTCATTTCATATCAAAAGAAGAAAAATATAGAAAATGTCCCTTGTCCTACATGAATAATTGATTGTCTTCCTACAGTATATGACATGGATATACGTTCACCTTCCACCTTCTGTGTGTGCATTTGTGTGTGTGTTTTTGTGTGTTTATCTGTGTACATGTGTGTGTTTGTCTGCGTAGTAACATCGCAGAGTAGCTTCGATTACAAATATATGTTTAAAGGACGAAGAGTAGTCACTAAGAAAGCTCTAGAAGAAGGAAACGACCCGCGACCTTTGAGCAGAAATGCTGAGATACCAGAAAATGAGATGAACTGAAACTCCACCCCCTCGTATTAAACTGATCGTGTATCATGGTGAAACAAAGGCTTGGTCCTGTACATTACAGGCTGTAATGTAATATTACATGATGATATATGGAGGATTAGTACAGTATGGATACTGTATGGAAGCATATGCTCCAATCTCAGTTTGAAAGGTGATATTAGACATGTTTGGTAAGCTGGTTGTTTTCTCCCATTACTTCTCACATGAACGCCTGTCTAAGTTAGACCTTTCTGTTTATGTGACTATTAATTGTTTGCTTTCTTAAAAATCAAATAGTTGATTATACAAAGAAAATGTATGTTTGCCAGGTTTTAAGATAATCCTTTGATTAGCATTGTATATGTATTATTTAAAGAGATATATACTGTATGTAAACAAGTAATTAAGAAAGCTCTTTGTACAGAAGATGTCAACTTATCAATTGGAATCTTCTTGATCAATTCAAGGAATTGAAAAAGCTTAAAAGACAAAGCCAGGGTATTTTAACTAATGCCTTTACAAATGTTAACCCCCTAAAAGAAGTAAATTACTTCAGTTGATCTAAAAGGCTGTACATGATCCACATCTGACATATAGTCTAAGCAACTCATACTGCACATGCATAATATATTTTTGTTTCCTGGCACAAAGAAATGTTAGAAAAAATGAAAAATGTCTTTCCTGGCAATCACAGGCTATCAATCAGCTAACTTAACTGTTAAGTGTATCAAATGACCACCATAACAACAATTTATCAAACAATATTCAAGTTTATTCCAGAGACTTTCTTTGAGCCAGAAAACATCTAACTGTGAACTATCACGCTCTGAGTCTCTGCGCTCCATGCTGCGTATATTCCCAGGCTTAAAGCCATAATACTGCACTGTTAGTCATCCAGTGTGCGCACACTCAGGTCCCCGGACAAATAAGAAGCAATCAACAACCACGAGCCCGGGAATGTAGTGACTCACATTTACATGTGAAGGCAACATTATTGAAAGTGTTAGGTGCTTATGATTGATGGCATGCAAGCGTGTATAGGTGCGTGAATATTTCTATATGCATCTGCACGTGTTAGTGTGCCTGTGATCGATGGCACATCAGCGAATGAAATACAGTTACAGTGAAACTGGCTTCTGTATTATAGCTGACGGCTGATTGATAGCCGACTCTAAAACCAGGACCATTAGGGTCTATTAGTGATTGCAGGTTATTTAATGTGGTGTACATGTTTCTGTGATGTAGCATGCATGAAAGAGTGCATCATAAGTACCGTATGTACATGTTAACAATGTTGTTATCAGAGGAGTGGGAATATTCACAGGGAAAATACACCTCTAAACAAAAAATGGCTGTTCTTGCTATAATGTTGAATAGCCAGACATGCTATCTCTATGCTGAACGGTGCAGAAACAGGCAGTTAGGATGAACAAATTCACTGACAAACCTTTATGTACATCATGTAACAACAACTTCCCTAACTATTACAATTAAATGGAATCGAAATGATATTAATTTTATTAATTGATTGAAGAATATGTTGCCAAAATGAAGGTATCAGTTTGTAGTGAAACACCACGATGATTGGATTTAGCTGTCCAAGGTTTGAGAAAATCTGCCTCTGAGATTTTTTGTTTCCAATCCTCTACAATGGAGATGAGAGTCATTTTGTGAGAGTCATTTTGCTTTTGTTGCTTGCGGCACTTAAAAAATAACTCACTTTTATCAGTTGTCAATTTAATTACCTTACTTTCCAAAGAAATATCCCCTTTTAGGTTATTTAGTAATTTAGAGGAACTTGCATTGGCAAGAAGTAGTCAATGCTAATGCCATTATTTATTCGAAAATCTGTTTCCACCAGCTTTCATCACATCTCTTCTTTGTTGATGCAGCAACAAGGAGGAGGAGAAAGAAAAAACAAACGGAAAAATGGTGAGTCATACCAGTTGACAAAAAGACGAGGACAAGAAGAGCAGGAAGAGTGTGCTATTAGCAGGTGGTACATTAGCTAATTGAAAAGCTAAATCCGATGAATTGAGGGAGTTGAATCAATAAAGTGACTCTAATGACTAAATGATTCATTTGCATGCAATTAAACCTATGGCAGTTTAAGAAATGCGCTTTATTTTTAATGTACGTTGAATGCTGATTATGTAATGTGTTAGCAGATTTGACTTGCACTCCAGCAACACATATCATCTTGTTCGACAACAGGAGCCATGCTTCCTGGGACTTTCAGGTACATATTTTACAGGGTTCTCAGACTGAGCTAAGCTAAGCTGGCAGCAAACATCAGCGGGCCAGCAGGCGGTTTACAGAAAAAAAGCTGGAGGATTTGAGAAGAGGATAAAGGACTGCAGAGGAGAGAGAAAACAGGTGGGAGTTAGAGGTGAGGGATGTAAGACAGCGGAAGTGGGGACAGAGGGAGATGGAAGAGGGTCTCGCACAAGTCATGTATTGTTAATGAGAGGATCTGCACCAATCAGATCCTGTTTCACCGCAGAGCATCCTTGATGGAGAGATGCGTGGACGGATAGATGTGATGGCAGGATGCACTTTGGGAAACTATTCAATTTGACCCCGGAAGTCCGCGGTTTGAGTGTAACTCCACCTTTTGCTTAAAAAAAATGTCTGAAAGGAATGACTTGCTAACAATAACGGAGAAAATGAAGGAGTCTTAAGAATGCATTTCAGTTACATAAGATATGTAGTTTTAAATATATATCAGATCACCTTGCAAAATACAACCGAAAAAACAATAACTTCAGCTATAATAATCACATTATGGATTTAATCCATCATCATCAAAAAATCTCGTACTGAAACTAGACTAAATAAAATACCTTCTTTGTGATGTGGAGTGGATTGTGTTTCATTTCAATCTGTACTTAAATGTGTAATACGTCTGTGTCTGTGTTTTGTTCACTTAAGTGATGGAGGTGTGTGGTTGTTTACTTTACATGTACTGCGTCACATTTTAAAGGCAATAGAACAATAGAAATAAGTATATTAAAACAAATGTGGTTGGACTCTCGTTATTGACCTGGAAAACCTAGAATACATTCACGAAAACCCCCAGTAAAAAAATCTTCCAGCTATTCAATGTCTGTGTCATACCTGGGTTCAAATCCTTGCTGGTCCATGGAACATTTAGACTTCAATTTACATTATCACTGGGACTATACATATATTAATTTTTAGTTCGTTTTTTTGCCCTTAATAATGACTCAGCCTTAGTTATCTATCAGAAGAGTTTCCAGAGTCGTAGAAAGTTACACAGATTGTTTTCCACTGCTTTTGTGTATTTTTCAGGAATACAAATGTAAAAATAGGACCAGCAGATTACCTTGACAGCCACCAGTATCTTCTCTTGGTCAGGTGAGAGGTTGTAACACTCGGCCAGGAAGACTTTTCCAAAGGCTCCTTCTCCCAGCTCTCTTTTGAGCACGATGTTGTGTCTCTTAATGTGCTGGACGACTGTGGAAAGAGACAAAACACAGAAAAAAAGAATTACTTAAAAGTTGGCCAACTTGGTTTTGAAACACTTTGTAAGGCAGTTTAAATAAAGACCCAAAATCCACTATTCTGCCACTGTTCATCCTATAGCGTCAGTTATTAAACTTTCATCATTATTTGTAATGAATCCCGTCAATTAATAAGTGTGCAAGCAAAAACATATATTTCATATAGATTTATACTCTTTTTAATAGCTGCAGGGGGTTCTATCTCTACTGGCTGTTATATAGAGGTGGGAAATATGGTAAATAAATGGGGATTTTATACCATTTGGAAAATGTTTTTCAGTTTCGTCATGTAAATTCTAAAAAACATGTCTCCCTCTCTGTTTCATGCACTTCATCTCTCCCTGCCCTCGGCTCACCCACAGTTGAATCAGAGTCGACAGACCTGCTCTCTGTTGCTAAGTAACTTGTGACTCCATGCCAGCTTTTCTTTTTTTGGGGGGGGGAATGTTGGCATCATATCATGGTGATAATACGAGATGTTGTTCTTCTGAACAGCACAGTGCCCTTACTATAACCTGGCTAAGCCCTGTCTTTTGACTCCGAGCCAGATGTGCAGCTGCCTGCAAGGAAACACGGATTATCCCATAATACATGCACTTGGGTACGTTTTGAACACACACACACACACACACACACACACACACACACACACACACACACACACACATACACACACACACACACACCAGAGGACACCAAGAGATGAGATTTATCTGTGATGTGATTAAGAGGCGCATTTGAAGAAAAGCTGTCCACTCAGAATATCACATTAAAGCCCAGCTAGATTCTCAGAAGCTACATCGATCTACACTGTGAGCTACTGAGGTCCACCATAACCTAATATTGTACAGACAGAGGGGGGAGGGGGAGGGGGAAAGGGGGGGAGAGAGAGAGACAGAGGGAGAGAAAGAGAGGGAAATTGGGGAAAAAGTCTTCATCAGATAATTTAACTCATCTTATTTGCAGTGTAAAATTATCGTGGAGGGGAACACAACCATGTACAATTTGTTTGTGTCTGCTTGTGGGCCTCTGTAGGCATTGCACATACAGTATAGTATACAGTATACAGTATGTTCACACGGTCTCCTACAAATCTTTGTCTACTCTACTAATTTGATTTACCAGTTGGTCATGGAAGATGCTGAGTTTGTCACAGCAGGGCTTTGATCAATTGGAGTTTACATACCTGTGGGGTGGTTACCATGGGTTTTGGCCAAAAAAGTATTTTTGTTAAGGTGAAGATCAGTTTTTGGTTAAATGTTAATGACTAACTAATGATGTATTGTGCTGAGTTTGTTAGAGCAGGGCCTTACATCCCTGCGGGGTGGTTACTGTGGGTTTAGGCAAAAAAATGCATTTTGGTCAAGATTAGGGTCAGATTTTAGTTTAATGTTTAAAAAAAACTAATCATGTATTGTGCTGCAATGCACACAGATACATTTATTTATATTCAACCTAGAAGACAATTTGTTCCTAAGTGCTCGAGTGTCAAGCTTTAGTTGCCACTATCAGATATTGACTTTCGCTATTCTCGTTAAAAATTAAGTGTTAGCCTACACAATATATAAAATATCCATTATCATCTGTAGAACTTCAACTTTTAATCATTGTGTTATAATGCTTCAACATTGTTATTTTTCTGGCCCCTTTGCCTAAGAGTAACGTTGGTTCCTACCTGACCTGTTCATGTTTTATGGGGGACAGGTGTGGGTGTATCAGTCAACATTTTAGCGCGCTTAATATTGAAACAGAGGGACTGGAATCAGGCTGTAGGCCGGAACTGGCTCTGGAACCGGTTTGGTGGAAAAGGGGCAGAACCAGAGAAGAACCAGTTAAGCACAAAAAAGCACAAGAACGGTTCTTGAACCGGAACCGGTTTGGTTTATTGGCGGTTGGCAAACCACTTAAGAGTACTGGAGTGTGAAACAAGAGCTATTGAGTCAGTGTTGTGGTGCTGTTGCTTTGGTCTGGATCTGTGAGCTAACCACGCCCCGTTCATTTGAATATTAGAAATGGAAATGTAATGTGGCATTATGAAATACAAGTCCCCTGAAATAAATAAATGTGGCATTATGAAATAAAAGTCTCTTGAAATAAATAAATGTCTATTTAAATTTACATTTATATTTATTGCCTTATTTATTTATTTCAGAATGTATTTCATAACCTTATTCATTTATTTCATAGGCATATTTAAATATATATGTATTTATTTAATTATTTAATTTTGGCTTAAACGGCATTCCATACTCCAGGTCCCGTCTGAGTTTATTCAAAAATCCTTTACCTTGCGTGAGTGTGTGAGGCCGTCCTGCAGCTCTGAAGATAAAAGTGACTGCGGAGCTTATTCAGCTCAAAATGTTTTTAAACTTCAGCGAGTTTGAGAGGACTTTTGCATTGAAAATAAATGGGCAGATGATGTGAACCTTCAACAAACTGTGGAGGAGCTCGCTGTGTGCATGGGTTTCAGACAGGTGAGTAACCTAAAACACACACACTGTCAAGGTTATAGCTGGAGCGTCAACGTTGTGTGTGTGCACCTCACGTTGTGTATTCGGCAGCACTGCTGTGTTGTTTGCTGATACATGATTTCTGTTGTCGGATTTGGTGTTGGTTTATGGGAAAGTGTCATGTTATGTTATTTATTTTGTGTAGCTTAGTACTGTGTATTACACCTGCCATTGTGGCCATTATATTGTAGAGTGTTTGTCTGAGTTAAATCTAATTTCTGGTTTAGGATTATTCTATTAAAGTTTGTCTGAACTGATGAAGGTTGTTCGACTGGGCCAAGGCTGCAAAGTGCCTTAATATTGTTGGCCTGTGGTGAGATGTGTCTTTGTTAATGCACGTTATTTTGTGGCCTAAATACATTGTTAAAAAAGCCTATCATAAAAAGGCATCATAATATACGGTTTTATATACTCCCCTTTCATTTTAAATGTCTAAATCAGTTTTCTTAACAATTTTACATTCAATGCCCTTCTTTAATTTTACATTCATTGTTACACAAGGGATTTATACTTAAGTAAAGTTTATTTTTACTCTTGCAAACCCTACCAAGAGTAGCTATTGTTGGAAAAACAAGTTAAATACCATGTCACTAGATGATTTGCAAATATGTTGCATATTGTAAATCTGCTATAAAGGCTCAGTGTGTAGAGACATCCCTAAGGCTAATATCGTCAGCGTTTTTATGTAGTTATAGGTTTAATTGATGTATGTATAATGTCTCTTCCTCATGACATAATAACCTTCTGTTAAAAAACAACAGTAGCAGGTTACAGAGCAGTGCTCCCACAATTCTCCATGCAGCAGCAGCAGCAAACATTAAGCCCATATCCCACTATTTAACCAGATAATTACCTCACAGCATCATTTCCTACTGCAGTTGTGTAATAAGCATTCGCCCATGAAAACGCCTCGCACCACTTCTCCTTAATTAACACCCTCAAATAGCAAATAAATTGATGTGTGTGGACCAACGCTTCCCCTGTTGCTTTTCTGTCTTTGGCAGGAAGACTGGGGGTTGCTCTCACAGCCTTTCCTACTAACAAAACGTGTCCTTATTGTTAGATTTATAAGGTGTCATTGCAACTAATTTCGCATTTATATATTCAAGAATGTTCTATAATTGCTGTGCATAGCAATAAACAACTTTAGAAATATTTGTTATGGCCTCGTATCGCTCATGAATTCTGCTTTCCAGCCGTCTGTGTTTGCCAATTTTACACTCGTTCCACCCTGCTTTCATTATTAAACTGTATCTCTTGTGCAACGCTACACATCACCCCTCTTCCTCTCAGTCAGTAGGCCTATCCTTAATTAAGATCTGCAGAATTATTATTTACCAAACTTTGCACTCTTACTCTGTGATGTTTTTCTTAATTAGTACCCATTTTCCATGCTTATCTTATTTACTCGTTTTCACATTTTCACATTCAGCATCTCCATCCAGTCTCATTATTTTACTCTCACTTTTCCTTTAGCATCCCACTGCTCTATCATGTATTCCTCCCTTAACCATTTCCCCTCACTTTTTAATCAACATCCTCAACATATTTACATCCAGGCACATGTTCTGCTCCCATTCTTTTGCTCCATCACTCTTTTTTCCATCACTTGTTTATGACGGCACTGGCAATATTAACATCAGGAGGAATATTATTTCCCATCAACCACCTCCCCTCCTATATTTTTCCATCTGTCTTTTCTTCCGGTCTCTCGCCACCTCCCAATAAAGCCAGCTCTCGCACCTATCCTCCTTAATCAGCATCTTATTAAAAACCATAGAATTAATGTCTCGTAATTATCCCCGCTTTTCCCATTCGCCTCCCCCCCCCCTACTTCTCTCATCAGCCCAAAATATTTCCATGAACCTGAATGCTGACGTGAGGGCAGTTTGGTTATTGTGTTTTTGCTAGTTTTAACCAAGCAATGTGATATAGGTCAAATTCTCTCTATCAAATTCCACATGCATTTAATTTCTTGAATTTGTCCTCCTTCTAGTCAGCAACGTCTCTCAACTATTTGTCCTCCTATCAGGGGGTGTAGCTAATTCTGACCTATATTTTCATAATCTTTGTGTGTGAGTGAGTTTGAGCGTGTGTGTTTGTGTGTTTTTCTTAAGTACTGTACGCATGTGTCGACGAATAACATTTTCCAGAGCAATGTTAATCCTCATTCCCTAGATACATCAAAATACAAACCCCATTGGATTTGCTGGGACGGAAACGGTGGAAAAATTGAGAGTAACTGTAGACAAAGCCAAGTGTAAGGTGTGACATAACAAAGATGGAAAAAAGAGAAATTTTTCCTTCAGTTCAGTGCCATACTATCGGGGAAACTGAGGTCAAGCTCTTTGTATTCTTGTACATTCTTGTACTCTTTGAGTTTTAATCATTTGTTTCTAACCCTAGAATGAGTTCAGCAAGGAAAGTCTTACACAAGCAAGGATTTAAAAGCGTATTTATTATTTTAAAATTGTACTCTCGTAAGAAAATGTTTGATATTGCTATAGTGAAATGAAAGAATGTATCTCTTATCTGTGTGGTTAATGTGTACCAGGCAGCTATTGAGCCTAGTTTAGCCGAAATACCTTGAAAAGGAGGAAACGGCTGATAAATGGTCACATAATTCCTGGTTAATCCCATGCTTTGTGGGTCTGTTTTTTGCGGCAAATTGTATTATGTAATGCTCACTGAGAGACAAAAAAACATAAATACTCTACTGAGACTTTCAAGTCGTCAGAGTAGTGACTGATGTGGATGACCTGAGCCTTGTTTTAGAGGTGCTACTAAGCATATTGGGTTACCTTTGCCCAGAGGCCGCTTACCGGTCTTCAGTTTAAAGTTTACCACACAGACATAAGCGTTGTGTCCATCTTCTCATTTTACTCCCAGCAAAAAGAAACTATAGTATAATTCCAAAGTGTCGAACTCTTCCTTTGAGGCCAACACTATAATAACAACATCATTTAGAAGTGATGTTTGGTAATAAAAGGCAACCCTCTACTTTATATGCAGGAATTTCAAAATAATCTCCTGAGAGCTGCTCTTCGAAGTAAATGTAATGTAATAGTGATACTATAGTACGGGGGGGGGGGGGGCAGTTAACCTAGTTCAAGTTCAGTAAATAATCTGCTGTTGAGTGTCAGAGGAATGACCTCAAAAGAGCTGCTCCATTAAATGAAACAGTTAACAGCTAGCTCAATAAGGGTTTTTCTTCTGGCTGGGGTTGTTGGTGGGATTGACGATGGCAATTGATGACCCTAATATTTCTAAAATCCTCACTATAGTCCGGAATTAGTTGCTTGATATGCACACTGACAGCCTGTGTGCATGAGTCGGATTAGAGACTAAAAGACTATGTGTGCTTTAGGTCTTGATAATGCATGTGACACACTCTCCAACCACTGTAGCTCCTGTTTTTGTTAATGAGGTGTTCACTTCAGAGGTAAGCTACAACTGAAGCTTTGCAACACAGCCAACAGATCCCGTTATAACACGTTGATCCATCATCTCTGCAGAGTAATTGTTGCTTTATTGCTGCCAGGAAGAGGGCCTGTGCGATCAGTATAAATGTATATTCAATAGTAAAGGCCACAAGCTGGTTAAGGCCAAAAAGAGTTTGGGTCCTGGCATTTAACTTAGTGCCACTTTGCCAAGCTGCCTCCATCAAAATCAGGGCCAAATTCAGCCTTTGAGGCCAAATAATCGGTCAGAAACATTCATAAATGCTGCCTGTCTGCGAGTCAAAGAAACATACAGAGTAATAGTTGTAATGGCTATAATATATCAAACACACAGGCACATACACATTTGCAGCAGTACGTTATTGGCTGTTATTGATCCTCAGCGCTTTCATTCTTGTCTTTAGGCGGTAAATCCCAGTTTATCTTTTAGTTATACCGGACAACTGAAGAGGTCAATCTCCAGTTCCCCCCCATCATTATATCTCCTTCAACCTTGCCCTAAAAAAAGGGCACGTACACACATGCTGTTCCATCATTTACTGCAACGCAAGGCCGAAGTCAATAACCCTAATGTCATGTTGATGGACCAGGTCAATATCCTCGTGTGCTCTCTGTCTGTCTGTCTGTCTGTCTGTCTGTCTGTCTGTCTGTCTGTCTGTCTGTCTGTCTGTCTGTCTGTCTGTCTGTCTGTCTGTCTGTCTGTCTGTTTGACTGTTGTCTCCTTTTCTCCTCATGTTTCTCTTTTTTCTATTTTTTTTCTCCTTTGACCGTTTACTATTTACCATTTTGTCAGTTTTTCATTGAATTTGTGGAGTGAATTTGTGGAGTGAATTTGTGGAGTGAACATGTGCGGAACCTTAGATTAATTGGTCCTTTGGTACTTACCCGTAATAAAATAGGACTGCTCCTAGTACTAGGATGGGTTAAATGCAGAGGTCAAATTTCACTGTGTGTGCTGTGTGCATGTATGTGTGACAATTAAAGAGGGTGTCATCCTCCGATTCTATCTATAAGACTTCTACCTGTAGGGGCTCCCAGACTCTTTGTTTTGCTACCTTCAGCTCTGGTTATGTGTGTGTATGAGTCACACATGGACGTCTAGAATTTATGAATGGATTTGTTCTTAACATATGCCAGGACACACACACATAGACACAAACACACACTTGCATATAAATAGACTTTCTATTTCCCACTTCTCCCTCAGAAATGACAGCTTATCATGAGCTTACCAAGGTCATTGCCATGACGGCAGAAAACGAATGTTCCCATGGTTACCTCTTTTCATCACAAAAGGACGATTAGCTTGAAAAGCTTGGAGAATTAAGCTCATAATGGATTCCTAAACATTTTTAACATAGTTCATTTGGGTACAGATAAATGTTTTTTTTTTACTCACATGTGTTGGTTTTGAGCAGTGTGTTCCTAAAGTACTGAGGGTTTTCTATCACCGGGATCTTGGTCATGCCGATGATAACAGCATCGGGGCCCATCTCTGAGGATGAGGGAGTGTTACTGCCGTTGGAGACGTGGTGAAGAGGAGAGGCCGAGTCATCATCGTTACTGATCACAGAAGATGGTCCTGAGAGAAAGAAAGTTCAGTTTGGTTATCTTTTTTTCCATGAGGTCCTGCATGTGAGCTAGAACATATACTACACCTAGAAGACATTAAAGGACACAAGAGAAGGATTTAGGATGTTAAGATGTTATTAGCAGAGACTGAGGAGATGAGATAATAAAGTGAGGAGATTAGGTTGTTCCTGTTGATCACAATAGACATTCAAGAGGAGGATGGTTGTGTTTCACAACATCAGTTTGAGTGTGTAAGTTAAAACATGAACAGTATTCATATGTTTTTAGTTAAAGGTCCCCTATTATACTGTTTTTCATAAATATATTATAGGTCTCAGATATATACAAAACATGTCTCTGAAGTGTTTGGCTCCAAATACCAAACAGATCATGCATTGTAGCGTCCCATAATCCCCTCTGTTTCAGCCCTGTTTCAAAAGTGCTGATTCTCTGTCTGTCACTTTAGATGAAAATAAGGAGCCACCCCCCACGCCCCTCTGAGAGATATTTGGTTAAAAAGAACACAATGGTGCTCTAGGAGGAGATTCAGGTGATTAGGTGGGCGGGTGTTCCCTTGGTTGGTTATTGGCTAATGGTTACACAAGCCAAAAAATTGTTATGACATCATAAAGTGGCCAAAATCTGATCAGCTCATTTTCAGACAGGTTTTTATATAAATGGATCAGGACAAAAAGTGAGCGAATCTTTTGTCCTGAAACTTTCAGAATCTCTTTACACAGAGGGGACACATGTTTATGTATAAAAGACATGAAAAAGTGGATTTTGCATAATAGGTGACCTTTAAACTAATACGCCACTAAGTTTTTAGTGACTTGTGAAATGGCAGACTCATTACAACGCTCATAGAAGTACAGAGTTATAGTCTGTATCTGACACAGGTCACATAGGGCTCTAAAGAGTTAAGGGATAAGTATTCTTGGAGCAAAGAATGGAGCTTTGTGCTTGTCTGATGGTTGAGTAGTGTCTGAGACGCCTACCCTCTTCTCCTCTCCAGTGCCAGAATTGGGTTGAATTTCTGTTATTTTCTGAAGCAGACAATTTGACCAGAGTGCCTAAAAATGCAGGGCTATCCATCAAACAGTTCAACCTGGCTCAGCTTTGAAATGTCATTTGACAACACTCAGTTTTTTCATTCTGTTTATCTTGTGATTGAAGATAAAACTGTTGATAAGTTAGCGTTAAAATCCTTTCTCATAATATTACAAATTGTGGTAAATTGTTTTAAGTGCAAAGCATAAGCCATAAAACTCATGGCTCTGTTACTCCAACTAAACTGAACCAAATAGATGTTATTTCCTGTATCACCTCTACCAAACCACGCAGCCACTTACACTTTCTATTGCAGGGCTGCTTTCAGTCTGAAAAACAAAACTTTAAGGAATCTTCTAGTAATTTTTAGTACATTGAGTTTTAAGCCTAGTAAGTAAGTAAGCCAAAATTAGCATCACAATTACTATCACAGTTGACCTGTATTTCAGGACTAGTACTGAAACTTGCTTTCCATGCCTAGTTTTAAAATGATCACTTCTTGCTCCAAAAAAACAAAATAGCTACCGGCCAAAATGCCATACTCAAGGCTGTTGTTTGAAGGATATGTGGATGGGGAAATAGCAGCCCCCATTGTGCTGACTTGAGAACACATTTGCACGTTTCCATCTGTGGAAATGAGCAACAAAGCCTGTAAAAGTCCCATTAAAGGGTCAAGCCTGTAGAATAGCACTAGTTCCTTTGTCAACAGTGGTTGTTTTCATGTTTGAGTGCTGTTTATTTTTTAGGTCAGGCTCTGCAGCATTTAATGATGAAGTCAAGGTAAGAAAACAATAATAGCACATTTCTACAAAGCTGGAGGGTAACCGAGGAAATTAATGGATGTCTCAAAAAGACGAATGTCAATAATACAGGCACCTGGAAGAGTAAAAACCCAAGACTGGAAAACAGATAGTCAGTTGTCTTTGCTTTAATACGGCTATTATTTGTTGAAAATATCTCTGGAGAATGGGCCTTTCTAAATCCAAACTGCTTTTTTAGTCTACATAGGATTTCAAATTCATACTTCATATAACAGACATTTTGTAATGCAATAACAAAGTGACCATATAAATGATTGCTCTGAAAACAGAAGAAGGGGCAATGGCATGAGTTAGACGCCTTGAGACCAACCCTTTAACAGAACAATTACTTATTTTGGCAGGAGAACTGAGGTGTTGTTAGTTAGTAATTAAGACCGCGAAAACAATCCAGGAACTCTATTCCATCTTCACAAGTTACAGTACACCTTCATGGCATTGCAGCTAATTGCCTGCGTCTTTGGGTGGAGTGACAAAGCAAACAATATCAGCGCCACATAGCAGCTACATTTGCAAGTGTGTACTGGCACATGTTCATTCTCACTCTCTCCCACATAATGGTTAACACACACAAATACTGAAAACATTTTACGGAACACTTTCCAACATAACTGTCTGTGCTCGTTCAGTTTCATCCCTAACATTTACCTTAATACTTACCACCGTTAAGGATAGGTTCACATTTGTGTCTTTGAAATATATCCACATGCCTGTTTGCGTATTTATTACTGCAGTGAGAGTTGCCAAAGAAATGTCATTGTACTTTGTATGATGACAATAAAGATATATTCTAAAAGCATTGACTGGTCTCTGTAGTGTAACCGTCCATCAAAATGTGTAAGATGGAGGTTGGGATGGATAGATGGGTCAACAGTTATTAGAGTCTAACACAGGAAACCTCTGTTTGCTTCCTATTTCCTCCCGCAATTTCACATTGTTTTTGTAAGCATGACCATAATCCCCTTATTCCCAACCTTTACTCAAAGTAAGCACTAATTTCAACCTCCAAGTGATCGTTTTGTATTTATGCCTTAATCATGGCAAACTAACATAGTGTTGCTGTCACATTATAAAAGAAACATATTTTTTCATTTGTAACAGTTTCGTAACCCTCAGACCTCAGATCAGAAAACACAACATTGAGGGCATGGAGAGGACTTGTTGCAAATTACACAACTTTTTATTTGTTCATGTTAAATTGTGTGACTGCTTCTGCCCTGATAGCAAACAAGCCCTCAAGATTACAAAGATATTGCTAAATTGTGGAAATTTGCACAAACTGGATGGTGGAGACACCTACGACTTTTTCACCGTTGTTTGTTTTTTACTGTATCAAAGATCAACCAGGTCTATATTTTTGTCGTTCTGTCATCACAATGTCTTTTGCATTGCAGATGATAAAATCACAGGAGTGAGGGCCACAAATTCTAACAAAATAACTTGATGACGACACGCACCGCTTGAAATGTATCTTAATCACGCAAGTACATGGAGGGGTGAGCAAATTACGGCTTTTCAGTTCATTGTCCTACAAGTACTGTTATAAAAGCTTGTGAGGAGGATTTTATGTTTCATCGTGCTCGCATTTATGCATTCTTCACTGATTTAGGGGGAGTGAAAGAGGGAAACGAGTGTGTATGGGTGTGTGTGTGTGTCTGTGTTGGTCGCTTTAAGAGCATAATTCGATACTTCCATCCAGTCTTAGTTTTTCAACAGCTCTAACACATGTCAGTCGAAGAAGAATAACACTAACGGCAGGTTTGAGCGTGGAGACTCTTCTTAGATTAAAACCTTAATCCTAATTACACAACTACACACGTATACGCGCGAAGGCAATGACGCAAAGTCCTTTTGCAGACCTCTTCAAGACACAAGCATAAGCCTGCAAATATGGTGTTATGAGCTGAGATTGATTTCCCATGAGCACAAATACAGTAGATGTATTCCCTCTCATGTGGTCTGTTGTGCTGAATTATAATATTGGTTGACATCGTTCATTTCCTCCGTCCCTGGACTCATATCAGGCTCTAGTGCTGCTGACAAAGCCTGATTGAGAGGGAGAGACTGAAAGAGTTTGTTTGTGTGTGTGTGTGTGTGTATGGGGGGGGGGGTGTTGGTAACTCATGAGGATTGAAAAGGCCTTGAAAGAGAAAAGGAATGAGAGCAATAGCACAATAGTTTGTTTTGTCTGTGTGTGTTGTGCACACCTATACGTGTGGTAAGTGTTTGTGTGCTTGTTTGTTGAGCAGATATGTTTTCCAGCAGCATCTTTCTGTGTCCAGGATCAGACTAGTATGCTAATGTGTCACTCTGAATGAATGGATACTATAGAGTGATGATGGACGAGCAGAGAATACCAACCAAGTCCCGGGCTGAACTAAAACATGTTCTTGCTCTTTGCTGATTTGCAAATGTTCCACAGACTACTAGTTTTTTATTTGACACGCCTTACAAATTGCTTAGTGAAAAAAAAAAGACACCTTCTCAAAAACGTCAACTTGTCATACTTTTAACAGAGCCCTATTTATATTGTTGTTTACATTTTTTTATTTTGTAATTGATTGAATAACCCATTTTACTTATGTTGTATATTTGAAGAAGAAAAAATAAAACAGACTTGTTCAAAGATTTGTTATAATGCAAATGTTAAAGATAATTTTGTTGAAATTACTATTATCTTTTAATCAGGCAAATATATTCCTTCAAGTTCTATAAAGAGTTACAAAAAACAGATGTAGATATTGAATTGTTTTATATCTGTTTCATTCAAAACACCAATCCTGCATCTAAAAGGTTTTTGTTCCACATTAGACAAGCTGACAGCTGGTAAATATTGTAAGTGTTTTACTTTTTATTTATTTGAATAAAAAAAGGACATCTTTGGTTTCCCTTCAAATTGAGACTATATCATTATTTCTAAATGGGAGACAGCAGTTTTGCGATGTTACAGCTGACAGGCCTAACAAGGGGCTGTCGAAGGAGGACTTGGTTTACACATTTCCCTCACTGGAGAAACTCTGCATTCAAGAAATAAAGCTGTTCGTTTTTGTCTGTTTGCGGTTCTCACTTAGTGGGAACGTTTACCATTCTGAGATTATCTCAACGTAACAAAGGGAAGAAGAAAAACATGGCGCACACAAGAACGCAGGTTATTGTCTGTCAGGTTGTGTGTTTGTGTTGGGAGGGGCTGAAGATCATTAACAAAGAGAGGTCTCAGGGTCAGATCATTATAAATACCGTTAAGCTGAGGGGCTACAAGAGCCTGCGTGTATGTGTGTGCGTGTGTGTGTGTGTGTGTGTGTGTGTGTGTGTGTGTGTGTGTGTGTGCGTGCGTGTGTGTATGCTTGTGCATGTGTGTGTGTGTATATGAGAAAGAGAGGTGGCAGAGGGTCCACAGGGACTGACTTGGTAAAAGGGGGATGAAAAGATGTAGAGCGGGGAGGTGGAGGGAGGCAGAGGGGAGACGGACAGGAGAGGTGAAGGTATAAGTGGGGTCAGGTCACGACCCAACACTGTTAATAGACATGGAACCGATGTTTAAACTGGTGGAGACTGGAGCTCCTCGCAGTCTGGCGGGCAGAAGAGCTGGTAAACAGTCAATAAAATACATTGCCTCGCTTACAAAGTTCAGGTCATGACTGAGAGGTGGGTGGCTGTAGGATGAGCACTGAGCATGCCAATCAAGAGGTTGTTTTTAAGTCTATTTGTCTTTTTAAATGACAGGTTCAGGCTCTGTGTTGTGATGGTAGATGTTTGAGATGTCATTGTAGTGAAATAAATGTGATTTAAGTTTAGGTGGGTTGATTTTAAATTGTGGACTTTTTGGAGAAAGTTGAACATTTTCAAAGAGTACAAATGCAAATTTGACCACTAAGGAATTTTGCAACCACATGCTACTTTGTTAATTTGCTCTGTCCTTTTAATGAGCTTTTAATTACGCTGCTGTGTTTCAGATCTGTAATTGGTTGGTACAAAGTTACGGTGATCCAAGTAGTAACAATAGTATTAAGTAACGAAGAAAATATCATCTAGGTTTCATGAATCAGGACTTTGCCATTTAAGTATCATGAAAGCATTTTGAGGACTGTCTCTTCTCGTTATAGCGAAGCAGAGAGAGACATGAAATGTGGGGAAGGAGGGAATGGTAATAATACGCAGCAAACAGGCATTTGTGCTTGTGATGTACGCATCCTAAAATCTCAACTATTTTCTTGTCCTGTTGTTGTCAACTCTTGATCAGGTTTGTGAAATGAGATGACAAATGGCCCTATTTCTGGTTCAACAGCTGTTTCTGTCAGGGGAAAATTGTCAATACTGCCATCCAATCAGAGTACAGCTCATGAACAGCGACGTTGTTAAATGAATGACCTCATGTGCTCATGGCCTGCTTCATTAGAGGTTTATGTTGAGTGCTGGGAATCAGACGCTTGGTGAAACATAGCAGACGTGTTTTGTCAACATACAGTACAGAAGTTATACAAGCTTGTCGAGTAGGTAGAAAGAACCATCCACTATAATAGCCATGGGGATAATAGAAACTTGACTGCTGTAGTGTAAAACAAAGATATTTCTAGATAATCATCTTGTTGTTTTAGAACATAAATGGATGGTGGGAATTAAACAGCTGTAATTTACCCCCAAAAAATGCAATCTTGTAGTATTTTGTGAAATTCTGATACAGTCCATTAGAGGAAAATGGGCGATGGTGGCACTAAAAGAGCTACAGATACAACTGCAATGATTGTGAGTCACAGATACAATGTCACACTGTTGCGTCTACGTGAACACTCGTTTATTCGGCTCTTTAAGTTGCTGTTGTGACACCGGTGTTGCTGTGGGAGCCCGAGGGTTGGGAACCTGGATGGGAGCAGGCGTTTTATGGCAGGAGCCTACACTGGAGTTAAAACGATGACTGTGAGGGACCATATTGATCGCTCTAAGGCTCTCTGGGTACACCTCAGACAAACTGAAGCCATTTACTGCTGCACGTTGCCCAGGGCGATGGACGTAGAGAGGCTATTATGGGATTTAAGGACATCAGGGCCCGTCAGTCAGTCTGTTAAAACAGCTGGCTTGTTTTGTACCCGGAGAGGAACAGCGGGATCAGTTGTTCGCACATAGTAGTAGATTCCATTTCTTGAGATTACTGTATTGTTGGCAGTCAGTTAGATCAGAGCGAAAGATTGTCTGAAATATGGGGTTCAGACACACTTCAGAGGTGGACATGGACAGCCTAGATATTGGGTCTAAGCTGACAAAAACAACAAATTAACAACAAGCTTTCAAGTCTCATGTACAAGGGCAGAAACCCTTTTTGCTTACAGTATTCTTGACAATTTCACAGGCACAGATGAATATGATGGCTGCCATAAAATGATGTTCCTCTTAATTAATAATATTTGACTACAAATCAAAATACATGACGGATACATTCCTTTTATCGTGTCTCTATTGGACATTTTATCCAAGCAGTCAGTGGAGACACTCGGGCCTCAAGGCAAACACAGGACTGCAGCCACTGTTGACGCCCAAAGGTCTCAGTGACCCCTTAAGCCCATCACAATACGGCCAAAAACACACTCATAGGTGACTGGTAACCTGAACTCTGTGGTCTCTAAACTCTGCTGTCACCCAGCCGAACACAGGAAGTAATCTATCGATCCAGGAGGAAGGGGGATGGTGGGATGCAGAGGAGGAGAGACGGCAGAAAGGGAAGAAGAGCGTAAAGAGCTGCAGATTTGCTGAGTGGCTGGCTGACAGATGGGAGATAAATAGAGTTTTAAAAAGACGCAGGGGAAGAACAAAAATGCAAATTAGATTTTTGGATTTGAAAGCCTGTTTTTTTTTCAGCTAATCAGCTTCTTTCTCAGAGCAATACGGTTCTGCTTGAACACACAGTTTTCTGCCAAAGCTACAACAGTTTGGGTTATATGGCATTAGAGATTTCTTTATGTTTTTCCTCAGTGGTTTGATGTGAGGCGGAGGTCAGCAGGAAAAGGGTGATGTCCATGCACCAATCAGGATTTAGTTTAATCTCAGGTTGACTTATGTTTCCAGGCTACTGTCAATCAAATCTGACCAAACCACACCCACACAGCGCTGACAATGCAGATGAACTTTAAAGTTTTAGTGTGGTGAATAATTATTAATGAAGTTTTTACCAAATGTAACTTATTTAGTCATCAACAGTTAAGAAAGTCTCCCCACATCTGACTGTGTGACAGGTGCTTTAAAGGAAAGCACAACTGCAAAACTAAAGAGAAAACTTCACACATTGTCTCGCTTTTTGTGGTATATTGATTGATTTACAACATATTTGTATTGGTCCTTTTCACATTTTTGCAATCAATTAAGGGGTATCCATTGTTATATCTGTATTGGCCAACAGAATTCATCACGGTTGTTAGAGCTGAATTTTGTTGATGTTGATGTTTTAAAATGTTGTTTTATTGTACAATTAGTCAAAAAAAAAAATTAAAATATAGAATTTTTAGGAGTATAAAACCAAGAAAGGCAGCAAATCTTCACTTGTGAGAAGCTGGAAGCAAATAATATTTGTTTTACTATTTTAACTTGAAGAGACTGAAACTAATAATTGCTTATCAACATTGTTGTCGTTATTTTGCTGCTAATCTAACAACACCAATGCATTAGTTTAGAATTAAGATTTACCTACCACTGTATAGAGTATTCATTGTTGTGTCTTATTTCATAAACAAATAGCAGCTTTTAAAATAGATTGAAGTAAACGTGTCAATCTTTTTTAAGAATGCTATAATGTCTAACTTTAAAATGTCATACATAAAACAGTGAACTAGTTGAAAGAGATCAAATGGAAATAAGAAGAAGATATCATATGAGGCATTAGCAAGAAAAAGACCAAGAGAGAATAAAAAGGGAAGAGAAATAGTGGGTTGGATACGGTTGATGGGTAGAATTTCCTCTACGCTGCAGTTTGGTTAATGTCTGTATGAATGTGACCGTACACGCCAAAAATCCTCCTCCTCTGTGGCTTAATGCAGACACCTATCACATTCCCCCTTCCTCTGAACCGACCACTGGTAAAAATAGACGTTTCCTCTCCTCTCTGACTCCGAGCATCTCTTTTCTCATCTCCATGCGTGTGTCTACCACCTCGCTTGCTTTCGTCATCTTGTTTTTTCCCCGACATCCTACTCTCTTCCTCTCTCTCTTTCTTTAGTCTGATCTTTTCTATTTGTAATATTCATTCCACATTCACCTTCTCATATGACACACTGGAAGACCAATTCCTCCTCCTGAAAGCAATCTGAGGTGGTCAGAGATGTGAAGAGGAAGGAGGAGGTGAAAGGAATTCAACTGAGAAAAAGTTGTTTTGTTTCCGGTTCTGTTGCATCAGTTATCTGTTCAATATGGAGAAAAATGCCTCAAATGATAATAAATTAGAACTTATTTATTGTATTAAACCTCATCGCATCTCACCCTCCCTGTTTTGTATGTTACCAAACCCGCCTTTAAACTGTTAAAAACTCTAAAGTCTATAATAAATAAATCCTAATAAATATAAGCTCTTAATATTCTTAATCTTTCCAACCTGCCGTGGGTATACTTGGTTACACATTTGGACTTCAGTATTCCATGTGCTTTTGACCCCATTATATTTATTCTTACAGCATATAGCTGAAGCAACAACTTAGGATCTTTGCATTTATTAAGGTATTTTTGCCAGTAGATTATACTATATAAAATATTATTGTTTATTTTTTTTTTTTTTTTTTATTTAACCTTTATTTAACCAGATAAAAGCATTGAGATAAAATCTCATTTTCAATGCTGACCTGGCCAAGAAGGCAGCAACGTTACACATAACACATAACACAAACATATAAAATACAGAGAACATAACTAAGAAAACAAAAGACGAAAAAGCAGTCCCTACATTCTGCACATTAGGACAGTAAGAAAGGTACACTACTTATTACTGCAAGAGCAGCTGGTGGTAAGGACTTCAGACAACTTCAATTTAAAACATGCTATTGAGACTGCTTTTATGTCAGTTAAGGATCTGAAGATCTCTTCCACTACTGCTCCTTACCCTTTTAATACTTGTGTTCAAGCTTTAGCCATCCCACTACATCAAAACTCCTAATCGCCATCAATATAAAAGGAAACAAAGGTTTGCACTCTTACTAGGCTGGGACACTGGGATAGTCAAACCGTAAAAATGGAGAATAATTAAAGACATGAGACATTTTTGCCGTGTGCAGTTAAGATATGGATAGTCAAGACACAGGGAAGGAAAAATGATTTACAGAAATGAAGAAATACATGAAGTATTTGGATGTGGCATTGATTTCAAAGCCAGAATGGTCACAGATGTATTTGTTCTCATGTTCTGTGTCTGACTAAGCCTTCTGTTCTGATACGTGGAGAAACACTGAGTGCAAAGTAAGCACCGACACACTGACGCACACCTGAAGGCTCTTGCACTTTCAGATGAAAAAGACACATTTGCACAGGAGGGACACCAATAAATGATTTCTTTTATTGGAAAGAAAACAAACCTTTCTTTCTTCTGAAGAATGAAATATATTTTTCAAATGAGCCTTTCAACAACAGTTTATGGAAGAGGATCTTAGGCATAAGTCCATTTCACTTGAGCAGTTTCTATTGTTCAGCTCTGCCTTTATGCTCAATATCACATGACTTGTACATGTTTTGTATCCTTACCATGGAAAGGCATTAAAGGTCGCCATTGTGCATTCATTAAACGGATTGCTATTTTAAATTGATGCTTTAAGAACTGTGCTGCAGTTAGGAGATGATCCTTGTTGATAGAGACAAATCAAAAATAAGGTATGGAAATGTCTGCCACTTACACATGAAGGTAAAACAGCCACTTGCAGTCAAACAAAAAACATATCATTGTTTCTCAGAAAGTATAAATGCAAATAAAAAGGCGAAATAAAATAAAGACAAAACATAAAATAGCATTTACTTCCAGTTAAATACCTATTATACTATACCGTCATATTTCCCAGTGTTAGCATGTTGTATTTCTTTTAGCTCAAACATCTTTAACCATTCCAATAAAATCTGAAATATGCCATTTACAATGGTCAAACACAAAACATGTACAATTATGTGCAAAAGAATCAGATAAATGTAACCCTTAAATGAGCTTAGCATCCTTTTTTAAAAAGGAACTGTCAGGGTTTAATTGACAATAGCTTATAGCTTCTGAGAGGCAATGTTTTCTATTTAATTGAATCGTTCAAAGTAATCTTGGCTTCCCAAATCCCAAGTTGACAAATTTAAATTGGCTGAAATGTTGTTGCTTGTTGAAATGAAAGAAAAACAGGAACAAAGTTATCTTAAATGATGGAGGAAATATTTCTCATGTAAGGTAGCTCCCAATGGAGTTCATTTAGCATGAATCAGCATCATGCTTGTTTTTTTCCTACGACATTTTGGAAAATACACTTGTTTTCTTTCTTGTGGCCAGTAATATGATAAGATCAACACCATTCTCTTGTCTGTCTTTTGGGAACGCAGCCAGCAGCCTGTTTGCTCAGACATGTTGTATCTTGTTTGTTTAATCTGGATAAAAAACATAGGGCACTTCACCAAATGTGGCCTTTAAGCCAATGTCTTTTCATCAATTCATGTTTAGTACTTGTCATGGCACATTTGATATTGTCCTACCAAGTGACTGTTTCATTGATATGGCTGTCCAATAGTTAATCAAACTTAATTTTGCACTAAACAGTAATGAATCCATAGCAAATCAGATTGTAATATACCGATATGTACTATACTTTTATGTAAAAAACACAACATAGCTTTAGTTTAAATGCAAGTTCACACTGGAGGCAACAGAAAAAAAGTTACATTCATGTTGCTGATGAAGCTACAATTTCTGTATATGTCCGTTTGTCAGTTCTTTCTCAGCTTATCTTTCTATAAAAAACAAACACACATACAGATGCAGACATAAATGCACCCTCAGTAACACCAGACACACAAAAACACACCCACACTTCCCAATCTCCCCGCTTCATTCACTTTGAATGTCATTATTACTTGCTTCAGGGCTATTCTAATTAATTATATTTACATTTTTTATTTATTTATTAATTGTGTTGCATTTTTTAAACAGTCTTTACTCTGATGGGTTTAAAAACAATCTCATGGTGTTTCTGATGCCTAATTAGCCTTTGGCTGATTGATTGATTTTTCTCTTTTCCTCAGCCCCAAGGGATTGTAATGTGGGGTTTTAATCTAATCATGAGCATACTAATCCTTTTGTATTAATACACAAGTAAACTAAACCTACAAATTATACTGACTGTGAAGGTTTAACTAATCAACATTTTCCTCATTCACATATTTGATTCAGTCAATGTTTAACTGGAAACGCTTCACAAAGCTTTGCGGGCATTTCATTGTAGTGTTATAGAATAGTGTTCCATTAATTTGCAGAAAACCACCAACATACCAGACATAGTTTACAGACTTTCCAAAAAACTCCCACCAGTAAAGAAATGAACCCTTAAAGTGAAGTATATGTAAAGTATAAACATTAAGTGCACTTTTAACAGCTAACACACCACAGTATGATCAATGAACACCACTTGAAATGTAAATTTTAAAACATGAGTGAAAGTGCACCGCCCCTTTTATGTCTTATTAAAGGATGCAGAGGCTACTTAAGTGCACACTTTTAAGATAACGTGATTTCATTATATCAGCCATCTGAAAACCCAACGTGGTGTATTTGTTGTATTTTTCCAGATCACATTCTGTATTCTGACTGGAGTGTCTAAGGGTTTGGGATAAACAAGACTGTACCCTATTAAACTGTGACTCACTTTATATTCTCCCACATCCACGTAAAGTGTCCAAGTCTTTCCTGTAGCTCTCTTAATAAAATATTCCCCGTGCATCTGCCCTGACCTCAATCTCTGCCAGCACTACCTGTGTGTGTGTGTGTGTGTGTGTGTGTGTGTGTGTGTGTGTGTGTGTGTGTGTGTGTCCTCCCATATACTGACCTGACATGTGCACAGATGGTAGACTTTATGCAGTAAAATGCTACCTACATGTGCATATATGATGCACTTAAACACTTGACATGTGCATGTTATTATTAATTAATGTGTGCAATTGTGAATATAAGCATTTTTCTGTCTCCGTAATGTAACTGAGATGTGCAGCATCATATCTGTTCATGTGTATAAAATGTACAGTTGTGAACAACATGTTAAAAAAAAGTGCATTGAGATACATATTTATAAAGGTCTAATGCAGGTTTTCTATGTGCATACAAAGCTTCTTGTGTCTTAATGTGCACATGTGTTTTTACAGACAGATACATGTATACTGCATCTGTGTCTCAGAAGGTGGGCGGGAGGAACAGATGATTAATTTAACAGTGAGACCTCCATTTGTGAACTAGTGTGTGTCAGTATAGGAAACTGACAAGGTGTGTCTCCCCTAGTGAGTTATAGACAAGGCAAGTCACATATTAAACATCCTGTAATGTAAAAAATATGTTTCCCCCAAAAACATACCAATGTTTTTGGATTTAAAGAGCCCCCGATTTTCCAGTAAAACGGAGCAGCTGGCAGGAGAAGGGGGAGAAACAGAAATGTGTCTCGTGGTGGATGTGCTGGATGTTTTGAAGGGTGTGGTGAATACCTGCAAAACTAATTTGATGGTTTTGCGGTAGTTTGAGAGCACAATTCCTCCCAAACAGTCATGTAGTGTGCTCTGCAACTTCTGCTATGAGCAAGACTGTGTTAAAGACTTTCAGAAACCTTGCCAACTAAACACAACGTTTTCCCTTTTTTACATTTATTGCACACACGAGGAAGGATTGGAAGTGATTTGAATGCGTTCCCATATCTCTGATCACTTTTATAACTTGTCTTAATGGCAGCAGCCCCAGCTGCGCTAACGGGGAGCTGCTGCCAAATGTAAGCAAAATCACTTTTTTCTCAGTCTTCAAAGACTCTTTTTCTTCCATATTCTTCAAAGAGGTTCTGGTTACTTGATTTAATTAGCCTCAAAACTTCCTCAAACTGGTCTGCTCTATTTGGCAGGATCATCAAGAGCCCGTAGAGTGGTTGGATTATATATTATGTTATTAAGCAGGGTAATACAGGGTCTAATGATTGACGTTGACTGAAGCAGCATTCTTTTCCAAGTGTGTTGTGAGCATGAAGACATATCGAGCCGATCTGTACAGCATGAAGGGGCTCAGTTGGTAACGTCCAAAATTAGCAGCCAAGGTGCCTGAATCTTCCGCAGAGTAACACTAGAGGGCTGAGTGTTACAGAATGGAGGTGTGTTTATTTGGGGGGAATGTAGGTTAATGGCTGTCTCTGTCCCTGTCATCTGAATAATTCATCCAACGGGAGGCTTTTATGTGTCTGTGATTGGTTGATCAGGCTACTGCATCCCAGGGCTCTACCTGGTTCTTTTAGACATTGATAATGGACACCATCCATCTTACCACTGTCTGTGTGTGTGTGTGTGTGTGTGTGTGTGTGTGTGTGTGTGTGTGTGTGTGTGTGTGTGTGTGTGTGTGTGTTCATTTTGTATACATTGTTTTGTTTTGTTGGTTGGAGATGTGGACGCCCCTTTATCGCTCTCCCAACTTCTACCTTTTCTATCCTACTAACATGCTCTCGCACACACAAACACAACCACTCTCTCTTTCTTAAAGTCTCCTGTTTGTCCGTCTCCGTTAGCGTGAGACCGACTCCACTGGGATGTTCTGAAACAACGCACAGCCTGAAACACAAAAAACATAAATAATAACAAAAAAGACAGTAACAAAAGAAAAGAACACAAATGTAAAATCATAATAATAATAATGACAATAACCGAGAAGGCCTTTAGTAGTTGCTAGTAGTGTCAGTAACACAAGAGTTTGGTTGCTTAGTATTTGTTAAAAAATAAAAGCTGAAGAAAAAACACAAGGCTTTTGCAACATTAAACTAACTTTCATTCATGTATCTAATGCTAAGGAAGAAAAATGATGTAAATATCCTTGTGTTGTTTTTCCACCCTTTATAGCTATACATACTGTGAGTCAAGAATCTTTTAAGTTAATACATCTAGTATTAGAGCAGAGAGGTTTAGTAAATTAGACTAATGTTATTCCGAACAGAGCGGCACCAGACCTCTTGTAGTCATTATACCTGGCAATACAATACTTTCTTAAAGACTTTAAGCTTATAAATCCATGGCCAGTTCCATCAATTGCCGAGGAGCAATTAAACTATTAATGCAAACACTGAATACACAAACCAACACTCAGGTAGTGCAAGTAAGCATGTAGGTATGTAGGTAAACAAACACTCAAAGACAGACCAAACCTCCTGGCATCAACAGATAAACCATTTAATCAAGCCAGGTTCCATCCATGAGAAAACACACATGAAACTACAACTACGTCATTTCTGTAGAATTGGTGGTTTTAGTGTTTAGTGGGTTTTATTGGAGTCAATGGATAAACTGGAAGACACTTCTGTCACTGTAATACTTAACATGTGTACGTCTGGTGACAGTTACAGTGTTTAGCAGAACAACATTTGTTCTTTTTTTTATTAAATAATTATGTAAAAAGATAGAATTGTTTAAGTTCTAGATGGTTAAAAAGTGTATGAGCTTAACTCTGCTCTGCATATGATGACACCCACTAACTCTGTAGGGAGTAAACAAACCAAGCATGTGTAAACATGTCAGAAGTAGTATAGACAAAAGTACTAAAATACAGTCAATAACGTCCTCCAACTTAAATTAGGTTTCAACTTCAACGGTACTAAAACTTAACATTTTGACGTTTAGAAGGTAAAATGTTTTTAGTTTTATCAAAATTAAGTTCATTAACATTTGCTTTTGATTGCTAAACACAAAGTGCATCTGATGCTTATGGGATTGTATTGTGTTTTGACAATTAAAAGTCATAAAACGAGTCTTGTACAGAGTCAAATGTTGACCTACTGCTAGTGCTGGAAACCCTCTCATCTCTGTGTGTGATAATGTTGGGTATATTTATTTATCAATTATGCAGTAAAGGTCACAGGCAGTGTGATATTTTATTCAGATCCACAGAAGAGCAGCTTCCCACTAAAATGTTTATTTAACACTCACAGTAGGGATAAAGTGACCTTTAGCCAAAACTTGAACAATAACCTTATTGATTCTACACACATCTGAACTTCACTTTCTAGCCCTCGACCTTTCCACTGCACCCAAATCAATGGACACACTCACCTACTTATATTGCTACCTTGTAAAGAGAGAACAACGGGCTGTTTAACATATTCAACTGTTTCAACTCTGTCACATCTGTGCGTGCAAAAACACGCATATATAAAAGATAATTAGCCTCATGTTTCTTTGAGAATTATAGGCTGATACCACCACCTGGCTTGTCCCAGAGGGAGCCAAACACAACAGCTTTATCGGTTCATAAGGATTATATGTACGCTACCAACCTGTCAGTTTATGACAGTGTCTGAGCCAGCCAAATAAATAAAACCTCTCTTCTGGATAATGGCATAATGGTTTAAATGCATTCCAAATATCTTAGAGAAAATAAGAAACGTAATCAAAAAAACTTGTGTCTAAAGTTTTTGTGATAAAACAGTTGGAGGTGAGTCATGTTTTGCGAAACTTCAAACGGAAGAGAAGAGAGACATGGAGATTAGGTGAGAAAATATATAATAAGAGTCAAATTCCAGCTGTGTCACAGCAGTGGTTTCTATTTAATTAATTTTAGCAGGTTTTTGTCCTCGGGTCTCAGTTACATTTGTTTTGATTTTCTACTGCCGAGCTACAAATGCCTAGCTACATTTAAAAAGATTGCTTCTAATCATTCTGACATAACTTGTTGTTTGGACCAGTGTTTTTTAGGAGGTATGTTTGCCAACTCACGCTGCTATTGAGTTTTTAACATTTAGGCTAGTTTACCGTCAGAGGTAATTTTCTTGTTCTGATGGCGTGTCCGTTCTAGGAGAGAAAACTTGTTTTCAAACAACACATAGTGTAAGCAGACCTCAGACATTCTGCCCTTTCTGTTATTGTTTACAAATCCTCCTAATTGCCAGTACAAGCTGAGATATGTTGCTCAAGAGAACATTTATTTTAACCTTGGTATACTTCAGTGAAGAACAGAACTTGTTGCGTTCCTACTGAGTACTGCTGCTGTTGGCAGAGGGTTTATTGTCAAAATGAGAGGGCAGAATTCAGGACAGAATACAGGACGTTGTTCAATGACATCCTCAAGTAATCTCCAACTATTTCTACAACTGATAGATCCCTTCAGGTATTTTCACACTCAAATGTCAAACTGTCTTTCTTCCGTGAAGATTTGCCTCAGAACTGAAAATCTTTTGGCATTGACTCGGCAAATGTAGACATTTTATTCTCAATTGTAATTCAAACAAACCAAATAATTAAGAAAATACTGGGCATATAAATCTTGTTTGTTTTACACATTTAATGCCAGCATTTTATGAATACTCCCTTTTAACAACATCTGTGCATCACAACATTAAAGATTGAAAACATTCAGGGCTGTGAGGGTACACAGCCTCCTGGCTCCTGCATGCAATTCAAACTGTGCTTCATAAAGACTGCACTGGCTTTCTTCCCCAATAGGCACTGAATGGGAAGAAAATGTGGAAGTATGCAATATATGGATAAATCAGCATGGGCTCATTGGCCTCAGATAATTAACATAAAGTGTTACTCCTGTTGCTCCTATCAAGAAACTAATGAGGACCGAGGGTTAGGAGAGTCTGGGATGGAGGTGATACTCGTCCTCTATGAGCTTCTCTGTTTGCTTGTTGAAACTGAAAAACAGCCCTGATGGATAAACCCACAATACTGAGGGAAACATCCAGATTGTGTTTAATCATACAGTAGCTGCTTGTTATGTCGTGTCCCAAAACAATATCTCTACTACAGCTGCAGTTTTTAGGATGTGTAATTAGGGAGCTGGTGCAGGGGAAATAAAGTCAGAGCAGGCAAGTAATGGCTGAGACGTCTGTCAGCACAGGAATGTAAAGGAGAAGACCATGCCAGGCAGCTGACACTTTATGATAAAGGACAGGAGGAGGCGAGCCAAGAACAACAACCTGCTTTCCCCCTTAAGCTGCGATTGTCGTTTGTGTTTGATGAAAAATGTAGATAGAACGAGGTGATTTGCAGAGTAACCAAGGAAGAAAAACAACAAACTTGTCACCAACACTATATGACAACTAAGCATTGGCAACAAAGACAGAAACATTATTTGACCGGTAAGGAAGGTTAAGATTCACCTAGTGACCAATACAAATCCACCTCAGATACACTATGGGTTATTATTTGTACCTCTGCCCTTCTGTGATTCAGCTGAATACTTCAGTGTGCAGAGGAGATCTAGTGAAATGATATTCCCAGGATACAGCGGAAGAATGTTACATGAAAGGGTTTATTGTTATTGCAGAAGGTTTCCATGTGATGGTTTATGCATTTAGCAAAAAGAACTAGGTCTGGAACCTTCTTCTATAAATCCCTTTATATATCCTGAAAATGAGCAGCTTCATACTAGAACAGACAGTAAAATACCACTAAGTAACAACGGAGAACGAAATGACCTTGATCCAACTTTCTGATGCACGGAGTAATGGTGGCTGTAGTACTGGCATGACAGAGCGTCACACAATAGATAAACATGTATGTCTCTGACTGCAAATTAATGGAAAGATATTAGTTATTAGAGTTGAATTTGTCAATTTGTCGATAGCTCAAATTAAGTTATAGTTCGTACAGAGCTGGCCTCATAAGGATGTAAACAACTTCAAATTAAAGTCAGCAATTTCGCCCTTTTATTATCATAAATTCAAGAGGACAAGAGGTGTGGAGAGAGTGGAAAGTGCCAGTGCCTCTCTGTTGGCCTTCCCTGTACGGAGTTCTGCACTTGCTGTGCAGAATGTCAAAATGTGTCCCCTAACGTTTCTGAGGAACCTGACATTTAACATTATATTCTGGTATCTATATACTTGACTTCTCACAGAAGTATTTGATGAATTGTATACTGTACTTTGAATTAAGGTTCCAGTTTCAATAAAACTTGTACTATTTACACCTATGTTTTAAAGACTTGCAATTTAGAACTAATACACTTTATTGTATTGGGTTACTCTTATTCTGACTATTTGGTGATGTAGTTCAGCCACCTGGTATTTCCCTCTCCAAATATAATGACCATCAGACTGAGCATTCTTAACTTATAGGCTATTATGCCACTTATCCCCCATTCGGAATTTGACTGTATCAGAGAAGAGGTAGGCCTATGTCTAAAGAAATCTCATTGCAATAGAACTGTACCAGATATTTCCATACAACTACTGGTTAGTGTTCAATAGTACCCTAGACAATTCAGTAATGGTATATTTTTTAGGGATTACTGTTTTTCTGATAAATGAGAGAAAAGTGATTGAGTCCTATGTTCCTATCACCAAAACTACAATTTCCGTCTAAACTAAAGCTAAGTTTACAGGACTATAGTTCAGTATTTTTTTACTTAAATAATTGTCTGACTATTTGGTGATGTAGGACATCCACCTGGTTCATACCTCAGCAAATCTGAAGAGGAAAAGAGTGGTCATTCTCAAGTTATGGGCTTTTTTGTCACCTTTCCCACATTCGGCCTGGTCTAATTTGGCTCTTTTTCAGGGATTGGGGTAGTTCTAAAAACAACCAAAAAAACATTTTCTCCCCCAAAGAAAAATTCGACAACAATCAATTTAATTAATCGGAGACCCTAAAGATAAGAAAAATCATTGTTGTCATTTGTTCTACCTCGGGTAGGGGTATCTCGAAAACTAAAGCCTTTTTTGAGGACTTGCTGCTAGACTATAAGCCAACATAAAAAGATGTTCAAGCCATGTACACTTTAAATAAAAAAAAATGAAATACTGGTGTGGTATGTGGTTGTTGTTTTGTAAATCAAGTGGTGTCAGCCATGAAATCAAATCAAATGTACAGTCCTATTTGTTACAATGTGTGCAGACATTTTTTCCTTCGTACTTCTATTTATAGGCCAGCACCTGTTCGTTTCTACTCTCTCGCATCGTTTAAACCAGCAGCTGCCTTTAAATATTTTAAAAGAAATACATTTTGGCACTTCATGTGTCAGGTTTCTGATGCTCAGTATCTCAAAGCAGCACTCTGCCCAAACTCAAAGCTACAGTTTCAACATCAATGTCATGTTTGGCTGCCAATCACTGTCAGTCCTTGTAGGAGGAGTGAAAATGTTTTTCATCCTATGACTCACATCATAAACAAAGCCAATAAATGGGGCAAAGATCTCTCGGTTAGAGGCAACCTGCTGCAGTAATGAACCCGCGCTTTATGATCTGACGTCTTTTCTCTCCGTGTGCTGACTTTAGTCGCTCCCAGGTGTCGCTTCATGTCTCCGCGTGCGTTTGTGTGTGTGTGTGTTTCTGAAGGTAGTGATTCACTCCTCTCCCAGACTCAGCGAGTGATAATGATTTAGTTTTGGATCAGCGCAGGTTGGCAATGACGCAGGTTACCATGGCAACAGTATGCAATGTGCAACGGCAGTTGTCCATGTCACGCTACAGACCTTATGACAACTACACACACACACACACACACACACACACACACACACACACACACTGTATGCATTTTCTGTCTGCATCTCATCTCTGTTTTCCTCTCCCTTTTGTTCTCGTAACACACACACAGCTGTGAGAAGCACACCAATCATTGGCTGTTGCCATCATCATTTCCTTAACTGCCAGACCAAGAAAAAAGCTATGGAAAAATTATTTGTTTGCATTTTTTTATCAAATGGGCCACAAATAACCACAAACAATTTTTTTTTTTTGACTGACCACACAGTTTTGTTTTTATGAGCCTCTACCAACTGTTCGAGCTGGCCTTTTATGGTAAAAGTGCATTTTCAAGAATCATCATATACAGTACAGTATTTGTACGCATCAAACTCAAATAAAACACAAACTGAAATACATTTGTTTCTTTTATGGAAAATGAGCAATATATACAACGAGATATATTCATAAAAGATAATAAATTATAATTGTAAAAAAAAAAAAATGTAAAAAAGTAATGTAAAGTGTTTTTCATAATAAAAAAAAGACTTGCTCATCTTACTGTATATGCTGAATTGGCCTAACAGGAAACCACTGGCCTAAGAGCAAATGTCTATATCCTGTGTTGGCCTAACTTGCTCATCTGTGTGCAACTTTGGGCTGAATGCCATGCATGAAAGGTGCTTTATAAATTATTATCACTCTTTCACTCTGAGACTCATAAGGCAGTACTAGATTTAGTAATATTACCATGAGTCTAGCCATTTACCATATTTTATTGGAAAACATCTCTGAAACTCTGAAAAAGTCGTATTGCTAGTTTACCATAAAAAGCCAATTCGACCGGTTGGTTGAGCATATTTTCAAAAAATTAATTACACCCTTGTTAAAACTTTTTTTGTGCATCAAGTTATCTAAATATGTTCAGTCAGTGCTCTGACACTAAAATATGTCAAAAAGGATATGGTTACCTTACAAAAGTTGACCAAAAAGAGTGATTTCTTCAGCAGTGATTTTTAGCATTGCCAACTTTCTCAGTGGAAGCTAGCTGAAGGGCTTTCTGTTCGAACCACAGTGACATCTAGCGGTTGTTTTGTGCATAACACGTCAACCAGAAGGTAGAGCTGGCTGAATCAGATGGAGTTCAACTTCTTTTTTTTTTTTTTCAACAAGATATCAAGACACAAAATGTGCTCTACCAAATGGTGGCGCTGGCAGTTAAAGGGTTAAAATCAATGCATTTTGTAGGCTAATATTCACATGCAAGTGGTTGTTTGTAATGATATGTTTTTGTTTACATAGTTATTTATTGACTTTTCTATTTGAGTAAAAACATTTACAATGAATTGATAATGAAAGTAATTTGTTGCACAATCTGTCCAACTGTTCTCTGTATGGACTTTACTTAAATGTGTAAGGCCCCTCCTGAAATTGTCTTTCTTCACTTATATTGAGCAATCAGATCTTTCTTACGAGAGCTGCCCCCTCTTATTACATTTGTTGACTAACTGGTTGTTTTGGTCTTAGTGGACTAAAGTTGTATTTGCCAGTTAATCCTTTATATACATTAGTTTAAGCTATATGACTTATTTCCAAGAAACGTACAAGTAAGGTGGCCCTTTTACATGATTCTTTGCAAGGAAACTCATTTTACAGATGAGTTGATTAAAAAACGAGTGTATTGAGACGAGGGCAGCCCAGCTGATACATGCATATACAAACATATACTTCTCATTGTTTTGACTGTATTCCAGGTACCATCTGTTAGTGTAATCAGCTTTTTCTAAGGAAATACGTTTGATTTTCTGTACATGTCAGCTTCAGACTGCTTCTTGCTAAGTTGCAAAATCCTTGAAATCCGTGGACAGCTCAGCAAAATGTTAGGGCCTGGCCCTGTGCCATGGACTGGACTATAACAAACACAGTCATAAATCCAACGGTCTGCTCCGAGGCTGCTCACATGCAGGATGTGCCGAAAGCCTCAGGATGTGTTTTCTCTCTCAGTCACTAAACCATGCCAAGTTAAAGCTTTCTTCCTACTGTTCACGTGTTCTGTCACTGTCTGTCTCAGTCATCCGTTGGTTTTATTTGTCATGTCCCACTAACTTTAGTAGTTGTAGTCAAATTTGAATCATTTTCACTCAGATGTAATTTTTGTGAAAACTACAATTACAAAAGCATGATTCTGTATATCACCAATGTACCAGTTCATTTTTAATAAACAAACCGTCTCAAAACAGTTCCTTGAATTAACTAATGTACAAGAAGAAGAAGAAGAAGTATGTAGGTTTCGTTGGGCTTTTAAACATTTTGTTTCCTACGGAGATGAGCAATTAATGATAACCTAATAGATGAGTAGTAGTAGTGTAGAAACGTTCAACATCAAACATAATAAAAAGATAATCGCCTTGCATTAATCATGCTTTTATACTTTATTAAAAATAAAGGATGATTAACACATTAAGAGATACTAAATACAGACTGTAATGAATAAAAGTCAACAATGGCTGTTAATTGAAATCACATTTTGTAGAAAAATAGAATAAAATTAAGCAAACAAATAGTGATAAAACATTTAGAAAAATATAGGCTGACTCTGTTATCGTAAGCGTTCAATAATTTTCTATTTAAAATCACTTGGACACATTGTGTAATTATCGTTATTGATTCTTGTTTAAATATAGTTTTAAAGTAAATTTGCGTGCTACAACTCCTGGATGTAATATATATATTATTTAGCAAACACGAAAAGATGCCTTTTGTCGATTATGTTTTTATTCTGAGCACATAAATGTTACGTGTTAGACGCTTTTATCCAAAGCGACTTACATACTCAATGAGCAATTTGGGCTGAAGTGTCTTGCCCAGGGACACAACGACATGCTGACTGCAGTGGGGTTTGAACCTGTGACCATCTGATCCCCATACCAAGGCTCTATCCACTGCGCCACACGCCTTCTTTTTTTTTACATGTGTACTGTTAACAAATAAGATTTGGTCTGAAGAGTAACGTTGCAAGACAATATGCAGGTATGAACATACACTTATCTCTGAGAAAACCTTAAAAGGACTGACTGAAAACACATTATTTATCATATTTCCCTCTTTTTCTTGCATCCTTGTTTTCTTATCTTCCCATCATTCACCCCCACTTTTACCACCACCCATCACCACTACACACACGTACACACACGTACACACGTGTACACATGTGTACACACACACACACACACACACACACACACTGCAGACCAGAGCTGCTGAACGTAGCATTAGGCAGTTATGGGAAGGCAGGGTAAGGAGGCCAGAGGCATCCTGGCTCAGTCTGGACAGGCACACGATCAATTGATCAATCAATTAACCTCTATCTGTTATAGTGCAGCTCTCTCTCTCTCTCTCTCTCTCACACACACTTCCCCCCCCTTTCTGTTTTTTTGCAGACTCTCTCGTCCTCTCTGCTTTATCTACTTCCCTGCTGTGCAGAAAATTCTCTACAAATATACAACACAAAGGCAGCCACACACAGTAAATGATATTGGCATCCATCTTTGCCAACTCGTACATATTCAGGAAAACTGGGGACTTTTTGTGTGTGTGTGTGTGTGTGTGTGTGTTGTGTGTGTGTGTGTGTGTGTTGGTCGCCTGAGTGCAGCAGGACTATGTGTTGATCGATATCCAAAGCCTCATTAACATAGACCCTATCATACATTCACTGTACTGCCAGGAAAGCCACATTGATGCAGCGTGTACACTCTCTGGCAGCCATGACATTTACTGAGCGACCAGCGGGACCTTGAACAACAACACACTGCCGTACCCTCCGAGGGGGAAAATATCACACTGATGTGATGAACACAGTATAAACGTCTGCTTTCAAAAATACTAGTGTGGACTTGCATGTCTTGTCTCTGTTCTGATGACTTGAATTTAATGACTTTGTCAAATCGATTATGACTTTAACACCAAAGACTAGTAACTTCACCAGGACTTCATAACCTCCCCAAACTCGAACAGTACATTTGATATCACCAACAACAAAACAGCAAACAACAGATGTATTTTTAATTAAATTAACAACAGCCAAGATGTAGAGGTGGACAGTAACTTAGTTCAGTTAATCAAATAATACGTAAATATTGTGTTGAGGGTTCTTGATTATTTCTATTTTATGTTATTTAAAATGTCTACTCAACTAGGTTTAAAGGGAAATGTAAAACTTTTAACTGATCTAGATACAAACTGTTACTGGGCTGTAACAAGCTACATGGAAGAAACGATAATAACTATAAAACTATCAAGGAACATTATAAGTGAATTATACATTTTCATTCATAATATATTTCAAATACAAGTGATATTTTAAAAGTTTAGTTACTCTTTATTTTGTTCATTGTGATTGTTCATATAAAATCCTCATCCCATTTCTCCTCATTGTTGAGTGCCATCTGTCAGTTTTCATCAGCGTTTTCTTGGGAAATACGTTTCTGTTCATGTCAGCTTCAAACTGCTTCTTTCTTTGTTGCGAAATCCATGACGTGGACAGCTCAGAAAAAACCTCATCCCATTTTCTCCATTGTTTTGGACTATGAAAAGTTTTCTTTTGCATTTCAGTTACTTGTAGAGACTTAAGACAAAAAGACTCTGGGACAAAATTAATGGAAGTTTTAAAATGGCATTATATTTGTTGAATGCATGTAATGGTGTATATATGACTTAAAGAAGAAGAGTTGTGGACTTGCTCTTGACATGGGACTTGATAGCCAAGACATGAGACTTATTTGCAAAACGACTTACGCTACGTACACACGTTTCCGTTGCGTTGACGCTTGCCGGTGGGCGTGTCTGGCGCTTGGGGTTAACGCGCCCAACAACCAATCACATTAATCTCCCGCCCTGGACACACAAAGCACGCGGTCTGATTGGCTAGCGCTTGTGCATATGATTTGATTGGCTGGCGCTTCCGTGGACGCTTGAAAAGTTGAACTTTTCTCAACTTTCACCGCGAGCAATGCAGGCAAAGCGAAGCAACGGAACCACAATGCAGTTCGGCAAAGCGTGACGTCACCCCATTCAAAGTGAATGGGAAGCGTCTCCGTTGAAGCTTCCAAGGGAACCGTGAGTACGAGGCCTTATTCTCTCAAACACAACTCAAACCCTTATACACTTGGTGTGTCTGAGTCCTTCGCACATGTTATTGTGAGGGAGAGTATGTTGTTGTTTCTTCACAACGATAAAAGCTCCATTGTACTTTGTGTGTGAGCTGGCACATAGATTTCAAAGCTCTGCCTGCCTCTTATATATTTTGTGTGGGATGGTCTTTATGTAAATATTGGCTGAACCTGTTTGTGTTCCTGAGAACTAAGTGTTGTTTAGAGGAAACAGTGGCACCAATGTCATTAGCTCTTCTCTCAAGAGAATATAAGGATACACTTAAGCAACAGCGAGGGATATTTCTCTTTTTATATACTGTTCAGGAAATGCAATATGAGCCCTCTTTTGGGGGGAAATTATGTTGATGTTTATGTAGCAATTACATGACAGTCAAAACATTCTTCCTCATTTCATCCATGCTCAGCCATCAGAAAATAACATTAAAGTAAAATGATTTCCATTAATAAAGGACAACTGCCGCCAGAAAACCTCATATCCTAGACTCTAGTATCGGCCTCGTCCTTAATATGCAGATAAATATGTAGAAAGCATGTGCTCTTGGTTTCCTCATATGACCATTAAAAGTCCATTTATTTCATTTGATCTGCAAACAAGGTCACACTAAACATTGCAAAGTGCTTCCTTTTTAAAGTGGGGAATAATCAAATAAAAAAAGTTCTAATCAGCTGCTCTGTAATAATTTCCATCTGTTCCCTGCACAAATTGTAAGTATTCAAAATGTCCTGTTCCCATACTGCACTCCCAGTATCAACTTTGTCCTTTTTTAACACTCCGACCGTCTGTAAAGGTCAGGTTGACAACACAAGACGTGCCACTCCCTAAAGAAGATGACGAGAGGGAGATACTAACGGTCACTATCTCCATGTTTTCTGACCACACACACTTTCCCTTTTCACAAATGTTTAGACATGAGTGCTTTCACATCTGAACAATACAATTATAATAAAATCAAGTTAAGGACTAATCTACAGAATAGGACATTTCCAAAAGAGTTTTCCAGTTTTATAACCAGAAGCAAAGACTGACTACAGTGCAGTGAGTATTTCTTGTTTTCTGGGCTCGAAACATTTCTTTGGGGCCTATTAAATCTATGTTGAACAATTTGATGAAAGATGAGAACACACCAGAAATGAATGTTAAAAAGCACAAAAAACTAAAAGTGCAATGTGCACAAAAAGAAAAGCTGCAGTCAGGCAAGTGCACAGACAAGGTCTTCAGGCAACGCTTCACTTCGGAAAAGAGCACTCTCCATTTTCAGAGCACTTCAAACAATCACTGCCCTCAGGGTTCGCCATAGGCATTTAGTATTTTCTTCCCCCTGCTCTCAAAACGAAATTCTAACAAACAGAACTGTTCCTTGAAAAACATGATCAAATACACAAAGTGAAATAATAACCACCAACAGAGCTAGGGCCTTCTTGTCTATCATCCGTAATGTTATGTTCTGTACCAGGACTTTGCCTTTTGTGCATGTATACAGCAGAATGCATTACAGATTGTCTAGATGTTCTTGCTTATCAATTTAAAGTATTAATACATACTACAGTTATTCACAAAATGTGGTTTTATTTTTGTAGCTTCAGCCATCCGTACTACTGATACAGTAATAGCTCAAATCTGTGAACATAGTGGTTAAATGTGGTCAAATGGGGCAACAGTTGATCATAGTGCTCCACCAATAAAACCCTAGTTGAAGATAACTGTAGTTTCCTTTAAAAACATAGGTAGTAAAAAAAAACACTTAAGTCGATAAACTAATTTCTATTCTCTTTCTTATATCAATCATTTTAGTGCAGTTCACTCCTATCATTTATCTACATTTTCCGTGAATAAGTTGAGGTCTATTATCTTGATGTGTTTTGTTCTGCACACTGCTTATCAGATGCATAATGATTCAGTTCAGGTATCTATAGTTTCAATGCAGCACTTCAGTGATTCTCAGAGTACAAGCCAAAGCTGCTCACCTCAAACAACCCACTGACTTTCAACAAGTTGTTATGGTGTCTATGGAAACGCACTTGTAAAGAAAGACAGTTAAACAGATGGCAGCTATCATTCAGACTTTCTAACCAGCTGACCCTTATTATGTGCCCTTCTCATTTATGAGGGACACACACAAACACACACACACACACACACACACACACACACACACACACACACACACACACGCACACCAGATAAAATACACAGTTGTATATTTGTCAAACACTGGTGCTTGGAAGTCTACATGATTTCCGAGTCGTGCCAAGTGTTTTTATCTAAATTAGCATAATGGCTCTAGGCATGGTAATGTTGATGTGACAGTCACTTCACAATTTTAGCAAGGACTGAAACATTGATAAATTATCAGGTGATTTGGTACAAACACTAGCCATAAAACATGGTACAGCATTCCCAGTTGATGAATTTTACTGATGTTTGTGATAGCCTGGATATTATTTCTAGTGCCTGAAGCAGTTTTAAATCTTTTTTTAATTGTTATATGGGAATAACTTTGGACCGATGTCATGGTCCCGAGAAGTTGATTTTCTGAAAGTTTTATTCCCTGACTTTTCATTTAGGTCTGTCTTCAGGTCAACATTTCTATGTTAATAACCTGCAAAACTCATGATATTAGATATTTGCTTCAGCCTCAGCTGTACTTGTGTTTTTTGCTAATATGCAAATGCTAGCATGCTTAAAAAGGTGGAATAGGATGTTAAACGCATACCTGCTAAACATCAATATGCAAGCATTATCACTGTTAACATACTGACATTAATATTCAGCAATGGCTAAGTAACTTAACCCGTGTTTAGGCAGTGAATGCCCGAATATCGCATAATACTGTTTAAACCAACTACCGCTGCAAGCCTATTGAACAGTGTTTGTAAGAGAATCTCAAGAGCTGGAGGCAAAGGCTGCTTTTCTGCACGGAGAGGAAGCAGTTAGAGGGTGAGGAGGAGGAGGAGGAGGTGGTGTACGCTGAGCATGCTCTGTAGTGCCTTTGGCCTAAAATGAAGCTCTGCTGACCTTGAGGGTGTCATATCGATTGATCAGCAATGATGAGCTGTGTGTGCATGTGAGTGAGAGAGAGAGGGAGGGATGGAGGCGTGTAACTCCACCAAACAAGGAGAAAACTGAAACCTTCTCTAATGATGAATCATTGATAAGTGGACAAGGAAGGACCTTCTACGTCCATCTCTGTCTTCCTCTCACTTTTTCTTTTTTTTCCCTCTTTGCCTCGCTCTTTCTCCTTTAACATCTGATTCTTAAGCTCTTTCTCTCCATCTTTTTTTCCCCTTAGACTGTCTTTCCATCTCTTCTTCTCTCCCTCACTGGCTTTCTCTGGGTTTTTCTCACTTTCTTGTCAAATGTCAGTTTTAGCATTCACTCTCTCTTCTCCATCCTTTTTCTCCCTTTCTGCACGTCACATTTACGGTTTCGCGTTCAATCACTTCTTTTTTTCCCCTGTTCTGACATTTCTGTCTTGTTCGTGCACCAGATGTCAGGTTTATGTTGCCGCTTCTTCCCTAAAGGTGCTTAGAGGGCATGAACATATATAGATGCTGTTTTATGTCCTCTCCTCTCTGCCTGCCTGTCTGATGTGTTTTTCTCTTCCAAGAGTCTGCAGTGTGTTAAGGAGGGTCGTTGTGTGTCATTTTGTGAAAACCTTTAAGAGGCCTATTTCACCCAGATTGCTGTCAAGGTTTGTTTCTCAGAGTGTAAATCTCTTGGTTGTAATGGTATCATTTTTAAGCCTTCAACATTCGCTCAACATTTTTACTTTTTCTCTGTTCTGTCTTGCAAAAGAAATCTTAACTTCAGCAAGTGTACATCTTAAAATGAAACCTAAACACCCTTTTGCACTTGTCCATGCACCTAAATATAAATAACAGCTGCTGCCAATTGAACTTTACAAGATTACCTTCCTTTTGAGCCAATCCGTGGCAAATGAGACTCATAGGGGAAAAACTCCTAATTTTGTTAGGTGTAATGTAGCCTTGTTGTCGTATGTTGGTTCCCAGACTCAGGCGGTGTAGTTCGATCTGAAAGTTTAGCCTGAATTGTGAACAATGTGGATTTTAAGTAACTGAAGTAACAACCATTACAACCTAAACAAGTATTTCAGGTTTAAATGAAAATACTATAACGTCTTTTGACTTTCAAGCAGCAAATCTATTGTGTGGTTTCTGGTCTTATTGGCTAATAATCAGAAGCAATGCCCCTGTTACTACAGATAACATCACTGCACTCAGGGATTTATTTTGTTTATTTGAAAGTACCAACTAAAAATAATTAAGGAGGTCCTGTTTGGGACGTTCAGTAGTTTCAGTAGGTGTTAGGATTTTTACACCTACTGAAAAAAAAGTATGATCTTTTAATCCTGGGTGAACCTCAAATAAAGTTTGCTCCTTTAACATCTGAAAATGATGACAAAGTGCAACATTTGGCGACTTAAGAGCCATTTTCCTCAGGAGTTAATTGAGAGGCCAAAACTAGCCTTTAGTTTGCTAGCATGTTCACGATGACTTTATAAATGATAATATGTCTGTGTTATGTATGGCCAACAAATCCAATACTTCATGTTTAATATGTCAAGAGCAAAGTCGAAAAAGATTTATAGAATTTCTGCTACGCTAAAGCTTCATTCACTCTCTCAACACTCTCACTACCCACATGGATCATCTGCCAACACAGGAACACAACAACTATACACAGTATATAAAATATCCATCCTGTGAGTGTCAAGAAGCGGATCGTGAGAAGCAACCTGTAACAAATGTTGCCCATGTGTTATTGATGGGTACGGGGCAGAATAATGAATTCAATATAAATAATGTAAACCAACCACACTTTCTTACTGAACTGTCAGACGGAGACAAGCAGCGATTCCTCCAGTCAGCGCGGAGATGTGCTTTTCTCCAGCACAACTGCTCAATACGGTACGAGGCCTGACACGCTCTCTTCACACTTTGTGATCACAAGTTCCTCACCGTCAGCAATGACTGTGTTCATGTGGGGGTGTGTACGCATCTGTGAGCATGTTTTAATGATTTAGATACCATGTCGCCATGAGCAAGAGCTGTTTGTTTTTAAATAGCGCTGGTAGTGTGCTGAGATCTGCGGTTATAATTGTGTTTTTAAGTTGAACTTGGGTCAGCGGTCCGATATAGGAAACATGTGGAGGTTTCAAACTGTTGCCGTGGTTTAATCACACTCTCCAACACTGTGTGTGACTCTGCTGCACATATTGACACCACTGTCTCTCTCCTTACATGCTGCAGGGCACATACATCTGGATATATGTGGAGCGTGAGGACAGGACCACATGGGGAGACGAAGTCGACGGTGGAACGGGAGAAGGATGAAGACTCGAGGGGAGCAATCAGAAGGGCAAAACCGTAATGTGACCCAACATCCTACACACATGAAAGCATACACGTGCAAAAATGCTTAGACGTACAAAAAACACACACATTCTGATGTATAGGGATGCTAAGAGGCATTAGAGATATGTTTTTCTTCAGAGCAACCTCATTCACCTCTCCTGGAGGAAGAGTGAACGTCACACAAAACCATAAATCCACACACACTCTCACAAACACACACACCACACACATACAATATATATACTGGCTGCGAATCTGTCTCTCACCGCTTCCCTCTGAGGGGGCCATAAATCAATCACTGCCAGAATACTGCACTTCAACAGTGCAACCGAGAGTCAAACACACACAGAGGAACAGGCACATACACATTTATCACGTCTGTCTCTACATTTGCATTTCCTTTTTGGTTTGGTAATTTGAATGTCAAATGTGGACCTTCGCTGCATCAAATGCTAATGGTTCAAGCGGCGCCAAAGAAATTGATTTATTCCTACAACAACTGTATCTTTAAACAGCATAAATTACTTCCTCAGAGTGTTGAGTTCTTTGGTTGCTTATCATGAATGCATTGTACTTTTTCAACCTAACTAAAGTCAGCTAAATGGAAAGCACAAAAAAACAGTGCCTATACCAAGCGTATGTATATTAACATTTACACAAAGCTGAATATCAACGTTCAAAAAATGAGCCAGTGGAAATAAAAGATGAGCATCTGTCTGCTTACAATTCTTAAACTGCACATTGACCATGAACTACATTTGAAAAACTGAATTTCCATCATTATGCATGAATAAAACGAAGAGCCGATGGGGGTGTTGTTCAGTGGTTATTTCACAAACAATGAGAAAATATCAGCCGTGTAGAAATTAGCAAAAAGAAGACAAATCAGTTCTAGTACGTCAGTATGATAAATATGAAACAATAGATTAGTTTCACTTGCTGCCATTTCTAGAAGTCACACATTGCTTTGAAAATGCTTTTAGAAAAACTTGAGCAGCAAAACATAAAGGATGAAAGTGTGTGTGTGTGGGGAGGGAAAGGGGGCGGGGCACAGTAGTTTAACATCAACATAACAAAGACCACAGGCGCTCAGTTTAGTTGACATGCGTGTTACCAGCAGCACTCAGACCCAGTGAACCTCCTTCAGACAGCAGCTGTTTCCACCTGAACAGAATGGATTCATGGACACACGATGGGCCGCATAATAAATGAGTCGGGAGTCCTTAAATTCTGCTTTTTCTTCTCATACATGTAGCTGTCCCATCTTGACTTTAGTGCCAGATTATCCCTTTGAGGGCTGAAATAACCACTCCAAGGAAAATGTCCACTATATCCATGTAATGTGTACACGCAGCAACTGTGGCGCAGGGGGAAAATAAGTCTATCAATCAGAGGGTCAGCGGTTCAATCACACCCCCATGTCAAAGTATATTAATGTTTCTCTAAGTTGCTTTCGATAAAAGTGTCTGCTAAATTACATGTAATGTATGTATGACCAGGAGCCTCATTTAACTGGCGGATAATCCACACTAAATGTGGAAATGTACGTACACATGGCAATAAATATTCAAATTTATAAAAAGTTGCATACACCTGCCAGTGCTACATTTCCTTTATACATCCCAGTTAATGCTAGTGTATGTGCAGGGGCTTTGAGGCAATGGCAAAGCATATGTTTACCTCCTCAAAATAGTATAACTGCAATTCAGGGCATCTCTTGCTAACGTCTGTAAAGGACATGTCATTTGGGAAATGATACAGGGTTCTACTTTGTTTTGATTTTGGTGTTTTGGGGCAAATATATTAAAGGTCACCTATTATGCAAAATCCACTTTTTCATGTCTTTTATACATAAACATGTGTCCCCTCTGTGTAAAGAGATTCTGAAGGTTTCAGAATTGTCCTGATCCATTTATATAAAAACCTGTCTGAAAATGAGCTGATCAGATGTTGGCCACTTTATAATGTCATAACGATTTTTTGGCTTGTGTAACCATTAGCCAATCACCAACCAAGGTAACCCCCCCCCCCACCTGATCACCTGAATCTCCTCCTAGAGCACCATTGTGTTCTTTTTAACCAAATATCTCAGAGGGGCGTGGGGAGTGGCTCCTTATTTTCATCTAAAGTAACAGACAGAGAATCAGCACTTTTGAAACAGGGCTGAAACAGAGGGGTTTATGGGATGCTGCAATGCATGATCTGTTTGGTATTTCGAGCCAAACACTTCAGAGACATGTTTTGTATATATCTGAGACCTATAATATATTTATGAAAAACAGTATAATAGGGGACCTTTAAAATGTGTTTTTGATGTATCCATGAATCCATCCAATGCTACAGCTATGTTAATAGTAAAAATCTAAAACAAAACAACAACATTTCTGGGGGATTCATTCTGTACTGTTTGTCCTTCCCCGTCAAGTTGAATATGACCAATGACTATAAAAGTAAGAAGTCTTACCTTTGATGCCAAACTTGGAATTCCCTCCAAACTTGAGAATGACCAACATTAGAAGGAAACCGGTAAAGGCCACAGCAGCAATGCCCACCACCACGTACACCTGCACATTGAGGAAACAGAGTTATACTTCATATTCAAAAATATGATGACACCAGAAGTTATAGACTATCGGCATATTTTCTAAATCCCTGCTGTGTCTTTGTATCGTGGTGTGTCCGTGCAGTTCCGTTTAACATGATCAAAATAGATCCAGCTCAGGTATCGATGAAATCAGCAAAGAGGACAACAGTAAAATGTGACTTACAGCGACTCTGTCTTCAGGAGGTTCTAGAGGGGGGCCCTCTGTTGAAGGAGAGATGGTTTTGAAAAGGGAAGAGTCATTAGAGAAGTGAAGAAGTCTTGTTTGTTATAGTAACATAAACATCCTTGAGTAAATATAATGTTGAAGTTATATGCTTCTGCAAACGTTTAACATTGTGTGCATCTGCTCCGAATAAAATATAAATACTACTATACATACTTAAAGAAACTCGGTTTTATATTTTTCCACAGCTAAACAGGGTCTTTCTTATTATACTTATTAGGACTAACTAGCTCTACACTGAAATATGAAGAATAGTGGTTTTTTATTTCCATGTTTTCTTCATCATCTTATGATGAGGATGCTGACTTTTGCCGGGAAAAATACAATCTGGGCCTCAGTGTTTTAATATGCTATGAACTTGGCCCTTAAGTTCATATTTTGGAGTTTCTTATTGGCTTTTTATTTGAAAAGGGTCACCTGGAAACATAAGTAGCTGGATAACGTTTTTTAAAAGAGCTATGACAGCACAAAGATTCACATTGATGTCATTTGAGAAGGCAACATTGATGAAATGGCTTTTGCCGGCCTGAAATCAAAGATAAAACTTTATACCAAATGAAATATTCCATATTTAATATATCAATTTAAACTGCATATGTGTTATAAGAAAACGTAAAGCTTGACAGGCATAGCAACTGTAACTACGGGGGCTAAGCAATGTTTGTGATTGGGAGTGTTCGAAGGTGTAGCGGTACCTGTGAATGGATCTGTAGCGGGGACAAGATGTGTGAGAAACAGCAAAAGAGAAAAGAGACAACAGAGACAAATTAGCTCCTAAACATATCAACACACTTCACTTGTAAATTATTTGACACGCACTTCACATCTAATGCTGTCAGTCATGAGTTTGTTCTCTAAGCTTGTTTCAAAAACATTACACAAACACAATACACAAACCAACAGACAACATATATTTAGCATGCACAACATCAGAAATAATAAGAACGAGATCAGGGCCAGAATGTGGAAAAAGGAAAAACATCCCTAATGCCTAGCTGCAAGATGGTGTAGGTATGTTACGCACCCTCACCAACTTGAGAGAAAAAAGAGAAAGAGAAAAATGTCTAAAATGTAATTTGTGTTAATTGATAGGGATGAAAATGATAGGATGTTAAACAGAAAAAACATCTGAAAACACTGACACTACTGTATCCATCGATCTGGACTGGATGTTTTAGATGTATCACTTTTACATTAGATACAAAATGTGTAGTCATGAAAAATGATTTCACTCACCATAATAGATAGGCTCCTTATCCGTATCTGCACATGAAATATGAAAACAAAAGATAACTTTTAATAAATATTCTCTCTGATATTAATATACCAGTGTATACAATACATAAGATGTTGGCCTGTTTAACCAAGGTGGTGAGAAATGTTGCTTTTTGTGAAGCCAATACCGTTTTTTCAGATTTATTTTTATGTGCAGATACTTCATTTTTAACTTTTTTAAAGATACTGTTTACCTGCACACAATCACCCTTCTGATCCCCTTAGAGAATCAGTTCCATGTCTATCTCACATGTCATTTGTATATTCTCTATAATTTAATATTAATTATAATAACAGCTCCTCCTTCAAATCTTGTGACTACCAAAAATCGCTGATACAAAACCGCCAGTATGGCATTGCTTTTGTAAAAGGAAAAAAATAAGCTGTCATATTCTAGCTGGTGCTTTAAAACTCAGAGGGGAAATGTTCTTGAGCACAAAGGTCAAAAGCATTTACCTGAACATTTACTAAACAGAAATCTCTAACAATATCTTTTATAATTTTTGTATTATAATTTCTTATAATAATTATATTTCTTATAATAATTATAATTCTGCAAACAAAGAAATACTAATACAGATTGCAAGTCACATTAATATACGAGCTAAATTGTGTAGTTCATTGCTCAGTGTTTACAAATCGCCACATTTGAGAAGCTGCAACATGGGATTATTGCTTGAAAAGTTAGATAAATTATTTATTATAGTTATATAGATTATATTTTTTATACAATTTTTATATACATTTATTTAATATTATAATAATTATTAACTGATGATAAAAACAGTTGATGAGAAATGTTTTGTCGTTTGTCTTATCAATTCATTGAGCAACTGTTTCAGCTCTGTACTTAATGAAAGTAAAGTAACTCACCCTCCCAGGGCTTGCTCATGAAGTGCGCCTCCACCTCCTTCGTGTCTGTGCCGTATTTGTTTGTAGCCACCAGCTTGTAGCGGCCGTTGTTGAGGTGTGTGGGGCTGTCGAGCTGCAGGCAGCCGTGGAACTCTCTCTCTGTGACGTCATGGATCATCGTCACGATGAATTTGCCCTCCATCACAAGTTTATCATCCTGATACCACAGCAGCTCTGGCTTTGGGTTTCCTGGGAACAACATGAAGACAATACTTGACACGGTGATTTTCAGTGCTTTCAGATATTTGAATCATAAGTCTATCTTTGCTCATGTAGTCGTTGCTCTGATACATTTAACGGGAACATACAAAATTAAGGCCAAGTATTTTAGGCCTAAAGACAGAAAATAAACAGCTAAGTCCCACTAATGCTGTGTTTCCAGTGCATAGTACTCTACATAGAATTTCATTTTCCATTTGAATAGTACTGCCTTACAGTAGCCTAGGCGGGGTGAACAGCTGTTCCCCGTAGCAACACCAATTTAAACTGGCGTGTAAATGGAAGACTTGCTGAATTATTTAATTTGCAACCAAGCAGAGTTATGTCTGCCATCTCAGTTTTAGGGTAAGGTGTACATTGTGCTTTGCCAGGTGACTGCAAAACATTCTATTGACAGCTATTTCTTTTTTCTAAAAGTACCAGGTGCTATACCTAGTGGACAACCAAAGAAAGTCAAGTGGAGCCCTAGCATGCAGTGGAAACTCGGCACATAAAAAATGTGTGTATGTGTTTACCTGACATGCTGAAGGGGATGCACCAGTGATGGTCGGGGATTGCATCAGTCAGCTTCGTGATTTTGGGAGGAACTGAGTGTAGGAGAGAGAAGAGAGAGCAAGTGTGAGATTCAGACAATAAAGAAAGGAAGATAAGAGCGTACAGTAGCTCATAGACAAAGCTACAGCATGCAGAAACACAGTTGTCTTCTCCAGCTTTTAATTCTCTGTTTTAAAGAGTGGGCTGACACATACAGTACTTTGACACAATAATCTAAATTAAATCAGGGCTGTTTGCCAGAGGGAAAACGTACAAAGTATATCCAACATCAGCGCGGACTCTTTCTCTCCAACGATGTTCTCAGCCGTGCAGCTGATCTTGCTGTTGTGATCCAGTGACGACAGGTTGGAAAGTCGCAGCACTGAAATCTGTCCCGATGTCTCGATCTGAGGGAGTAAAAACATCCATATATCAGCACGATGAGTCAGCTTTTTTTTTTATGTACATAGTGAAAAATGTTTAGGATTTGTGGCTAAGAGTTGAAAGCATTAGATTCAGGTGATCATACCCATCCATGGCGTTTTTAATCAAATCAAAAAGTAACAGGTGAAAGCACACTATAAAATCATATGAATAACTCAGTTTTCGGTTATTTTAATAATGGATTAAATTATCTAAGGGATCAACGATTAGTTAAAAACATTCTGGACTGCAAATTCAGTTTATTTTCTTCGATTTTCTCCTGTCAACACTCCAAGGCCAAAGATGTTGGCATACTGTATGACAAAGAAAAAAGCCCCAAATCCTCACTTTTGAGAAACTGAAACTACAAAATATCTTACATGAGCACTTGAAAATTGACAGCTACAATTAATACATTAAAATATATTTGTTTCTGTCAATCAATGAATCAATTAACTGTTGTATCTCTAAAAGCAATAAACATAGGGCATGCCATGTCATATGAACATGTCTGTAAAGTAAAGTAAATGTGTGACCTGACCTCATAGTTGGAGACCAACGCCATGTTCCATATGAGCTCGGGCGAGGGCACCCCCGAGGTCGTGCAGGACAGGTCCACATGCTTCCCCTCCATTAGTGTCACCTTGGATGGGTTCAACGTTGCCATGGGAACCTCTACATACAACCAGGGGGGGGGGAGGAGAGGAAAAGAGGAAGGAAGCAAACTTAGGATTCATGGCCAACTCTTGTCTTTTCATTTGAAACACAAGGCACGTAACAACCTCGACAATATCAGTGGAAGAGCAGGCAAACACACAACCACTACCACAGAGTGAAAAGAAGGACACACAAAGAAAAGACCTCGAATTCACCCCCCCTCTCTCTCTCTCTCTCTCTCTATCTATCTCTCTCTCTCTCTCTCTCTCTCTCTCTCTCTCTCTCTCTCTCTCTCGCTTTCATTTAAGCACACTCCCCCCAATCAAACAGTCAGACAAAGACACAGAGTTCAAACATGGCGATGGTTACACTGATTACTACTGCATGTCTTCAGCAGCCCGAGAACTGAATTGATTGGACACAGTCTGAAGCCTCAGTCAAAGCTAAGACACTGGTGATTGTGTGTGTGTGCCTGTGTGTTTGCCTGTGTGTTTGCGTGTGTGTGCGCATGTGTGTTCTGACCAGGAGGTGACCTGAGTGTGACCAATCAGACTCAATCAGAGTGTTGCCACCCTCATCTCCTGTCCAGTAACATCTCTGATGAAAGGAAAAGATTACAAAGAGAAGAGGGAGAAAAGATGAGGAGACAAGGCATGAACCTAAAGAAGGTAAGAGAAGAAGATCAGATCAAAACAAAGAGAAGAGAAAGAAGATGAAGAGAGCAAATCGAAAAGACAAGAAGGAAAAATGAGAACAAAGAGAGGGTGAAGAGAGGATAACAGGAGGACAAAAATAACAGGAAAGGAGAAAAGAGAAGAGAAAGAAGATGAGAAGAGAGGAAAGAGACAAAGAAAGGACAAGATGAGAACCAAATGGAGGCAAGAAAAAGAAAAGAGGGGATGCCAGTCGAGAACCAAGAGAACTGGAAAACAGATGAAAAACAAGCAAAGGGAAGAAGAAGAGGAGGCTAGACCAGAAGAAAGAAGAAAACAGTAGAAAATAAGAGTAGCTTAGACAGGAAGAAAGAGGAGAACAAAAAGAAGAGAGGAAAAGAGATGGGTGTCGACAGCTACTGCAGATAACACTGGACAGATTCCTTATCGAACCCCCCCCCTTTCGTCCACCTCGTCTGTCCGTCGGCAGAATGCTTATCACCAGTGCAACCCACTTATCACTAAGGCAACCTACTCAATCACCATGAGACGCACAAAAAAAACAGTCATTTCAGCCATATCACAACCACATATCTTAACAGGCTCTCCGTAAATCAGCTTTCTACTCACACTATACACCCTCTGCAGTGTCTCTCACACACACACACACACACACACACACACACACACACACACACACACACACACACAGCTGGATTTCAGAATGAAACTTCTGGAAACAGACTCTATTGTGAGTGCAGTTGTCATGACCTGTCAGTACATAGAAAATTATTCCATTTACAATTATGTACGAGCGCAGCTTTGGTAGTCAAACCACCCATGACATCCGGAGTGATTGTAATCCTTTAGCGGCTCAGATGTGTGCAGAATCAACAAGTAGGATTGAGGGGAATTTACTGTGATTAGTATGGTAGACCAGCCTGTGTCAGTGACAACACGTGAATCATTACGAGGAAAGATTGAACTATTGTTTGGACCGTGTTGAGGTTCATCTGCAGCTGGTTGTAAACATATGGGAAACACGGGGATTCAAGTGTCTGCAGAGGGGGAGCCAACGTAATGCACAACATCCAGGACACTGGCTGACTGTAAACAAATAAAAATAAATAATCACAAACTTAAGGCCCGCTTATCGCCACCAAATGGAATAGCTCTGTTGTCATTGAGGTAGATTTTTGACATTTAAGCTCAGTAGTTGGTTTGATTTCAAAGCACTTAATAAACAATATATGAATATTATATTGATCTTGTGAAATTAGATTTTGTCTTACATTTTTTATATCACAATGTGAAGTGGGATCTTTTTGTGGTTTCAAAAGATGCATCACAGTAAAGCAATCTAATTTTCGGAAATAACCAGACTGTTCCAGCTTTTCTATTATTTTCTTATACCCTCTTAGTCATTAGATCCACGTTACTGATAATTATTTATAAGAAATCTAATTTTGTGAAAACACAAAAATCCAGGCTGTAGAATATCGTCACAATATCGATATCGAGCTATTTTTTTTCATATTGCCCAGCTCAACGCCAGACTACTATTTCCAGAATAAACTTTTGTGTTTAACAAAATAATAACTGATCATCAGTGTTGGGGGTAACGCACGACAAATGTAAAACTGTAATCAGATTACATTTGTCTGTAACGCGTTACTGTTGATAATAACAGTACTTACATTACTTCGCACAAAATGATCTCGTTACTTGCGTTACTTTAAGGTCTTCAACTATCTGCATAACGGGAGGACAGAAACATTAATCAAACGTCAAAGAAAGAATATCCTATGAATTTTACCTTTGGGTAATTTTTTCACTATTATAACCTTGTGGGACTTTGGTGCACAAGCAGCTAACTTGCACTTTCCTTCAAATTGTATTTCTTTGTATTACCAGATGTCATTTCAAGGACCTTCTTTTTCTATAAACAATGATAGTCAAAGGCAGATAATTGTGCAAGATTGTAACAAAGAAACCTCATTGCTAACACCCAGTCCTTGACACTCCTTGACTCCTTGAATTCAGATGACCTTTATTCAGGGAGCATGTGCTATGAAAGGGCTGTGAATTACAGGCCCAGCATTGGAGATATGCCCCGGTGATATGGAGCTGAATAGCTGCTCACAGCTCATATTTAAAAGCAAAACATCCGATCCGGATTGAAACCTCTGCACAATACACCAGGCATACTTCAGCGTCATTGTTAGAGGTGTCATTGTTGTCAGCTCTTGTTATGGGCCGCAATGGGCACATCCACATCTGTGTTTAGAGAAGTGTTCATATTTACTATGTAATGCTCCAGCCTCTACACCACAGAGATGTGGTGATTTCTGATGAAAGGCAGGAGCAGAAGAGAGACATTTTTCACAAAATTAACAACAGGGAGAGAAGAAAATGTGCCAAAAAGTGACACAACACAAAACGCGTCCCTGAGTTTTTCTCTGTATATTTCTGTTGTTCGAGCACAGTGAACTGTCGGTGCATTATGAGAGGGATTCAGTGAGGAAGAGGGAGGAGAACGGATGACAATACTAGCTGAGCAGCTTTTAAACCCAGAATCTGTCGTAGATTATTCACTTTCTCTTGTCAGTCAAATTGACTGTCGGACATTATTTTGGGGTTTTAATTTTCCTGAATCTGCCCTCCGTTCTGTTAAGTTAAGGCTAAAACCATGGTTAAAGTAGTGAAAACATCATCAATGTATAATAGGAAGGTGAAACGTTGGTCTCCTGCATAAGGAGCAGACGCACCCATCCATCACCTCGACCTCCACACCCCTACTCTCCACTTCTCTGCACTAAGGACACTTCCTGCATTTGCATTGGATGTAGTCAATCTTGAGGGGCATAACCATCTAACCTGGACAGAACACGCCATGATATTGATGGGGTTCAGCTATGATTCATTCTTGTCGTATGAAGGACTACTTGTAAATTCAAAAATGAAAACTGCACACCATCAACGCAACACTTTTCCTCCCCATTTCAAATTATTAGCAATTACCTTGTTTTCATTCCCACAAAGATGATTTACTGAATTGTTTTGCCCAGCTGTGCTCTTCTGTTTTTAAAGCTGTTTTCCATGTTTAACCCTCTTGAATCCTTACAGTATGTTGACAAAACCTCTCTGCTTAATGATGTCAGCATATGCTAAAAATGGCTGCAGGGAGGCAACACCTTACTATACGTCAAGTCCATCACCTTTTGAAATACCTCTTGAAACATCAAGACCTACACCTGCTGATTTTATTTGTGCTTTCTCAGATCTGTGTGGATTTTAAATGTAGTTTTTCAACTTTTGTGCCTTGTTTAGTTCAAGTGAGTATTCTCCCTATAGAAAATTCACACATGTCAATAGCATCTACTGCTCACAGACACAGAAGCCATCTGGCCTTTTTACTTATTATGTACCGCTCCGGTGCCTACGTGTGCTTGTGTTAGAGAAGGAGATATAGATATTAGATGACAGGAAATAAGACTTGAACAATAATTTAAAAAATGACAAAACAAATGAGAAAGGGAAATGAAACCTGAGAGCCAGTCATTCCAGACAGACAAATGGACAGACGGAGAGATAGAGGCAGACAGAGAGAGATATAGAGAGCGACAGATGAGGACAGATGAGGACAGAGGGCAGCAGCGCTGTGATGTGACCAGCAGAGGTCCAGCAACCCGTCTGCTGTCACTTCCAGGGCACAGTGTGGGGAAAATGCACTTTTCTTAGGACAGCTGGTTTAAATTACAACATTTAAATCAAATAGGATATGTAGATATGTTCCTTTTAACAAGCATGATCCACAATGACTAATTAAGAAAGGGTTGCTAAAGAACATTTTCATAATGCACAAGCATGGGGTTGCAGTAACATCAGCGCATTATTGTTCTAAGTTAGGGTTCTTACAGGTCAGCAGTGGGGACAGTCTGTGTTTGCCAGCCTTTTGGAGTGGGCTCCGGCAGAAAACAGTCCACAGAGAGAAACAGAGCGAGAGACATATGCGGGTGGCCTGAGAGATCAGTGTCAGCCCGAGGGCATCGTTGGGCACTTCCTCTGCTTTGTGCCTTCCTCATATGTCACTCAGAAATGTTCAGACAGACTGTCATACATGCGAGCAGACAGAGAGATGGAAAATGAGTAATAAAGAGGGGGAAACAGCTTGAAAGAGGGGGAGGCAAAAGATAGCTTGAAAAACGACATAGAGAGAAAAAGGGCAGCAGTTCGGACTTTGTGTGTATCAGTGACAGCCCTGGGGCATTATTTGGCACCCCCGATCCACCATGTCCTCCTCCTCCTCCTCATATGTCACACTGCCAGGGGGTCCCCTGCCCACCTCTCCAGGGGCCCCGCTGTAACTGTGCTAATGCCAAAAATAACCTCCGCTAATGGAAGGGAGGCAGAGGGGACGGATCAATAGGAGTTATCAATGACATTGTTAGCTTCCTGAATGCTAACTTATTGTTTACGTCCCAAATGCCCTCAGCTATTTTTGACCGGATGGGAAAAATACTTTCAGATTCATGTTCGGGATTATTAGTGAGAACATTTGATTACATCTCAATTGAGACCCATAAAGCTTTTCTGACTGCAATTATTGTGTGTTTTATAAATTCAAATCAGACATGAAGACTTCTTTATGTCTTCGCTTTACACACACAAACTGGATCCGACTGGACTTTTTGCTTTCAAGGCTGGACTATCTGCCTTTCATTTGTGCGCTAGGGTTAAACACAAGCTTTTAAATATTACTTTATGTCACTTATAGCCTGACTTATGCTTATCGAAACCTACAAATCCTGGCTAAATGTGGACAAGCAGACAGGTCAAGCTGTAATCTGGCCTTGTTGATGAAAAGAAGGAAGTCCAAAATAGAGAGCTTCTTAAAAAACTAAGGATAAAGCATCGATTAACTGCTGACATTTATACATTCAAGCTTGATGAACACTCCCGTAAGCAGGGACATAAAAGCTTTGTGGTCAGTGGATGTCTGTCTAGTGAGAGCAAGCATGCTGTTAGCTTGACATTCCACTTGTATTGTAAATAACTGTATGAACTTGTACTAGGAATATCATTTTGTGGTTGTAGAGACTATTAGTTTTTGGAATACTTAAAACCGTTTCTTAAACAAAAATGCAACACTCTCTCATTACATTTCGCAATTATATCTGTGGAAAACGTCTTTTATTGCTCATAAAAATGTGATTATTGCTGTTGCTATCAAGTGTTGCTGCTCTCAAGAATGAATCCCTTTACAGACGACCGAAACATGATTCAGAGAAATTGGAAATGAAATCTGCTGAATGACAGCGGGTCAGCGGTGCCACAGGACACTGCAGATGGTCTTTATAACACTTCATTTTATTGTGATACATGCAGTACATTTTCTCCACTCAGCATCTTTGAAAATCACTGATGTCATCTATGTGTTTATTCACACAAACGCTCCCTCTCAGTCCTGCTTCCATAATGTCCTACACACGGTGACCTTTCTACACCTACGAGCAAATGTCTCGGATGACTGTAACTGGTCTATAAGATTAACACACAGCACACTCAAACACCACTCTGTAGGTCACACATTTCACTCTCCTCCATCTGGCAGCTAATCTATGCATCATATGAGAAAACTCCCTACAGCACAGAGATAACGTCAGCCTGTTTAGTGTGGGTGCCCTTTAAATGACACCCTGGACAAACCAAACTACATTTTTGTAGTCAGGGCTCTGAGTGTGCATGCATGCATTTGGTCATCAAGACATTGAAGCTTTTTGCACCGTGCAGTGTCTGGAGAAATTACAATTTACAGGCTAAGCAGAGCACTGGGTAAGGGAAATACAGTGTGTGTAGCATCCGTACTTTAGCGTTGTCACATTTATTTCTCATAGGTTTTATCAAAGAAACATCTCCTTCTCAATGTGTTCATCCTCTGTACACTTGTGAGAATCAACAAAAATACTTAGCACACTTGTCTTGCTATTACTATTAAGCTTTTTAGAGCACATGTCCTCCACTTAAACACATACACGTTTATGCATACACACACACATACACTAACATAAAAACAGATGTGCCAGACATATGCGAAACATATGAGAACACGGAATCAAAACAAAGATTAGGAAAAGTCTTTGCAGAGCAAACCATTAGAATTACTGTTTTCCTCCAGGTGCTTCAACACTTTGCACTCTGCCACAGCTTGTGAATGTCTTTTCCAGCCAGTTACCCTGTGTGTGTTTGTGTGTGTATTTGTGTCTCCTCACCACAGTTGGGTAGTGTCAGTCTGGACAGCAGCTTGCGTACTCCTCCATCCTCGATGCAGCGCAGCTCCTGATTGTCTGCTTCCTCTCCCAACCACAGTTTCATCCACATGTTCTCACAGGAGCAGTGCAGAGGGTTCCCTGTGAGGATCCTGCACACACACACACACACACACACACACACACACACACACACACACACACACAAACACAAACACAGTCAAGAACAGCTGAGAACCGTGAGTATTAAAGCGTGTGAGTTAATGAACATTTTAAAGACAAAGAAATAGCTTGATTGAATTGTACGAGTGCCATAAAGAAACAGTTTAACATTTTGGGAAATATGTTTGAAACTATCTCCAGCAGCACGTTAGCTTAGCTTATCATAAAGACTGGAAGCAGCAGAAATACACGATCCGTACAAAAGATAACAAGTTGAGATGTGGTAATGTCCTGGATATTTCTTGACTTCCTGGAAATTGAACTTTACAGACAGTACAGTTTTTAACAACTTATGTATTGAACTATAACTTCAATTTTAACTAGGCAAACGGAAATGCTCTACTGCTAAATGCTCTAGCAAATGGGCTACAACTGCCTTTTGTCGTGCAACACTATGTTGCATAATGACAATAAATGATTATTTCTCAGAATCACTCGATGCAAAGTGAAAACTACTGCTTTATTTGTAATAACAGTTAATGAGAGACTGAATCACTGTATGTCTGGGGAAAGGGATGTACAACATGCAGGTCAAAGCCGATCACACATTAACATTCCTTGGTGGGTAATTTCTGCTGGGCAACTTCATCTCTGTCCTCACCCTGTCTCCTAAATCTAAATCTAGATTAAAAGATTTTCTTTCTTTAGGTTATCCCAGAATTGCAGACAGAGGTAACTTCACATCCTTACTCTATAGTCGACATCACATAAGCAGTAGGAACGTGTTTATAGACTGACTGATGATAACTAGGCGGTATAGCAGAGAAAGAAAGACAGACAGATGGAGATGGACAGACTGATAGAGAGGCTGAGCTGAACTCACATATAGGACATGTTGAGGTGTCTGAATATCCTCCAGGAAAGCGACGACAGGTTGTTATCTTTCAGATTCCTGGAAATTGAGTCAAACAACAGGGAGTAAGATTGCTGTTTAAAGCCATACCAAAACATTATGTCAGTTTTACAGAAACTAATATTTATACGCATTAATAAGCCTGAATAATTTTTAATCAATTACGGTAACTCAAGGTTTATTTTAATTTTAACTTTAATTATGTTTGTTATTTATAGTCCTATTAAGCTTGAACTTCATCATTCGTCTCTTCTTTTCTGGTGAATGTTTTCTTGATAATGTTGCAACTAAGTAGTCTTAATAATATTATATACAATACATTTCCTGTCAATATTATCAATAAATAATACCATAAAGTAAATCAAATAAAAACACGTATTCATTTGAAAAGAAAACAGTTTACAGTTTTATCCCCAACTGAGTCAAACATCTTACTCAGCAATGGTGAAGAATAAATTATCACAGCGACTGTAATGTCAATAGAAATCAAGGAATAGTTTACATTGTTTTTACTTACAGGTACTGTATCTTGATGTTGTTTTGAAAGGCCAGCTTCGATACATACGTAAGCCTGCTGTTGGTCACCGTTCTGCCACAAAAAAAATATAACAGCTTTACAATTGTCAACAACTGCAAAATGAGTTAGATCAAAACATGAATTCAGGTTCTTAATCAGCTCCACAAGTCTTAAAATATATGTTTGGTCACAGTTTCTAATAGGTCATCTCTGAGGTAGATAAATCTTTGTTCAGATGTGAATATAACTTTCAAGATAAACAAAGTATGCCCCGCCCCAGAGGGACCGGTAAACCTGCCTCTTTCTAACGTTACCATTAGGAAAAATCTAGGTTTGGACCAATGGTCAACAGACCATCTTTCCTTGTTCTGAGCATCATGAATATCACACTGCTGTGTGTTTTCCAAAATGCAAAATAAACTAATCATATAAAATTAACATTTCACTAATCCAGATTGTCCATACAACATTTCTGAATTCAAGATCTTTGTTGGAAACACAGCACGCTTGTAAATTTAAACTATGGTATAATGTATAAAACCTGCTTTAAGATTGAGATGCGCACATTCTCAGCAGTGTTGAAACCAGATGCAAAGTGTGTGTGCTCTTCATCAGCTCAGGCTGTAAGACATCATTATCTGTTGTTTCAGCAAATGTTCTGTGACGGATTCATCTCCTCAGACATGACTGAGCACAGATTTACATCTCATCAGTTACGAAACACGGAATTAGTTACTGTAAAAACATCAAAACTGTGAAATATCTTATATATACGTATCAAGACAGAGTGTAATTGTTTGAGTATTTCTCAGACAAGTGGGACTGTCTATGGCTGTGGATTATTATGTTTCAAGAAAGTGCTGCTTGGTGGACAATTTTTTTTTAATTAAGAAATAAAATGAAGCACAGATACAGACCCTAGTAACTACAAAATCCTGCAATAAAAATCAGGGTTTAAAGCAACAGACATGTACGATACATTGCCTTAAGCAAAGTATCAATAAAGGCAAAGTAAATCAATATTTCATATAGTGGATCATACCAAGCCAAATATGTTGTAATATTTAGAGAAAATGTTCTTTATCGGCACAAAAATGCTTATAATTTGACACAACGATGTAGTTAACAGAACAGCCACAAGGAATATAACAAAAAAAACCTGTGAATTATGATTATATTATTATGACAAATGTGACCATTGACAACAGGTCTGAATGTATCCCAAGTCAAAATGTGTGTCTTTGTAATATAAGGCATAGAAGACTCACAGGTTCCTGAGATTCTTGTAGTAGTGCAGGTCTTTGTCGTTGATGGAGGAGAAGCTGCCCTGGTTGGCGATGTAACTGTCGGGGGATACAAGTGTGTGTCAGAAGGCTCATTTGTTAACAGAGGGAAGCAAACAGAAGCATTTCAACAAGACAAAGGGACGTAATAAGCCCACATGATTAAAGTTTAAATTTAAAAAATAAACTGTAGCTGATTAATGGCACAAGAGGGAGCTGGTAGTTTTTTTTTTAAAAACACAAAAACCGGCACAGTTCTCTTCCCTCTTTTCCTCAGCTGCACTGGAGCAGGGCTCTTGACCCGATTAGGGGCCAACCGGAGATGATTGAGGGCGAATCCCCGGTGTGAATGAGTAAAACTGTTAACAGATCTGCAAAACAGTAAGTCTACTTTTCAAGAGCTTTGGGATCAGAAGTCTGAGAACATTTAGAGATAAACTCCAAATCACCTCCAGAGGGAACATGCTGTAACAGAAACCTTCAGACTTACCGTGGTACGCATTGTTTGGCTTAATCAGAAGGTCCTTAAATAAGGTTTTTTCATGTGGCAACTGGGAGCAAAAAACATCTCTAAATTAGAGTCATTGATTTCCAAGATCATTACATGGCTATATTGTCAAGGGGCTTCAGTTCAAGATTTGTTTTGTGTTGCTAATTATTCCCAATACACAAGAGGGACCAAATGTGTGCACTTCCTAGCAAAAATCTTCAGGTAAAAAAAACTAATAATACTTAACTGCAGGGCATAAAGGAGTTTGCAAGCAATTAGACATTAATCAAATCGTTTATTTCTGCAAGACCTTCCTCGAGCAACCTGGCAAATTTGTTGTAGATCCAAACAGTGCCTATATTAGAGAACAAGACTAAATATATGGAGCCTTATAGAGTGCATACCTTTTTTAGCCTGCAGTTATTCCAATACAACATGATTCACTGTGTCCTCTTTCAATTCCCTGAATGTATACCAGAATAATTGTTTTTGGTTCCAGAAGATTGATCAGTGAAGGTTTAAAAGATGGCACCTTACTGTTAAAAATATTCTATAGGGGTTCTGGTGGCCTTTTGTGGTGTAAGACGCTGTGCCAAACCACACAGTGTAATTGCTTTAAAGCCGGCGGGAGACTTTAGTTGAATACCACTGCTCCTTTCTCTCACCTCATTTCCTATCAGTGCTCTGCTGTCACCATTAGAGTCAAAATAAAGCCTGAAAAAAAGGCATTACAAATGTGTAGTAATAAAATTGGATATGTGGCTTTCCATAATTAAAGAACCAGGTCTACAGCGTCAGCATTATTCTGTGTTTTACACTCTGATAAATTAAACCATGTATCTTCAACACACTGTTTCATAAAACTACATTCACTTACGTAATATTGGCTGACAATAATGTCACAACTGAAATTAAATTCTGACTGAATGTTTGTAGGGTTATAATCTAATTTGAAATCTTCAATAAATCACCAGCATCAACGTCTCCGATAAGTATCTGTAAATAAGCAATAAGAAGAAGCAGAAAGCGCTCTGGATTACGCTGCTGCCACTGCCAAAGACAGTAGCTCTGGTTTGAACACTGTTTGTTTTAGTGTGCAGGGGGGAGTTGAGTGTGCATTTACTACACCCACATGTGTCCGTTTGACTTTCATTTACTACTGCCTATCAGTATTAAGATACAAAACCAAATACTTTTGTTAAAGGTTTAATGTTATTGTTTCATTTTCATTAAAGACTGCATTACTAATGAAACAACTGTCTGTGCTGTTCCTCTTGTGTTAGTATTTATAAAAGAGCCAACACCTCAAATAAACTCTTAAGATTTTCAATCTGTCATTCAATTGACCTACTTCTGAAGCATGTTTTGTTAGCAGGTGAACTTAATAAGATTTGTTTGACTCAGCTTTTATACGAAACAGACATTGACACATTCATATAAACGGCTGTTTTGAGTATTAACACCCATACAGGAGTTCACAGCGACGTTTAAAGCTCATTATATTCTGTCATTATGTGTCTGCAGATGTCTTGAATTTCGGTGTTAACCAATTACCACAGGCAGGGGACATGATAACCTAAATCCACGTTTTCTGGCAAGGTCGTTTTGGAGATAGACATTCATGGTCATCAGTGATTTGTCTGTTTACATTAGTGCTCAGTGGCTGCTTCTCAGCAGACTGTTGGCCCATTTAAACAGCTTCCAAGGCTTCTCCCAAGTTCATCTCTGACAAGTTATTATCAACAAGGCCGTTTATCGGTGCCAAGAAAGATAGGGCAGCAATTCAATATTTTAATCTCCTCTTTTAATTGCTCTGAGATAAAAATGCTTCAACGTCAGAGTTTATTTTAGACCACGTGACACTTCATTAAAAGGGAGTACAGTTTACATTTTTAAAAGCACACTGATCATTTATTTGTATTATCGTCACGAAAAAAAGGGTCCAGTATTCAAGAGAAATGTTGACGGATTGGAAAATAATCGCTTTTTTCATAGAGATTTTTCTTCGCCTCTGTGGCCCATTAAAAACACTCATATAAGCCATCTTGGGAAGTGTCTCGCACTAATATTTGGACAGTGGTGGTGTGCGGGTCTTGGTCACACAGACACGCGTAAAGGCACATGCACGCTCCTGCACACAGTAGGGCTTTGTCTAATAGCCGGAATGAAGTCTTTCTGACTCAAGTCATTTCTTTATTAAATTGTCAGTTTCCATGCTGGTGTTGAAAGACTGATGGCCTCATGATGGCAATGTGTCTGTTATGCAATGTAGGTTACACATGATGCGAGTCTGACAGATACCCGTGCCGAATAAATGAAAAGGACCTACATTTGTATCCAAATTGGTAAATCTGTGAATTCTCTTTAAAATAATGCAAGAGATTAAGACTCAGAGCGAAAAATAGACATTATCTGAACCGGTTGTGGCTCTTTCCTTGCGGACAGTGCAGCCTGTCAGCTCCAGACACAGCTGGCAGTTAAGGGGTAAAGGAGGACATGGTTTATTTGGAAAGTGTTGGGAAATACCGCTACATTGAACAAATATAAAAATACCATTTATGAATTCGACATCCCCATTATGTAAATCTGATCTTTCTGAGAGAGACTCACATGTCGGTGATGTTCTCCATCTCCGCCTCGCTCTGTAGGACGGGGAAAGCATTGATCCCCCGCTCCGGGTCCACACAGGAGATCCTGGTGCTGCTGCAAGCACAATAAGACGGACATGCCTCCGCGGACATCCACGGGTCTCCAGATCCCACTGACACCCCTATCACTACAACCCACCACCACCAGCACCGCCACGACCCAGACCCTCTCCCCGGCGAAGAGAGAGCCCCGCTCCCGGGTGTCCAGACGCTCATCTCGGGTACCAACTTCAGCTATTAGGCTCGCTGAACAGCCCCCACAGCCGGCCCAGGCTGGCTGGGTTCAGCCCCTGGTTCAGCCAATCAAGGAAAGGAGAAAAAAAAGCAAAATCCGATGCCTAGGTGGATGCAGGCAGTGCAGCTAGAAAACCATCTGCAACGATGACTGAAGGGATTAAAACCGGAGAGAGTGTCCTTCCTTTCCTGCGCGTCTCCTCCAGAATCCCCGTCAGTCAGCCAGTCAGTCAGTCAAAATCACACTGCCACACTGACGGGTGCGTGCCAAGGAGGACTCTCTCTCTCTCTCTCTCTCTCTCTCTCTCTCTCTCTCTCTCTCTCTCTTTCTCTCTCCCCCTCTGTTTCTCTCTCTCTCTCTCTCTCTCTCTCTCTCTCTCTCTCTCTCTCTCTCTCTCTCTCTCTCTCTCTCTCTCAACCGGAGCCTCCTCGACACAATGTTCTCTGTGTTTGGATGAATCTCTTCTCAGAGATGGGTGGTGGTTGGGTTGGTGGCAGGATAGGGGACAGACTAAATGTCAGGGTGAGGGAAACTGGTGCTCTGAACGCTGGATGCAGGGGAAGTAGAGCAGAGGAGGAGGACAGGGCATCAGAGCAGATCGTGTATAATGTGATACCTCATTGATCCCCTTTAGGGAAATGCTCATTGCTCTGCCTGTTCTGGGGAAAGGGTCAGGTGCAGAGCAAGAGGTGGTTCTCACTCAAGGGCACCTCAGCCAGAAAACATGCTGAATGTGTGTTTTTGTTGGTCACTCGTGAACCTTTGCACATCTGTTTTAATATGTGGGATGTCATGGGTTAAAGCTACTTTGTGCCAGGCATCACCGGCCTTCAGATGGAGGGTGAGCGTCCTTGTTTAACAGAGAAAGAGAGGGAGGGAGAGTGGGGGTGTTGAAGGCGTTATTTAATTTATCTACTAGCTGGTTTCAGTTCATGTGCGTAAATGGGACTAAAGGAGCAATCAATTTACAGCCGCTAATTGTCATAATCAGTCTCACCATCACTCTCATCGTTCCTATAATCATCATTATCATCTGGCTGTTATTTCACAAGTAGACCTGTGTACAGTTAATCAGTGAAAACGAAGCTGTCTGAAGGAGGTCCTACTTTGAGTTTAGGTAGCCACACAAGTGCCTCATTTACATTCTTATCCTTGGTAAAAAATCCCTGACAAAAGAATCTGCTGTTTCCCTTTGAACAATGCATTTAAGCATTTCTATTGTCAGGCCTTGAGCTGATGGGTGCTTCCACTGTGGAAGTGGTTTAGGATGTACAGTGCTCCATCAATCGTAAGCCCTGCAGTCAACTTAACCAAGTGGCTGCCAACGGCATGGTCAACAGTGTGTACATGTGAGTGAATATTAGTCTCTCTGAGCAGGTGGCACCTTGTGTGGCTGCTATTGCCTCGCTCTATGAATGTGTGTTAATGGATGAATACGCTTTGAGGGATCACAAAGACTGCAGGAGAGTTATATAAAATGCAATCCATTTACTGTAAATGTATACAAGAGGTGGATGTAATGTCTAAACAAATCACATGAGACTGTATGAGACTTAGAGAGAAGGGGGGAGCAATAACCCATCATCAAGTCTTTAGCTGGTGTGTACTAGACCAAGCGTCACCTTATTAAATCATTAGGCCATTTTTCATAATGATATGTGGCTCCCAGCCAAACCTGACCTGAATCAATAATCTGTCATCTCAGAGCGGAGGCTGTACGGCAGCATGCCTGTCACTCTGCCGCTGTGCTGCTCCTCCCGTTGGATTTGTTTATAACACAACAGTATTTTTACGCTGCACAGCCTTTAAAGGACTGAGCTTCTTCTTTTCAGTCTTTCACCTTGCACGTGCGACACAGAAAATGAGAGCACATCTTTCTATGAGCAGGAACAGCCCGAAACACCACAGCTCTGAGGTACTCTCCTCTCCTCTCTTCTCCTCTTCTCTCCACTCGAATATATCCTCCCTTCTCCTCTTCTATCTCTCTTCTCCTGTCTTCCCTCTCATCTCCTCTGCTCTCCCGCTCTCCGATGTCCTGTCCCCAGCTCTAATATGACGTTTGTGCTGACGCACAGGCAGTGCTGCTGAATAGAGCAGTGTAATTATGGAGCCCTGCCTGTGTCTGAACCAATCTGGTGGATGTCTGCCTCAGAAACCGGGTTGTACGCATTCTGCACGGCACCGTGTACCAATTAAAAAATGGTTTCATCAAAAGAATATTCTAATTACTCTCCGTTGCTTTTGATAATTTGACAGAGGTTGTAACCTGTGTTCAAGATCTTTGACACCGTAAATATGTAATCACCATCTCAATCAGTGACTATGAGTTTTACTCAACACTGAGCATATTAGTATGCCAATTTTTAACTAAATTAAAAAGAAAAAGTTGTTCATTAACATGAAGCAGCTCCAGCTCCAGGAATTGTTCATAGATGATACCAAATAAAACACATCACAAATATTATCTGAAATGTGAAATAGTGTAACTACAAAATGATAACAAAATGAAAGGTTTAGAAATCTTATGTTAATAACAACTTTTACTGTACTAAACTACTTAATATCTAAATGGTGTTCACAATCATCTATTGTGTCATCACACTAGGTTTGCAACTTAATAATAATAACAGTTATAATAATAATACGTTTAATTTGTGCTCCCATAATCCTATTTTGTCGCATCACAATCACTTTTTGCATCACATTCACCTTTGATTATAATATAGGCCTACCTTTGTTTCATGATAATAATCTGCTGTTACCTGTACTTTAACGTTTTCCTCTAGATTAGAACGTTGTGTCTTTATGTGTTATTCCTTCAGGTTCATACAAGGTAAAGGCAAAATAACTAATATTTTTCAAGTCCAAACACATTGAATCCTTTCATGATTTATTCATGTGGTTCTCTAACAATACACACATGGGCTCATATCCTGTTTTACCCTAAAGCTATGAGAAGCAGAGGGATAGGGTCATGAGTGGGACACTAGACACACTGGGTGCAGAAAACACAATAGCTCATCCAGAGTGCAGTTTTCTCCTTAAGTAACTGTGAGTTTTGGCACATTGTATTTGCATTAACAAACCTCAGTCAGACAGAACAATCAGTCCTTGTTTTGTTCAGTTTCTTTACTTTTTGGCTTTGCTTGATTAATAGTTTTAACATGTGGATTCAGAGTAGAAGTATATAACAGTTTTCTGTGGGGCCCATGTTTACTCAGTTGAAGTGTTTGATTTATTTTTCATTTAAGAAGGACTGAATGCACTCAGCTTTCTGAACTTGACTTTTAACCCACTCCCATGAGAGAGAGGTTTTTTGAAATCCGGCCCACCAAATGTGAGACAGATGCGAGTAATGTATTATGATCATTGTTCTTTTTGTTGGAGGGGGGGTCTTAAGCTTCATAAGAAGGTAAAACTGCATTCATCTTTTTGGAGTATAGTTCTTTACCAATTGTATATGCTACTGGAATTGGATGTTATATGTCGTTTAATTTCCTATTATCAATCTGTCATTAACTCATCACACCTTTTTAAATGAAAGCTCCCTTTGAGTCTCCCAATAAAAACAGGTATTGCCTTTTCTAACCTCTACATACCAGCTATGTGTATGTTATGGTCCTGAGGAGTTATACACTAGTGCTCTCTAGTGGCTGTTGGGATACTTAGAGACTATGACATTATAGCATGACCTTTGCACACAATACAATGTTACCAGGGATGGCTTTGAAAAAAAAAATAATCTAGGAAAGAGACAGAATTATTGACAACAAATTCTACTTTTTTAAGCACACACAGGGACATTGTACAATGTTCAGACTGTGCTTTCAGGTCTGAAATAAATTACTGAGTTGAAAAGAAAAGGTCATAGGTCATTTCAGTCTGACTGCTATTTCCGATTTTGGAAGGTTTACTCCATTAATTATACCTGTTTGTGTGTGTGTGTGTGTGTGTGTGTGTGTGTGTGTGTGTGTGTGTGTGTGTGTGTGTGTGTGTGTGTGTGTGTGTGTGTGTGTGTGTGTGTGTGTGTGAAAGATAACATTGCAAAGTAGTATCCCTCTCGCAATCGCTTTAAAGAAACCAACAAAGTAACAAAATATAACACAGTGGAGGACAAGGTAGGAAAATGAAGGAAGAGGGAGAATGGACGGGGAAACGGACAGGACAGGTGTCTCCCAGCAAGTCTGTGTCAGGTTTTGAGAATAGGTGAAAAACGAAAGCTGTGTGGAATAGAGACGAAATGTCGAAAAAGGGGGAAAGACATCAAGGCCTTTGATTCAGAGGTGAGCTACACTTGTTTCTATTCCTAAATAATGGTAATTAAAGAAATGGAAACATTAAGGAACACCTGCAGTCAGATGCAACACTACACTAGTTAGTTTTATGAAGCAAAAGAAGACGTAAACATTTTTCAAAACTACATCCCTGCTATATCCCCAGCTTTTACTGAATCAGACCATTGACTATCTAATCAAGCAAATTATATAAAGTTACATTAATCTAGTTACAATAATTTCAAAGTTTAAAGAGCAGCATCTCTCACCTGCACACGGTTTGCCAAACCAGTACTTAATGGCAATGCTTGGTATTCTATGCTGTGGTTTTAGTAAGATAAACAGGCTGTTTTAGACCTTCAGTAAGACACACTTCTTTAGCAGTAGGGACACAATGTGCTCAATGTGTACAAGAGAAGAAGCTTTCCCTAAACCAGTTTGCCTTTAGGTTCTCAGTAAATATGTGTCATTGTGCTAGCAACCTAGGGTAAGCATTTTGTTTATATTTATCCTAAAGCTGTGTGTTTGTGTGTGGCAGGAGCAGGATCTGATATACATCGATGCGGACAGCCCTCTCGAAGAACAAAACAAAAGGTTGCATTTTTGGTTTATTTCTTTGCCAAACACACATTCTTAATGTCAGATCTTCTCAGTTTATTCTAAATAAGCATCCTTTCTCCTGTCCTTCTGATGTCCTATCTGCTTATCTTACCCCATATATTTCCCCTTTCGCATTTCAGGACTATTTGACAGAGCAGAAAGACCAGATCCGCCTGATAACACAACTGGTTTTGACAGCAGGTAATGTTTCTTAGCCTTGTAGTTTTACTCTTAGCCCTAACTAGGTTGCAGGTCCGGATTTTTTAGTATTTAGATTTGTAGATATATACAAAAAAATCTATTTCTGGTATTGTATTGGACTTTCATTCTGCATGAAGGCTTAAAAAAGACTGTTTAATTTATCTGCTCTGCTCAGAAAAAACCTACATGCTCTGTGCCTCAAAGCATGTTGACATAAGCGTGTGTTTGTGCACTATCTTTTCTTTCTTTATGGATGTGTTTAGTTCTCAATTTATCAGAAGATCTCTCTGTCACACACCTGTCATTTCAGAGCTCACATCAAATACACTTCCTGCTGGGTTTTTTTTTAACTGGAGGAGGTTAAAGTAGCAAATAAATGATACAAATTAATTGTTCTGATCAGAGAAGATGATGCCAGCTCTGCGGGATGGATTTCATATTAATAGTCAATTTGTTTCAGGCTTTGTTGCCATAGTGATAGCTGCATGTGTCCTGAACTTCAACCGGGCTCTCGTGCTGCTGGTCATCTCCTTGGTAACCGTATTCTTTCTGGTCTGGGATTGGATGATGGAGTGCTATGGCGACCGGGAGGAGCTCTCTCCTATTAGAGACCTTCTCAGCAGGAACTGGTTCTGGATCAGATGGTGAGAAATGTTCTGTTTCACATTTCAGACCCTGTTGTGCACCTTCCTTATCAGATGACTAACAGAGGCGGCCTGACACTTTTAACATCACAATGGGCCTCATGCAGGACGTGATATAGGAAGAAATGCCCTCTTAATCTTGTTCATATCCAAAGATTAGAATCCTTCGATTTCTGATATTTAGGTTGTTTTTATCTTTACAATGTATTCAAGAGCACTATTACCAGGCTAATAAAAATATAGTTGTTATTAACATATTGTTATCAAAGCCCACAAAGCAAGAAAATGTATCTAAAATGTGAGGATCATAGAAAAAAGCGTGGATATCAGATGTTGTCTTCTGGGAACAACAATGTCCTCACACTGAAGAAAATACATTGTTTGCTAAATCAGCAGGAGAACTACATACACAGAAAGGGCAAGATGAAGGAAAGTGTGAGAAGAACTGTTGTGTGCTAAGCGCAAATAAAATAAGGTAATTCACTAGCTCAAGGCTTATAGACTACCTTTCTACTTAGTACAAAGGTGAATCACAATATAGACTTGTAAATATATCAGTGTGACATTAATATGACAAATGTACTGTAACGAATGGAATTCAAACAGTAGATATAGGCCACAAGCTGGTGTACATATTGGAGCATTTGCAACTAAAGAGTGAGATATTCCCCTATGCAAAACATAACATTAAAAAGAGAGTGGATGCTGGATTTATATTTGTCAGGAGGACAAATAATACACTTTCAAATGATTGCTTGATGTTTGTGTAGATAGCTAGTTTAGGAATTAAGATTTTAACCACATCAAGGTGATTATATGATTGTTTATATGATATATGATTATATGATTGTAGCTTGTGTCTTCAAAATAAAGGGGTCAATGCCTTTGGGAATCTTTATCTAGCCATTTAGTGTTTTTATTGGTCTTTCTTTAAATCACTCACTTTGAAATCATATAACATTTCTATTCATTTTGACTGAAGCGTGAATACAAGAAAAAATTATCTATCTCTCTCCCCCCTCGTCTTTCTCTCCAGGATAGTGTGTGTGTTGCTGCTGGTGTCTGTGGTGTGCTGCTGTTCTCCAAACACCCATTCAGGTTGAAGGATGTGCACACACACACATACACACAAAACCAACTTATTGACCATATGTTGAACATAAGTGTTGCAAACTTGGGCAAAAATATTAGCACACGATCAATAACCTCAAAACATTTATATGTGGGGACCGTGATTTCTATTGTTTCATGTGTATATTTTACATTATCATTTTTCACTGTTTTGTTTCCTTCGATTTTCTGTGATTTATTTTACAGATTGGATTTATAATGCATGTTGCCATGGGAACGTATCCAGCAGAATCAATGGCTGCAGCTGGAAATATTTGTATTTAAATTTGTTTGGGAATGGTTAACAACAGTTCTAACTAAAAACTCAAAACATGAAGCGAATCATTAATGCAATGATTTACATCTGTGAATCTAAGCCCTTATTGTTCTCTGTCAGACGGACTCCCCTCTCTTGATCCGTCCATACATCAATGGGCTGACCCGCTCTGGATCCATGCTGTGATGACAGGAGGGTTTGCCAGCGTCTCTGGGTAGCGTATCTCCATGGTGGGGGGGAGAGAAGGAGCACTGAGCTTATCAAAATTAACTCTATATTTAAGGACTTGTTTTAAGGAAATGCTAAATATCAAACATTAAATGTTGCTTCACCTCATGAAGAATTTATGTGTCTGAAAAATAAATAGTTGTCAAATAGAAAAGAGAATTAAGGTTTTTTTTGCGATTTAAATCCATCTCTATCAAACATGTCATCACTCTGACGTTGTGTGAACTTGCCACACATTGTAACACATTAATCTGGAGTTATGGTCAAACGTGTGTTTTGTAAGGTCACAGTGACCTTGAACTTTTATCTCAGTTTTCTTATCAGTTCCTTTGAGTCCATGTGGAAGTGTTAGTCAAATGTGGATATCGCAGGGACAAAGACAGGACACAAATGATCAAACTTTGGTTATCAAGACTTCTGTTATTGCAAGGTTGGGAATGCCAGTGAGTTGCCTGTAAACTGTAAATTATTAAACCAACACACAACTTTCCAATGTCATGTTTTGTATATATTGATTGTTGTTGTGTTTTTATCTTAATATGTGTAAATGTGTCTGTTGATTGTGTATAGGATATACATATTTTATACATATTTGTATATTTGTATTATTGTATTTTTTCTATTCGGGATTGTTGGAAACGTTATTTCTGTCTCTCTGTCTGTACACACAAACTGAAAGATTGACATTAAAGTTGACTTTGACTTTGATATATAAACTATGTATAACATAGGACAAACATCTTTAGGAACGCTTTTAAAAATAATTATTTGATTCGAAAACGTAACACTCATGTAGAGATAGGACTTGAACAGCTCTGTCAGGAAGTGAATGATTGACACCTGTGTGCCTCTCTTTTCAGGTTGAAGCAACACACTTGTTGTCAGCATCAGTGATGTCCGCTCCAGCCTCTCTGGCCATCGCCAAGATCTTCTGGCCTGAGAGTAACCGCTAGTCAGGACCTCAAAGTCGAACATAGGTAGGAAAAGACTGTTTCAAAATGTTAAAATACTTATTAAAGCATCTTTCTTCATTTTCTGAAGCTACAGTTGTAATTAAATATACCTTTTTGTCATATTTGCTAAAACTGTCACTATATCCTGACAGGTCAAACACATTAAATATGTGGAATATACTTACTATAAATGTATGTATATCAATTCAAATATTGACCTGAATACATTCACTCACTTTTGGCTTCTTTCTGTCTGGTCTCTGGCTGCTCTTACGTGTTCATGCCTTCATGATGGGTGTTTCCTGGGAAGACAGTTTCATCGTTGCTGAACTGATTGGCATGAAGACATTTTTCAATGAATTTGTTGCCTATCAGAAGTTGTCAGAGTTCATCATGAGACCGAAAGCAGGAGGGCCAGAATATGTCAACAGCGAAAAGCAGTTTATTTCTGTGAGTCGCTCTCATCTTTTTCTGCCAAGGATGTTATGTTAATTGGTATGTTTTCAGCAACAAAACAGAACAAAATATGAACCATATTTTTGTGAGACCTGGTAGAAGGGTGTAGTAAGAATCAATTAAACGTTGTAGTGGATGGGAATCACAGGGAATCACACAAATTATTTGTTTCTTTTGTTAACATTGCGGGATAGGACAAAGTCTTAGCGGAGGTCTATGTGTCCCCAGTACTCTTGTTTTATTCAGATTGTGTAGTTCTCTTTGTCCTATTATTATTTTATTAAATGAGTTGCCTGTGTAATTGGTCCAGTAGGAGAGCATTTTTTTGGTGTTGACGATCAGTCGTTGTTGGGCCTTTGGTAGAAAAAACTGTATGGAACGGATAACTTTATGGCCCTTCATACCCTTTCCCTCAAATTCAGGAGGCATTTGATTATTATTGAAGATGGTAATTATAATTGATGAAACTTAGCATATTATTAAGGAGACATGTTTTCATTGTGATGGCACTCTTGAGTTTTATTTCTCAAAGAAAATAGATATGTTTTTATGTGGTTTGTTTTCTGTCTTTTTCCATGAACTGTAATCTGAGGAATCAGTACTTGCAGTATAGCACTTTTTAACTTCTCTAGATATATTTAATATCTTAGTTGCTGACACTTGAGAAATTCATAAAAATACTACAAATATCATTTAAAAAAAATGTATAACAGTAATTACAGATTAAGATACAATTTCATTGATAATACAGTGATACTGTAATATTAAGGCAACAAGTAAAAGCAGTGTAATGCTCGGCCACTGGATGTCACTGGTGTCTTCTTTTTCTGTTCATTGCATGTCAGATTCAACAGGCCTCCATATACCAGTGAGTCAGACTGGTTTGACTGGCAGATGCAGAGAAACTGGCTCATTATACTGAAATAATCTGTCCGGACCAAGAGGAGGGTTTCCTGTGTGCACGAGCATGCCGCACGCTGTCTGCAAATGACAGTCTCTTCATTAATTCTAGCAAAGGCTTAAGGTCAGATGGTTATCCTTTCGCTGGGCAGGAGGTGTGTTCCCATGTGCGAATTTCACACACCCACAGAGAGGGAAGATTAGCCATCAGACGCTGACACACAGGACATTTTTAGGCTCTGTGTTACCATGTGTCCTACATTGAAAAAAAAAATCATAGTGAGCTCCTTTTCATGTTTGTCAGCACAGTCAAGAAAAATGTTGCCTTTAACCAGGAGCTGTTAGAGCAGGAAGAAAAAACAAACATCATGTGGTTGCTGAGTAGTCAGTGTGTTTCTCTGTGTGGTAAAGCACTCAAATGTTTTTGGAAGATAAAACTAATTACAGGACATTAAATGAAGGTTGCATCTTTTTATCACATATTTGTGAATTCTATATTTCTATCTTGCCTCATGAAGCTGGACTGTGAGTTAGAAATGTCATGATAAATTGGATAGCACTTTAGTTGTAATAAATGCAATGTGTTCCTGCATTTATTCAGGCAGATCTTAATTCTAAATCTATATAATGCATCATTAATCCTTAATGAAACCTTTAACACAAATAGCCATGGAAATCCTGAAAAAGTATATATATCCACATTTTAAAAATCCCCCCAAAAATCCAAATTTAAGGCATGGAATGAAAAAAAATAATTATATTTTAGCTGTATGAAAGAAAGAAAACGTAATCTTTAAATCATTTTTGCTTAGCATTGTATTAATTGATAGGGAACCTGCCCTTCGGTTCAAAATGTTGGAATTTCACCAGAATCAGCAATTATATTCTAATGGCAATTATACGGTATATTCTGACAGACATGTTTAAACACACAAAAGAAAATACAAATAAAATTCAAACTTATATTTAATTCTAGACAAATATTGATATTCTTAGGTCAATATATGGTTTAAGAGCTGTCATTCATAATGCCAAATCTAGGAATATTAATCTAAAAGTGTAAAACATAAAAAAGAGTCTAGTGGAATTTCGGTTGATGTGCTGTGTAAAAATAACCATTTGTACACAAACATTATTCGAATTCTTCGGTTTTCTTGTTTGTCTTTTGGGTATTTTCTGTGACACTGGGATTTTGCAAATCTAATTAAAAAGAGTTAACATTTTTCATTGAAATTCGTATTTTAACATATTAAAGATGTGCCTTCAAGCATTGATAGTGTACACACTAAATGTGAAATCAAACCTCCAAGTTTTTATTACATTTTTATGTTTTCTTTTATATGAGCCATGCACACAGAGGAGATTATGAAAGGAAAGAGAAAGATGGATAGATGGAGGGAGAGTAAGAAACAGCGAGATGCATTAAAAACTAGAAGAAAAAGGACTATTAGGAGACTGAGACTGCGGATATTGGATTGTCATGTAGCACCACTCCAACAGAAGGAGAGGGGGATGAAGAGGAGGAGAGAGGAACTGATGGAGATGAAGTTGTCGTCCAGCAGCACTCCAAAGAGCACATAAAGGGAGAGAGGGGCAGGGGGGGGGGACGCTGTGATGGAGGAAGCATATGGATGTGGAACGAGGAGTGGTAGAAAACAGGTTTATGAAAGATGAATAGACAGAGACGGTAAGAGCAAAAAAAAACGAGAAAGAAGGAAAACAGATATGAAGATACACAGACAGATAAATGGATAGATAATCAGCTTATTGACAATCTCAATAGATACACTAACATGTATGTGACTGTTGGGCCTAATCACTGTTCTCCATGATATGATCTCTGCCTAACAAACTTTAATTGATGCTTTAATTGCTCGTTGACAAATAATTACATGGACGTGTCTCTGTGCAGAGAGAGAAATTAAAGAGGAGAATCCCTGCAAATGTGTGCAGACGGATGGATGCTCCACTACATTAATTATGGTGAACAGAGGAAAGGCATGTTTCTCATCAGAAAAATTCCCCACAAAAGAAGTGATCATGTCAGTTGCATTTACATAATTTATACAGAAACATACACAGAGAGTTCACCTTCTTGGGTTTAAAATCAACAAAGAGTTTAAAACCTCGTGCTCAGGGTTGTGTTGGAGTGTCGCACCTTGTCCTCTCTTCGTTCTTTTTTTAGTTTTATATTTTATTTGGCTATAAATATGCATTTGAACTTTATATGGAAACTTGCCAACAACTACAAATGAAAATCATCAGTGTGGGAAAAAATCAGAACGTGACCTTTTTTTTCAAATGTCAGTGTCTTATATATGTGTTAAATTAACCAATAAAGAAAATTGTAAAATAAAACCACTAATCTGACATGGAAATATAAAAAGACATACATATTTATTTGTGTTTTAAATGAGTAAACTGTCCTATGTCTTATCATACACTCTTTATGTACGGTTTACATGTCTACAATACTCTATCAGTTTTTGATAGGCTGGATAAATTATTTTAACAACTATCACAATTAATATCCAGTGAAAAAATAAAGCACCATGTTAATGTTGAACCTTTAATTTGTGGGTTATAGGCAAGGAAGACAAATAATTGAAATGATTAAAATACACAGAAAAAACTGAAACGTTAACTGTAATTATATGTATGATGTCAACAAATATAACATAACTGTATTAGGTTAGTTGAAAGCAATAATATTAAGTTTAAATAAAAAATGTTAGGTTCAACATAATATTATTGCCTTCAAATAACCTAATAGATGAGAGTAACACATGCGTCACTTCCGGGCAAAAAGTACGGCTCCGCCCACTTTTGGGTGAAAACAAAGCTGTCATTTGAATGGCGGTCAATACAAATTCTGAAGTTTTTGCCAATCCGATCAGAAATTTAAGAAAACCGTGGATTTTGGGATATTCAAAGAGCCCGATTACAATGGCCAGACAGGCAAACAATTACATTAAATCATTGGAAATCGACGATCGGGCTCGATATATGGTTAAATATAGCAGTAGGCGATCGATGTCCATAGATGAGAGTAACATCTACGTCACTTTACGGCCCCGCCCACTTTTGGGGGAAACCAACGCTGTAATTTGAATGGCGATCAAGCCTGAAGCCACAGAGCTCTTCTTTTACTGTCCTTTCTTCTTAGAGGAAGTACAGAAACACTGAACTCTGGATTTGTTTTAATGTTTAAGATGCAATAAACGACACAGCAGCTTTTTGGCATGATAAAACTATTATTCTCCGCCTCGCTCATGAGACAGCCGGCGAAAATTACAGCCTCCCCTACTGATTTTAATTTAACCATATATCGAGCCCGATTGTCGATTTCAATGAAATCTATTACAGATTGAATGTAATAGTTTGCCTGACTGGCCATCGTAATCGGGCTCTTCGAAGATCCAAAAATCCACGGTTTTCAAACATTTCTGATCGGATTGGCAAAAAAATCAGAATTTGTATTGACCGCCATTCAAATGACAAAAATTCCATATCTCAAGTGGAGTGCTGAGCTGGACTATTTCCTTTCCACGACCATGTATGTATCCCCCCTACCATCACAACACTGATCTCATGTTTTGTGCAATCATTATTCATCTTTCTGCTGAATGCCTAGAAAGTGAATTAGACGTTAGTGTTCTGTGACCATTTCAAACAGATTGAGATATTGTGATAGAAAGCAGATAACCCCAACATTATGTGGCCCCTTTAAACATCTGATGCTGCACATTGTGTTTTGTTGGACAGCTCTTCTCGGAAACGTCTGCAAGGACTCTGAAGACCATTTTGTCGAGGCCGGGCAGACGTGAAAATGGTGCCTCTTTAACCGTATGCATCAAGTTGCCTTCAGGAGTGTGGGACATTCAGTCAACAGTGAGTTTTTTCTGACAAATAATGCTACAACAACAACCATTTGTGGCAGGTTCTGAGAAAAGCTTCTGCCGAGCGAATGTTTTATGACGAAATGTGTGTTTAGCCACATGTGCCGTTCATCCCATGTGCTTTCCCCCCTGCTGGGACAGCTCAGACACACACATGCACACACAAGCTGCGCACAAAAACACGCTGATGTGCATACGCTTGCTGACCAATGCACGCTTTTCTTCTGACAGACACACACACACACAGATAAATTCCCTTTTGGAGGCGAGGCGGGGGGTCTGGCTGGGACAGAGATGGACCCATGCTGTGATCAGAGCAGCAGTGTGTGATTCACATTTCTCCTCCTCTCTCTCTTTCAATCTCTCGCTTCCTTTTCTCTCTTCTCATTGACCCCCAACTCCCTCTCCCTGCCCTGTTTACCCCCCAGTGCCTTTCAAAACCTGAGTGTTTCAAATGTATTCTGCACACAAACTCATCAGACTGTTCCTGAACCTATAGAGGCAATTAGAAATGAGTGATTGAGATCTGGTGATTTTAGCTGTCTGTCCCTCTGGTTTAGAGAATCATGTGTTCCCTGTCTTTATCCTACACTCCCCTCCTTCCTTCTGTCGTTATTTCATGTACAGTAGCTAGCTGGTTACCAAACTCCTCATTACTCTAATTTAGAGAGCATGCCGCTCCCCTAATGGCCTCGGGGCCCGAAGAATATCAAGTGCTGTTTAATTTTTAAATTCTATTCAGGCTTTACATTCGTGCCATCGCTCCACCGGCTCTTCTTTCCATCGTTCCATCAATTTGGATCCCATTTAGTGTCCCTCCACAAACAACTTCTAAAAGATGGCTCCAACCCTTTCTTTTTTTGAGTGGAGGAGGGGAAGGATTTGAGTTCTAAAAGCATATCAAAGCACCACATCTTATCCCCTATATTTCTGTTCCAGGCATCCAACAAGTGTTTACATGTTTTACTGTTCATGCTCTCCTCAATGCGTTTTTATTTAACCATATCGTTTGCTGAATTAGACAAATCTCCATGGTTACCGGGGCAGTTGAGAGCAGGTGGAGAGCCCTTGAGGATGCATTAGGACCTTCTTGCGAAGAGGGGAACCATCTTAGCTGTAAGCTAAACTGTGCATCAAGGCGGCCTCAAGGGCCAACGCAGGGTTCATTGTCTCTGTCTGGAATCACTGTGCATCTTAATATGAGCTGCAATCAGGGCCATCTGAATGACCAGATCATGAATATGCATATAGAAATGTAAGTACTCGAAAAATGCGGTTCAGCGAAATAGAAAATTAGTCAGATTTCTTGTTTTTTTCTTGTTAAAAATAATACATGGATTAAAAGAAATGTATGAATAACTCCAAATGAACTATTGTATAAGTTATGAAAAAGACAACTATAATTTACAGCTGAAAGATCAACAAATAAAAAAAGCAATAATGATGGTCAAGACTCCCTCCTGAACAAAAGGGGGAAAGTGTTGCTTCTCTATAGCAGTAAATGCTGCGTTAGAACAGTTTCTGTATTCCCTGCAGACGGTGGTCTCAACATGAAAATAGATATTGGCTTGGTAATGTGCCTTTCTAAGAAATATGATTGATATCAAATAATAAACCTTTTTATTTAACAATGAATGTACGGCAACATACATTAAATGACTAATGTTAATGGGAAAAAAAGGAAATGTCCTTGATGCTGATGGTAACGCAAATTACAGTACGATGAGTGGGAGGTTGTGTGCAAAGAAAGTGAATACACATCATGTCTGTGTGTGTCTCCTCGTGATGTGTGGTTTTATAACAATGTTGTGTAAATGAGAAGGAAATTATATTTTAGAGACGGCAATAGGCCATATATAAGAAATATACATTAGTGAGGAAATTGTCAATCATTTTCATTTGTCTGATGAAACTACGCTGAACCTCACTGACGAGTTAGCAGCAGTGCTGGGACCTGCCGCAGCCTTAGTTATACAGGTCGGCACTGCTTTGGGATTTAAGGCTAATTGATATTTTGTAGTTTTACTAATCATAAGTCACATTTTTTAACTAGAAGCTTTGTGCAACAGATACATTTAGACTTGCATCTGTAGTATTTGAGTCAAAGTCTATCTTTCTAGCCACCCCTGTTATCGAATGATAGTTCATTTAAATACATCGAATGTCATTTATTCCATATATTAATTCCAATCCTGCTTCGGATTTTGTATCCTTAACTTCTGCCAAGCAACCATTTAATAATGAATCCATGAGGCCATCACTTGTATGCAGCAGCTCAAGTTGTGCAAGGACATAAATAGGAGAAAAGGGGGATGATGAGTATATTCGTGGTACAATTAATAACACTCCTCTATCTTTCCTCGCAACCCCCCACCTTCCACCTCTCTACCTCAGCCTCCTCTCAGCTTTGTTTGTCTGCACCCTCTCCCACCCTCTTTCCATGCTTGTTATTTAGCTTATAATTTCCTCCCTCCTGTTCCTCATTCTCCTCTTCAGTCCTTTCCCCTCATCCACTGTGGTATTAAGACTCATTAAATTGGATTTCAGAGTGAGAGGCTTCTCAGTTTTCTTCAGTAACGGATGATTGAATTGAGTAGCTTGAAAGCAGAAGGTTTCAACAAGAAGATTGGGAGGGGTAATTTAAGAGGGCTGCAAGAAGATAAAGGGGGATGCAAATTAATATACAGTAAAGAGACCACAAAGTAAAATTTGTTTACATGAGATGATCATATGATTGTAAACCCATAAGAGTATTAATCTACAGTGATGATGCATTACATTTCATATTTTGTCCAGGTTTGTTTAAACCTTGAAAATCCTTTAGAAAATCTTAAGGAAAAAATGAACTTGAATTTTTCTTGTTAGCTGCTGATTTAAAAGAAATGAGAGCAGAATAATTATTATTACCAAACCACTCTTCCTAATGTAATAATTCAGCCACTAGATACAATATTTAAATGTTCTAACCTTATGGGAAGCTCAATAAAACACAATTAGGCAGCATTTGCGTCAATAGAAAACAAACATGGTTACAGGGGAAGACATTTGCAAGAGTGTGATAATGCATTCTAATGGGCGAGCAACAGCTGGACCATTTCTGATCGGGTCCAATAATAAGACTTGATAATGTCCCCGTAGAAACCCAAGACTAGTTTCTCATGTGTGTGAGTTTGAATAAATGAATTAGTAATTTTAAATGTTTGTATAATTTGTAAATCATTTTTCCTCCACGGCAAACCTGCTCTCAAGTGCTACATCTGATTTAGCTGCTTTTTGTTTGTGTGTGTGTGTGTGCACGCAAGAGAGAGAGAGCGCATAACTACTTGCTGTAAATACACCTATGATCGACCTGTTACCTCTTTTTTTAAGTTCTTTACCTAACAAGATAGCCGTAAAACAATCCAAACAGAAGTAGAATTAGCACCCTACTTTTTAGCCGACGATGTAAGATAGAGCTGGAGAGACCAAGCGGAAAACACTTTTTTAAATAATTGGTCTCTAATGCTTTTTTCATGTTACATGCATCACAAAGTATATTGTATTGCCACAGCAATAAGACCCCTTTAACAACAAAGCCATGCACTAAGAGGAACTTTATTTTGTGAGTCATATTCAGGCTTCTTCAAGGACAATGTTGTAACTACAACATTTGAATATAATATATTTTTTAGTATAGGTTCTGTACAATAAAACTATAGCTATTCCTTCTGTCAGCTTCAAGCAATCAAAGGCAAACATTCAAAATATGACAATTGCAAATTACATCCAATACTTTGCTTTTAATAAGAATTTGTCTCAGATGTTTCAGATTTTCCCTTGAAAAGACATCTCCTTGGACATTTCTGCTTATATTGGATAGTTACAGTGAAGAGCCATAGAGGAAACGAGGGGCAATACATGCAACAAAGGATGTCAAATAGAATCAAGCAGTTGTTATCCATATAAACTTTGTCCTTTCAGCAGATGAATGTTAAAGCAGTGTTGTATTCTGCATAAAGATCATGCTGCACAGTGAATGTCAAAATAATAATACATGGAATATTTCTTATAGAACAGACAGAATTTTCAATTCTTTTTTATATCTGAGCCCAGCCTTATCAAATCAATTAATGTACCTTTCCACCATCTAAAGGAAATTAAAATGCAACATGTGGTTAGTAACATGAGAAGGAATTAATGTGGATGTATATATATATATTTATTAGATTGTTTGATTCTAGCGTAACATAGTGAATATGAATCGTTTATACCCTATCAAGAGATACAAATCTGGTGATGTGAAGCAAGCATTTTTAAAACCAACAAAAAATACAGTTATGCATAAAAGATCATGTATTAGTATCACAAAGAATGTAATAATTGTTACAAATATGTTTTATTGTCTGATTTTATTTCCAAAGTTTAATGTGGATGAAAAACAAAATACACACTATTATTATTCTTTCTGCCTCGGTTGTTGTAGAAAATGTACAGGACATTAGTTTTGTTTGAGTAGGGGGGGGGAAGAGAAACCAGAATAGAGGCTATTAAAGAAGAAGGACAAGTGAGAGAAAGAGACACTTGAGGGTGAAGGAGAGAACAACAATAGCATAACATAGAGCAGAGAGGCATGGTGGGTTGAGTTTGCCTACAGCCTTCAGCAGCAAATCCTCCCTCTCAAGGCAACCTGAGGCTTTTTAATGCAAAAACACATTGAAATCTGTTTTGTATGTGTGTGTGTCTATGCATAAAATGCACTCAAACGCCCTCCAAGACATGAACTAAAACATGACATTTGTTGTAGTTGTCTTTCAGTTTAGAAGCTCTCCATTGATAGAAGTATTCTCTCTTTAACCCACGCCTACACGTAATCTCTTCTGCTGGATCTCATTTCCTCTCCATTCCCTCTTGTCCCGATGGTTTCCCGATGGTGACCTTTTTTCTTATATCCTGCCTCATGAATTAAAGGCAATAACTCACACACACAAACAGGTGCGCATACTACATAAATCTAAATGTAAACCATATAAACGATGAACAAAAGATCAACTACAGTAGTCTCTTTTATGAACCAAACATTAAAAAGAGTTGATGACAGTGTTGTAGAGGCTGAACCGCTGACTGACACTTCTGAGTTCAAAGAGCAACGCTGACCTGAACAGTGCGTTTGATAGACCGGCTGTCATATGTTTGTATGTAGTCTTTTCCAGGCTGCGTATTCTTTTAATATTAACTAAGAGGACAGAACAAGGCTTCATGATGTTCAAGAGGTGTAAGGGCGCAGTGAAAGCACTCTACACAGCTTGTCAAATTACCTTCCTAATGGCCAGCTTGTCAGGCAGCCTCGTCTCTGTGGAGAAAGAAAGGACAAGTGTGGGGGGGCGCTCCATTATTTTCCTTGTCACATAAAAATGTCCCATTCGTCTCTTTATGTGGTTCCTTTGCTTTCTTTTCTTCTAAGTCCTGCTGCTCAAGTACATCCTGCACATATTCAAATGGTACTAATGCCTCGGTATATGAGAATAGGATGTGGAGGCCAGCTGTATTGTGGGCCTGTCAATCGTTTGTCTGCACTCTTTCAGAGTCGCCTCACCGGGCTGTGTATTTAATAGGCTTTAATTAAGTCTAGTGAACCATAATTTACCTGAGTCATCGCAGTAGGTCAAGGACCTGATTAATTGTTTCGAAATCATTCAAGTCTTTTCATATTTTACCTTTTATACATTTTGTCAATCTGCTTTTTTTCTTCTTCAAATGAAAGGATTATGCGTTCAACATTAGTTTGACTGTTAACAGAATGTATTGCCTTTGTGTTTTTTTAGTGTGTATGTTTTTGTAGAGTGATTGGAAACTGACCCATTGCACTGAAAGCACATTAGGCCCCGTGGACTTTCTCACCCATCAATTACATGAGAGTACATTAGGGAAGGGTTCTGTTAAGGCAAGACACTTCAGGCAAAAATACATAGTTTGTCATGCCTTGGTCAATTTTAAGATTTTGTACAGTTCTTTTAGACTTGTGAAAAGAAAACGTTCAAATTGTAAGTTTTTATTTTGCTATGTCTATTTGCATCTGTAGAAAAGGTCTAATACAAAATAATTGTCTGGTTTCCTTAAACATCCTAAACATATTTAGCCTATTCTCCTAAAGTGTGTAAACAATGTATGTATTTTCCAACACATATCTTTAAAGGCCTTTTTTTCGCATACTCTCTCACGTGAAATCTTCACTTCAGCAGGTCTCACACACACCAGGCTTTCCAGTTTCATCGCTTTCTAAATTCTCAAAGATTTTTTAAAGGAAGCTTTGTTCTCTTAACCCTCGACAATACCAAACACTATTGTCTCAAAGTAAGTAATCAACTTGAAAAGTTTCATGGTTATTGCTATTATTGTAAACCATTTACTCTCTCCACAGTATAAACAATAGGAATGATTACATCAATCAAATCATGTAGGCACCTGATGATTGTTTAAGCCTGTGACAAATTACCGACCTCCCCTTTACATCTAAAGAGGCGATCCAGGAAAGCCATGTTTTGTTGTGTTTTTAGCTGGAGGATTTTGGTACAGAGGTTCTTGAAACCCTTTCACATGTTAATGGAAAAGTTATTGATCCTACCCTTTGATGGCCATATTCAGGGAGAACTTAAAGATCAGATTACCGAGCTGGAGTTGTGACCTCTACCTTGGCCGGAGAAGGTAATGGCACAACTCTGCATCAAAGTGTTAAAGAAAATACTTGACTTACACACAAAACAACTATATATGTTGTTGTGTTGTGTATTAACATTATCAAAATGCTTCCAACTATTTTAAAAACCAGAGAAATACATAATCGGTAATGGTGTGTTTCACTTGTTCTCCTGTAAAGGTCCTTACACACCGAGCCGATTTTCGGCGTCGATAGATGTCGGGCCGTCGATGAGCGTCGCGTCGCCCTACTCAGATTGGTGTGTACTGCACCGTCGTGTCTTTTCGGCCGTGCCGACACCTTCCGCCGCCGATTCGACATGTTGAATCGGTAGGCTGTCGGCCAGAAAAATCACTCTGATTGGCTGTTCAGCTTAGCGAATCAGTGCATGAGAAGCGAAACGGAAGTGAGGGACCCAAACAAACTATTAAGAAGGCAAATCTGAGATTTCATTTAACTCCGTGGAACTTTCTTATTTCTATAATTTCCCCTCCTCGACTCCTCGAATCCTCGGTCCTCCGGTAGTGACCCGGAAATGGTTTTCGGCGCGCCATGTTGAAAGACATCTCATTTCTCTAAATGCACATCGAGGACAGAGGATCGAGCGTCGAGGAGGTTCTCTGGAGGAGCTATAATCGAGGATACACTGATGGGTCCTCCACGGCTCCTCCGCGGATGCATTTCCGGCAACAGTGATGTTTAAAAGAGTTGTGAAGCACGGCCGGACTTATCTCAGCCAATGACAGCTCTGCATGCATCCCCTGGATATTATTTTATTAACTGCTTTCATCGCAACGTGATGTTTACAGTGAGAACAGCTGTGAGGTCCATGCAGAAAGCAGAGCAGTGTGAATAATACATATCACTCAGTATAACAGGGCCTACATTACTCTCTTTATTTGCTTTAGTTTAGTAGATATCTACAAACAAAGAGTCGATATTTGTCTAAAACCATTTAGTGCTTCACATAATAAAATACACAATGGCTGTAGCCTGATATTATATGCTTTAGGAGCTGTAGGTGCATGTTGTACAGTGTGTAGGTGCGTGTGGTACAGTGTGTGTGTGTGTGTGTGTGTGTGTGTGTGTGTGTGTGTGTGTGTGCGCACATGCGCATAGATGCGGCGGACAGACAGGTCTCAGTTGGTTTGGTGTCCTATGCTTACTTTAATACTTGTAAATAAAACTTTTGGTCCGTAATTTCATTTCCTCATTGTAGCGACCAGAGAGGGGGGGTTTATCCAGTCTCTGATAGTGTTACGTTATTATGCTGTGAGTGCTCTCTCTATATATACCTATATACTATATATGTGTGTGTGTGTGTGTGTGTGTATGTCCGCATCTGTAGCCTGTTATTGTATCATTATACTGCACTGTGAATGAATTAAAAGTAAATATATAAGTCCTCATGAACACAGTTCTGTCCATCAGACAGAGGGCTGTGCCTCCTGTCATCATTAATGGACGTCTCTTTAAAATTACCGCTCAGAGGAGAGGATTTCTCATTTTTCTAACCGCCTGCCGCTTCCCCTCCTCTCTCCTCGGTTCCCCTCCTCGGCTCCTCCGCTCGCATCTCCTGTGGGCGGGACTAAGACACGAGGATAGGAGTCGAGGATAGGAGTCGAGGAGGGGAAATTAGTGAAATGAGAAAGGCCCCAGCTCACGACACAGGTTCGGGAAAGCCCCATGAGCTTCTCGCTGTAGAGTGAAAATGGAACGCACACGCTATTTGTTGTTTGTTTATATCACGCAGTCTGTTCTTCTTCTCTCTGTGTATCACGCAGTCTGTCTTCCGGTTGTTGCCTCTTTTGAATGAAGAATACACACTACCGCCGCATGCTGGTAAGGAGAGTTATTGTCACTCATGGCCACATGGCCGGGGCTGCATCTCAGGTCGGTTATTTTAATTTCCTCGCTCCTCGGTCCTCGGTATCACCGGAAGTTGATTTGTCTGCGCCATCTTGAGTAGCGTCCCATGGCGCTTATTTCTGCCGGAGGACCGAGGATCGAGGAGCGATAATGGAGGAGCGATAATCGAGGAACGATAATCGAGGAACTACCAGACCATCCTCCGGTGAAATCCTCAGATACTCGCCTCGCCCCCTTACTGTGTATCGCTCACTGATTGGACGATGCAGCGCATGCACTGATCTGATGCTTCTTGACATGAGAGCAGTTTCCCAGCGGAGTGAAGAAAATATATGAAACTCACGAGAGTCACTCCTCAGTTTATACTGTGTTTTGTTTCAATTCATGTATCATTTAGTTACAAATATGTGATATATCTGAATTGGAAACATTTTCATGATCACTTTTTTTGTTTTACATTTTCATTTATTGTCATTTCCATTCAGTCAGTCATTAAGTACTATTTAAAATGTTAATTTGCTACATTTCCACACAAACAAACAAAGTGTGCAGTCCAATGAATGTTAATCTGACTGGGTTTTGATAGATAACATATCTCTTTTTCTTCTCTGAATTATTTTATTTCTATTGTGCACTAATCAATATTAATCTAACTATTGTTCGTTTATACATTTTAAGAATGGCGTTTATCTTTTTTGAGAATTAGTTCTTATTTTATTTAATGTATTTGGGTCTACAACAGATGATACAAATGTTTATGTCAGTAAATGTGTACTAACAGAGGCGGGGGTGTTTTTGAAAACAACGGGGACAGAGCTGGCTGCTGTCAGACGAACAGCTGTGCTGCGTCATCACAAACGGACGTCGCTTCACGTGACGCTCCGGAGGAAAGGACGTCCCATTGCTCTTGAAACTCATTTCCCTGCTTCTCGTGGTTTCCTTGCGTCTCTCCATGCCTCCCTGGTGGGAGGGACTAAACGCAGGGAAACGACGCAAATGAGGGACGCAAGGATTCCATTTAACCGACCTGAGATGCAGCCCAAGACGCAGGAGACGCGAGGCGACGTTCCTTCGGGACCATAGACTGTATATGGTCGGGACGTGTTCTTTGGTGTTCTTTGGTGTGCGTTTGGTGTGTAAGGACCTTAAAGGCCATTTGGCATTTGTCATCTTCAGACTTCATTAAAGACCCATACAGAGAGTTAAATGAGCTCCACCATTATCACCTCACCTGCAAAGTTAAAATGTTGCACATACACATTAATTCATAAATAATTTATAAATAATCATATTATATATTATTCAGAAATGGGCTATAATACATAGGCTTACTCTTGGTACTTTGATTTTAGGACATTTTAATACTCATGTACTCGTTTGGAAGAATCTCCAATGATTATTAAGTGATGGCTGAAGTTATTAGATTATATTAATAATAATGAATATATGTTGTTTTATTAGTAAATCTATACGTAGAGATATTAATGTTTTAATTTGGCTTTATTATAGAAAATGCATGACTCCAAAAACTTTTGTCAAATAAGATAAAAAGACCCTGAAAAGTAAATTAGCAGAAATGGGTGCTTTCTTCATTTATTTTCAAACCATGATAATCATCCCCTCCATCCGTCCAGATGAGCCAGAACGAAGTAGGAAGGTACGTTATTGTTTCCCACACACACACACACACACACACACACACACACACACACACACACACACACTTAAAGAGTTATGTTTTTTGCCATGAAGAGAAACCATTTGCTCATTTTGATGGAGGCCTAAAAGAGAGGTTGAGTTGTCTAAGTGGATTTTTCATTACTAAATGTAATAGGGCAAAGAAAATGACATCTGCTGCATCAGGAGGGGTATTAGGATTGCTCATATACTTTTTTTCATTGATATTTGTAATGGACAAATAGGGACAGTGCAGCTGTATATGAGCATTATAGAAATTAGCACAGTGCTCTGTCTCCCTCCTGACTCAGCCTCCTCCACTCGCCTGTTACTACAATTTGGAAAGGTACTTCCAAACTCACAGGGAAAAAATGACATATTTTTTCTCCCTGCTACCGCTCAGGACTGAGACACAAGTGGAAGACTAACATAGAGGAAATAATATCGCAAATGGAAAGCTATTAGTGTGGTCAAGCACTTTCTCATGCTGCTTCGGAAATATGTAATTTCTCATGTGCCGCTGCATTACCATCTTTTAAAAATTCAACCTTCAGCGCACATGTAATACATTTGGGAGGAAATGATGAAGGTCATAAGCTTCATAAAAGATCTCTGAGAAAATAATAGTTTGGTGCGTGTCCTCGGTACTGTATTTGTTCCTTGCCCTCTTCCGTCTTGGTAATTTACTGGCTGAAAGTCTTTATTCTCAATTGCAGTGGTCGAGGTACTAAGATCCTTCCATTCGGTAAATACAAAATGTTGTACTTTAAGAAAATCAACCTCCTGTAAAACTATTAAAAAAAATCCTGACCACGTTGTATATTGTTAGACATGTTATTTGTATGGATAACTATCATAGATATAACCTTTAGAACGTAAGCAGCATTTTATTGGTAATAATGTTCAAGGTGGCGTTAATGCTAAATACTTTTTAACAAATCTTTTAATAGCTTATATGGTTTAATGTAAAATCTGAATATGCAACTTAATAGTGCTCTCAAAGTAAAAAAAATATATATATATTTTTTTTTTTACTCTCGAGTAAAAAGCAGCAGTAACTGGAAATATTACGAAACTACTTGGGCAGATGCAAATTATATCATTATGTTATATAAATGTATGTATAATCTTATCTGATACTCAATTGTTTATTAGTCCTATGAAATGATACAAATGTTAAACTTTGACAAATCTCACCTGGGTGTTCTTGAGCCTATGATCAATAATTTGATGTTCGTTGTCCAGAGGCTTAAAGGTTGAGTATTACATAATTGTTTTTTATTTTATTTAATGTCAATCTAATTTATATTCCTCATAAGCAAACTAAAAACAACATACTTTTTTTAAATCTACATTTAAATGTTTATGTTTTATTCAATTTACTTTTTTTTTTTTTTATTCAAACCTTATTTTAGCTTTCTATTGGCCTATAATAGATCAATAAACCATCATACTTAAAAGAGCTGTTTCTGACTTTAACAATAACGATACTTTCGTATTATATTATTACTCTTATATGTCCAGCATGACTTCTATCATTCCCTGCGTAGTATTTTTGATTCTTCTCTGGCTTACATTTTAACCAGACTACACATACATTGAACACGTTAAAAAGGGAACGCATAATTAGGAAATGTATTTTAGTCAAAGGTGTACACAGTTATGTATTAACTGTATATATTTACTAGTTGAAAGCATACAGTGAAATACATACGGGGAGGTTTGAGACAACAACCCCCCTTGTTTCATTTCATCTATCACCCAATATGTATTCCTCGTGTCACCCTATGGGTTGCTTCTCCCCCTCCTTCATCATCACCCCCAGCCTCATTAGCACATAACAGGTTATGGACATGCATAGCAGGGTCTTCATTTAGACGCTCAGCCTGATTAGCCTTAATGAAGCTAGACCAGCTACCTGAATGGAAGTGCACACAGCGCCTTGAGACAATAACACATATGAGCCCTCCTGCACGTACACACACACACATGTATGTACTAACATACATTCTCTGGGGTACCTTTATTAGCCTGTGTTTTGCTCATTTTCACACTGAGGAAATTAATGTGTGAGACACCTAATTATATTGTATGATGGCAGACAACACACAAATGAATGAGGAGTACAAATTGTTGAGATGTTTCATCTTAAAGAGACATGTCTGACACCTCTAAAGAGCTGCAAGACCAGATAATACTTTTAATTATGTATATGTGTGCTTAAATGTTGCACATCCCAAAGGTACACTTAAGACTATTATAAATCAAATGAAACACTGCTACTCACCCAGTTATTGATTTTTCATGTTTTTCATCTTGAATACAATACTCATTTGACAAGGAGAAATGGAAAGATAAAATTAGCAACAAGCTTTTGTTTCAAGCATGTTTTATTAGTCAGTGTAAAAGAAAATTATAAAACCTTCAGAACAATTTATATCAATATACAGTTAAAACAGGCAGGACATCACATTTGTGTGATATATATACATAATGCCCTACAATAAACACATATCATCGAAGCTCATGGTCTCTCCTTATTATCTCCCTTTCCTCTCTTTCTCCTCCGGTGGGCTTTATTAAAGACCCATGCTGCCCTTGGATATTCAATCATTTTTCAGTCAGAAGTAATGAATGTACTGAATGGATGCAAAGGCTAGCAATTCATTACAGCAATCAGAACATGACTTATTTTCTCCCCCCGCTCCCTTCTCTCATCTCACTTGCTCCGCTCTCCTCCTCACATAGTTATAGTTTAAATACAATTAGGGAGTTTCAACTAATATGTTTACAACCGATCATTAACATTTAGTGTAGATATTATGTATCGGTTATCTTTGGGAGTAATGCAGTGCCAGATCTTACATGTACCTATACCAGATGGATGCATTGCAACACGCTGCTTGCTGATCGTCAGACATCCAGTTCACACATCCTGCTCTCCAAATCCGTAGCAGAAGGGCAGGTTACATACCAATCCTAAAAAAAAAACCACCTTAGCTTCATTACCTGAGGGAGAATTTTCAAGGCGATGCATATATTTGCAATTTTTCATCTCTGCTTAAGGGCAATAAACTTCTCCCCTGCCTGTAATTTTCTCATTATCGCCCCCACTTCCCCTCATGTCTATTTCCTCCTGTCCCTCACCCTCTGCTCCAGCTGCTGGACCACCTTCTCGTTGACGGGGTCGGCCCTGGTCACGACAGCTTTTCCTCCGTCTGGCCCGAGCACGATGGTCATAACACTGCACATGTCCACCAGCTCCTCCTGACACCTCCTCATCCCGTGGTCCAGCTGCCCTCTCCGGGCTGGGTCACGCTTCAGAGCCCCCTTCTCCGCCACCGAGAAGCCCAGCAGGCCCGTCAAAACCTCGTTGGACAGCTCCACGTCCATGTACCCTGTTCCATCGGATATTGTGGCACAGACGCGCCAAAAACCGTTGGTGCTGCTCAGTTTTCCCAAGAGAGTCACAATGAAAGCCTTGACTCGGATCTCTGTGGGGGGATGTTGTGGTTTGGACATCATCTCTTCACGAAGAGACACATATGTAAAAGGTGGAGAGGTCAGCGAGAGAGCAGGAGCTGAGGAATTACTCGGAGATTCTGTTCTAGCAGATAGTCTATCAATTACTGTGGTTGAGCTGTTATTTTGCACTTGAGGTGTGTTATGTGAGCTCTCAAATGCAGACTCTTTTACACTTCTTGATGACTCGCTGGTAATCCTACAGCTGGAGCCTGCAGTGTCTGTTTTGTTGGTAGAGCTCTCTCTGTGTTTGCTAGGTCCTTGATGGACAGGGAGCTGATTTAACCTCCCAGTATCTAACTCTGCAAGAAAGCAATCCATTTCTTCATCCATGAAATCACTTTCATTGTCAGCAACACAATCTGATTCTAAAGCTGCTGCTCTTTTAGCAAAGCCTTGATAGTCTTTTTTCTGTGTGTTGGACCTGGAGTTGTTTGATCCAATTTGTGAGTCATTCAAAGTGTGCTGATCGTACGGAGCAGTTTGGGCGTTTGTTGCTCTGTTAGGATTTCCTGTTGGTATGTTGTTGTTGTTCTGTGGCGTGCTCCTGTGACTGATGTCAGACTGTGCAGTAATGTTTGTACTCTCTTGAAAAATCACACTGTCCAACTCATCCAGAGGAAGATCGTCAAAGTCTTCGTCAGGAAAGTCTTCATCTGGCATGTTGTGAGCTGGGATCTCTGGTTGATTTGAAAGGTCAAAGTCCTCGTGTTCGTTACCCTGGCGACGACCTTGGACTGAACCACCTCTGTTGCTCTGGTTCAAACCACTTCTGTAACAGACCAGCCAAAAAATGTCAGACTGAGTTTGTGAAGCTTTTAAACATTCCAAGGGTTTTTCACAATGTTGGTGGGCCATTGAGGCAGAGGTCATAATAAATGATCATATACATAAAAACAAATATGGTCAGACTATTTTAAGAGGTAGGCGTCTTTTGGGAAAAAATGGAATACTCTCATGCTCTAAAACAAGGGTACCAAGATCCTAGATCAGAAATCACTCTTAACTGTTATGTTTTATCTTTGATTACAGCTACTAAACTACAATAATTGGACAGCTCGTTTTTCATATTATTTCATAATTGTGATAGAAATGACTGTCTTTAACTCAAATCAAAAGGATGACGTCATATTTAAATGTATTGTAAATTATTTCTGTCTATGCAGAATGGATCGTCAAAGACTACCTTACTATAAGCTGAATCAACGTATGAAATGCTTCCCAAAGTAGCTGTTGGATAAATGCAGATCTTTTTTTTTATTAAGACAAACACTATGCTTAAATTCTAAATGTCAAAGTATATGAACACAGAGGAGTTTCAGGCATATAATACAAGATATTATATTGTTAACCTCCCACCTGGATGAGGCTGTCGAGGCGTGGCTCCTGACTGAGGAGCTCCTGGAGGACTGATTGTAGGTCTCACTGAGCGTCCCGTAGCCACTGTCTCCAACAGGACCGCCCTGAGCCCTCCCCCCCTCCTCCTGGGCCTCCAGAGTGGCCAACAACTCTGCGTCATCGAAGTCCAGGTCCTCCACTTCCTGGTTACCTAAAGAGGAAACAAAAAGAGACAAAACATCATGATTAGGTTAAAGGTCCCATGTCATGGCCATTTCTACTGATCATAATTCCATTGTTGAGGTCTACTAAAATAGATTTACATTGTGCAATTTTCCAAAATCACATTGGTTTCTCATACAGCATCTCTGTATAGTATGTGTATTCACTCTCTGTCCTAAACGGCTTGTTGGTGCTCCTGCCCCCCCCTCCCTATGAGCCCAGTGGCCGTCTGCGAGACAGCGAGACACAGCGAAACCCAGCCCGAACACACACACACACCCGCAGCCTGGCTGGGAGTTGGTGTGTGTGATCGCACACCGACTCACAGCCTCGCCGCGTCCCGCCGTCTCAGGGAGGAGAAATCGGCGGAGCTGCAGCTGAGAAAAAATTGAGTGTGTGTGTGTGAGGAAGTCCAATCCACGGACTTAACCCAACGGCTCCGCGGACGTAACATAACGGCTCCACGGATTGGTCCATTTGGACCAATGGGTCCAATTGGGTATGGGCACGTCACTGTACCCAGGAAGAAAACAATGGAAAAAGAGAAATCTCCAACTAGGCGTTCTGGGGCAGCATAGACAGGTCTTAACACAGTTGTTGTATTGACAAGCGTGGATATTGGTCAGCACTTTAGGTATATCAAAACTAACCAAAATCACACAAAAAAATACAAACTCACCAATCTAGGCAGTGGAAGAGCAGCAACTCGTATGTACTGTGAGGTCAAAATGACTGTTTTTATCAATGGGGTCTGGTGGCTTTAAAGAGACCATAGCTAATCTACTTTAGGTAATGCACTGACTATAGAAAATTACCTTATACAACCTAACTTAAACAATCTAAACTATCCTAGGCTGAGAAACCAGGCATCCATTACCATTCTTAAACAGGTATTATATTATATACAATCTGAATTGTTAAAGTTAATTGAATATACCTTGTTGTGGTGCTGGCTCCTGATGCTGCTGCTGCTCCTCAGGAACTCCCAGCGTCCGACACAGCACCTTGCCCTGTCGGTAACAAAATATAGTATTAAATAATATACACTGCTGTACAAGAATTTCTGGGAATTGGTGGGCAATCCCCACAGGAGCAATTTGGGGTGAAGGGTCTTGCCCAGGGACAGAACGAAATGCTGACTGCAGTGGGACTTGAACTTGCTATCATCTGATTCGAGGATCAGCGCACTAACCCACTGAGCCACACCTTCCCTGAAGCCATGAACTGGCTTATATCTGCTTTGACAGACAGACAGCAACAGTTTACCTGTGTATTCCTCTCCACCAGGTCCTCTACTTCCCCACCCAGGACCTTTATGTTGGACGGCCCCAACAGAAGCATCCCAAGTCTGCAAACCATCTTCCCCTGCAGCTGCAGCTTCACACCAGGTCTGAGGGTCAGAAGAAAAAGCAATCCGATATAAACTATTTTTTTTAAATATGTTACAAAAAGGTTTTTTTAAACTATCGTGTTTTCCTTTTTCCTTGAGAAACTGGCAGTGACGTAGCAGTGATTTTCGATAACACCTAAATATGTAGCAAAGGTTGTTCCGTTTCCTTTAGCTTCCATAGGTTTGAATACATTTATTGTTTTAAAAGAAGGACACCAGAATGCAGGTAAATTAGCTCGGATTATTGTTACCTGAGAGCTGTGCTGAGTGCAGGGATGGACTGATACTCCATTGCCTCCAAGCTCTGGACTCCATCAGTCACCTGTACAACAGAGACAGAGAATTTGAGCAGGAGCAACCGAACAGGGAAAGTATGACAGATTTACATACTCAAGAACAAATGACAAAAGGCATTTCTACCTGTGAAGGCAGTTACTGTAATATTGTACATGTAAATCACAATTACAGTAGGGTGTTTAGCTGCTAAACCGTCCAAAACTTTACTGCTGGTTGAACCTAGACTGAGGGAAATTCTAAATAGAGGTTTTCCTTTATATTATAAATGCTGGTTGGCCTGAGCTTTCCAAAATGCAAAGCTGGTCAAAGCATATCTGGACACATCTGCTTCGTTACGCTTGCTTTTGACAGTGATTCTAGTGCATTTAAACTGCTATGGGTCTTTGCCCCCATGACTCCTAGAATTGAGAGACTTTGGATATCGGAGAAAGAAAAAAGAAAAGAAGAAAGCCATTGCAACGTTTCTTAGCAACGCGAGCACTATTCTTGAGAAACCAAAGAGCAGTGACAAGTGTATTACTTAAGGTGAAAATTACAGTCCTTATATTCCAGCAATTTACTCTTTCATATTCTACCACTGATTGGACCTGTCCACTCTGATTCAGTTAGGAAGAGAAGCAGAAGTCCACATTATTCTACCAGAAATAGCACTTAAAAGAAAAATCCTGGCTATAGAATATGGTTGGACAGTTGATTGAGCATAATTGCACACACTGGTAAATAGTGTTATTTTGTATTTGTTATACTTTAGTCCCAACCAGTTTGAGCACAATGGTAAAAAAGGCTGTACAATAGTTTTACTTTCAGACTACAACAACTTCATCTTGAGAGGCTAAAAAAATCATTGTTCAGCCCATTTTGCTTAAAAAATAAATAAATTATCAAAATACTTGGCCATATTTTCCCTGACCGACTAATCTTTGCAGCATCTCAATATCGCATATTCTATTTATGACGGGTAATCCAACTGTTTGGGGGCATTCACTTACAAAGAAATACATTTCCAATTCAAAGGGAACATTTTTTTTAATAACTTCTTTATTTCAGACATGCCTCTGACCTGCAACAGTAGCATGCGTGTTGGCCTGGCTTCCCAGGGCCTCTGGGTGGCCTGTGTGACAGCAGACACGTCGTCGTTGGCAACATCTGAGCCCTTCCACTTCTGCAGCTGACCATACGCAGGCTGACCGATGTCCAGTAATGAGTCAACCTAACACAGAGTGGTACCAATGGTAACATTAACCTTTTGCTGCATATACATTTCTTAAAAATATACTGAACTGCTTGACACAGTCCCATAACAGTATAAATCATATACAGTACTGTTCTGGCGATTTTTTAATTGCTAGTCTTCTTTGTGAGTGCTACATGTATCCTGTGGCTCCCCTCATTTTGTCTTGGGAACCAACTTACATGCAATTACTCAGTCTCAGGGTTTCCACTTTTAATTTTCTATCGAAAGGAAAAATGGAATCCAGTAGTGCTTTCTTATAATATCGATTCCGCCTGTACTCCAATCTTTTTTTCCCCTATAATTGCACAATAGCATTTTTCTTGCTGTGTGCTTTTGTCTTTTTGTTGCTCAGTTCTATTGGATTTCGGGCAATATCAAATAATCACTTCATGATTATCTTGGCCAGAAGAATTCATCTTTACGATATGTTTGCTATATCAATAAAAAAATTGAAAATAGTAATGATAATTATTTCAGTCAGTTAATATTTGACTTGGTTTATTGTGAGATTTGTCTATTATTTCGCAATAGACTAACACTGAAAACAGGAGTGTAGAAAGAGTCTGTAACCACGACTGTACAAAAGATTACAAACAGAACATATTTCAAAAGGACACTGGATATATATACACTATATTATCATTTATGTGACTATTATGATATCAATATTACATTATTTTAAATATCACAGTTATTGTCAATACAAATAAATCTCAACACCTATTTGGTTTATAATCTGGATCACGATAAAGCAAAAGGGAAATATTAAGACTTCTTTTATCATAAAGCAACACATTGCTTCAACCACCTTTTTTAAGATAAAAAGCAAAACCAACAGCAAACAAACTAAATAAGTTAATCATAACGTTTTGGCTCCATGAAACAAATAGATGGAAACATTCCGGTAATTTTCTTTGCTCAGTGTGGACTCATATTTGTGCTGTGGCATGATATGAAATACGGAAGATTAAATATATGATCAAGTCCGTACCTGGACACAGAAGGTGCCGCTGAGTTCGGTCTTCTGGGCCTGGGAGAGACTCTCCGGGAGGACCGGGTGGCTCAGGTCCCTCAGGTCTGTCAGCAGCCACTGGTCCAACGCCTAAGATTTCATATCATGTAGTGAGGAACAGGAGGGTTTAAATTGTGAGCAAATCTGTCATTCACAGCAAGAACATGTTCTAATCTTAAGACCTATTTTATAACACTCTATATTATTTGTATTGTTTTGTATTACTTTTTAAAGCTTAGAGCATGATCTTCTTGGACTTTCGACCATCTGCTCTATGGTTAAATTAGTATTTTTTGCCATTTCTGCAGGAAAAATTACTTTAACGATAAATACAAAAATCTATAATAGTTGCAGACGTTTTTGCTTCTGTCAAATAATTGCTAAATCTCCTGAAAACACTGAATGAATACAGCAGAAATATCAGCTGCCGGTTAGACACTACACCAAAACAAGTTACGTTGAGATGGAAGGGGTTATAGCTTATCAACCAGGAGTCAGTGCATGAGAAAGACCAGGAGGAGATTCATGACCAAATGCCAGATCCCACCCCACTTCATTTACAAGCACCTGTTATTATGTGACCATGTGAAGTCCCATACTTGAATGGCGTATTCAGAACTGTAATGTGATGTAATGTAACTGAGCTATCTCAATATCAACAGAGCAGACTGTGGACTCGTCATTTTGCATTCAGCTGCACATTAACACATTGAGACATCCTGCATACCTGCTGGTTGATTTGCTGCTGTGACAGCCGACCTGCTCCTCCAGCCTCCTCCTGCAGCCACTCCACGCAGGCCTCCAGCCAGGCAAAGGGCACCTGAACGTGCCAGGAGGAGCGCAGCCAGGCTTGGGTAGAATGTACCACTGCCTGGACCTCAGGGGCCATCCTCTTTACTTTTGTGTGTATATGACAACCAATTCGAGATAATTTCCTCTCTATTGCTTCTAATTATATAAAGACAGTTACGTTATTTCTATTCAATTGCATTTATCAGTAATGATTCTCCCACGGAGCACACGTTAGCAATGACCCATTTTTTTTTCAATAAACAAGTAATGGTTCAAATGTCATATATAATGTAATTAATGTCACGTCCAGGTACTGTGAAGGGGAGAACAAAATATAGAGTGAGAATTAGGGATAGCATGCAACAGAATAATAACAAATACAACAACATAATACCAAATAAGTTAATGTTCAAGTAAGAGTTGTTATAGACGTTGCATGAGAGACATGGATGTAGCCTCTTCCACGAAGTGTTGTGGAAAGCTGCCAAGGCGCCAAAGTTGACTATTTATTTAGTAATGTTTGCGCACATTAGCTTTGTGCCCATACAACATGACCATAGAAGCTCAGATATCAAACAGCAGTTGATTAAAAAGAACATGTGTTCCTCTAAAATTACTTAGACATAACCTAAAAGTAGCATTGTTGATCAGATCATACCTTATAAACAGGAGTTACTTGAGCAACCACACTGAAATTCACGGATGTAACAGCACACGGAAATACGGCTTGGAAACGCCTCTTATCTTGTGACCGACGTTTATTCTAGCCAATTGTGACTCTCGGCTGCTTGACTGGCGTTTCTGTCCGCCAATCGGCACATTTTACCAAAAACCTGTAGATCCAGGTTCGGTAGAGAAGGAAAGGGGACGACTGAGGTGTTGCTCTGCAGGTTTGTGTTTTGACGATGTTTTCATTTTTCTGAGCCCAATGTTATTGAAGTGCACAGGAACTATATAAAGAAACACACATTTAGTGGTGTCTTTGGTCCTTGTTTTGTGTCTGATGCAACGCTGCCTAATTAGCTGGCCCGGCTAACGTTAGCTCCCGTTGTGCACAACCGAAATGATGGCAACATGGCGAAATGAGCTAGCAGCTAGCTTGAGTGGGCTCGGGCTGGTCTTTGTATTAATCAAGTTGTCATGTTTTAGTGACTAAACCTCGATAGATAAGAGATATAAACGACACTATGCAGTTTAAGTATATATTTACGAGTCTTAAATAAGTGAACGTTTGACATTTAGGGGAATTTCTCGATGAAATCCACACGACGAAGCGCGTAGCTAAAATAGCTAGCAACGACAGGATTTAGCCAACGGTCGAAAGATTAGCTTCAGATGAGCTAAGGTAACGTTAGCTTACTTTCAGTTTGTTAAATGTCATCAAAGTGGTACAGTTATTTACCTAAGGTGCGGTCCGAGTTTCTAACTGTCACGTTGCATTGATGGCTACTGATGATTCGCCCACCATGTTATTTCCCGATACAAATGCAGTTATATAGATACATAGTGACCTATTGGATATCTCTCATCACTGGCTGATCGACTCGTCTCTTGACTGTAGCAAGCGTAGCAGACTCCGTTAACTCGAAAACAATGCGCAATATTAGTTTCTCTGCACCCAGATACTATGAATACTATGAATATCACGACGCGATACTGTTATAATAATAATAATAATAATTGTGTCACTTCGATTAATAATAGTCCTAAACGAACACTGAGTATGTTCATACGCCTAGTTGACCTGCTTTGTTAGTCAAACATCAATCCAAGTGATTCAAACATAGGGATGATTTAATGCATATGTGATTATAATTGTTCCGTTGCAGACCTTACTGTCAATAAGCCTTTTCATATTACATGTAGTATTTCAACTAGCCTCTCCCTCTCCGACAGGTCGCAGCAGCTGTTTGGTCCTTGCTTATTTAGTTCCGCCTTTCAACACGCCCTTGTCCCTGTAATAAATATCGGTGAGTTGCGAGTTTTATGCCAGTTTTTCTCCCTCGTTTTCCTCGCTAACTTATCTCGAGTTCTCGAATAACCGGATCTCCTGCACATAGCCTGAATTGTCTTAATTATTTTCTCCCCTTTCACAATGCTTACAGACTACCACAGCCTACCGGGGCCAGTTTTCTGCTTCTCTCTCCCTGCTGCTGCCTGTTCTCCGGACAGAGGTGCCCACGCCATCTCTTTTGCTGTCAGAAGACCATGGAGACAGAAATTGAACAGCAAGAGGATTCTTCATTCGGCAACACTGAGACCAACGGTATAACACTTAACATATTTACTCTGTTACTAATGTTGTTTGAGAGGTTTTATAAATGTATCTACTTCTGAAATGTCAGTTTACCATATAATGAAATTATATGAATGACAATGTCCTAGCAGCTGATTACTTACAGCTCAGTTTTAATATGGCAAGTTATGTATGATTTTAAATGTTTCACTCTAGGCTTATATTTAATTAGCTGTGTGAAACCGACTTGATGTGTGTTCATTTTAAAAAACGTTGTCTTTCGGTTTTCCACACCAAGTCTTAAGATTTTGTTCTTCGCTGCTATTTGTGGCCTTTTGGATTATTTCATTGTGTGTGTGTGTGTGTGTGTGCGTGTGTGCGTGTGCGTGTGTGTGCGTGTGTGTGTATTTATCTCCCTATGCCAGGTAAGCGCCCTGCTGAGGATGCAGAGGATCAAAAATCGTTCAAGCGCTCCAGGAACTCTGACGAGATGGTAGAGCTTCGCATCCTCCTGCAGAGCAAAGTAAATTAACTCTCCTTTGATTTAACATGTTTGAGGTCCCTTTCTATGTTGCGCCAATCTAAAAAGACTGCCGATTTCTTATACTCCATTTTGTATTATTTTCTTTTTGTTTCCCGGTACACATCTTTGCCCTTTTGAATAATTTATTTCAACTTGCTTTACTATAGTTTATATTATTTTCTTTCATATTATGTCTCCAGTTTTTGTAAGTATTCTTTGTGATTTCAGAATGCAGGAGCTGTAATTGGGAAGGGTGGCAAAAACATCAAAGCCCTTCGTACAGACGTGAGTATATTTTATGCATTTCATACACCTTGAACATTATTTAGAATATTCATTTGGTTTGCTTTATTTTTCTCTTCAATGTGGTTCAGCCTTCCAAAACATTGTTTTAATTCAAACCACTTACCCTTGATAGCTGTTTACAATCTAGTTTTGTTTTTTGGCAATATTTTATTCTGTGTTAACAAAGGGTGTGGTTGGCTGATGCCTGTGTTAAGATTAGTCCTCAGCTCATGAAGAATTCTGACAACCTTTTGGGGTTGTTTTTATCTTTTTATTCCCATATGATCCTCGTGATTACCTCAGCTAAACTGGCCCTTGGCACCAAAGTCATGTCCGTTTGTTTCTCCATATAGATCATTAATTGTAACAATGCTGTTGTAGCAACACTGATGCTCTTGTTAATTTAAATGTATTAGCACAGTGCGGTGTTCATGATGTCACCAACAGCTCCAGCTAATACCTTTTTAAGAAGTGTTAAGGCAAACTGATCAATTCTTAATTCATTGAAATGTCATTGCCTCTTTTTCTAGCCCTCCACAATTTGTTCTACCCCTCTCTCTCACTGTCTCTGGTCTATTCCCCAACATTGAACTTATCATGTTCTTAATATGCCATTACCCATTTTCCAATGTCACCTTTTCTCCTTTTCTCTCTTTGACAAACCAATCTCTGAGAGAATCAAATAAAAGTCACATTTGAACAGTGTAGAGCCTGTATATTAAAAATGTATTCCTCTTCCCTCTTCCCTCTCCCTTGTTTATTATGTTGACTTTTGCCCACTTCCTCCTCTGTTGCCCATGTTCTGGATGGCCCCTCCTGCGCCCGCCCACCTGACACCCTGGTTGGCCCTGTCCATAATCGTGCCCTGTCCCTAAATGGGCGCCTTACTTGATTGACATCTGTGCTCGAATGGCCCTGGCCCCTGCCCATTCCACGCCCAGTACAATGCCAGTGTGTCAGTCCCAGACAGCAGTGGGCCTGAGCGGTATGTCCCTAAGCTCCTCCCTCTCACTGCCTGACTACAGGTCAAACAAACAACAAGAGATGAATTATAAATAGTCATCCTGCCTCTGTCAAATCACTGTATTTTAATCTACCTGTTCTTTTAAGTATTTTAGCCTAAGTCAAAATGCCTTAATGCGTTCATGTCCAAATCTGCCTGTAAAAGCCATGTCAACATCCTTTTTGAATGTCATTTTTAAAGTCACGTCTCAACATTGAAACTTAGGCTGGTGTTGTCAGGGTTTTTCCACAATCTGCCACTGTCTTTTTAAATCTTTGCCTTAATCTGTGCAATATGTCTGTTTTGTTTTTTTCTGTTTAAATTTTCATTGATGATTATCTATCCTCCTACCTTTCGCGTTTTCACCTCCTTCCCCCCTCAGAATGGATATACTGGTGTTCTTGTTTTTTAGTTGTTAGTTTTACCTGCTTCTCGCACCATCCCATTCTTTCCTTGAGATGCCCTCATACTGATAGACTCACGTTGTCCATCCATTCTAAAACGCATCAAACAAGCTAGGATTCATGTTGTGTGTGTCTTTCCTTTCTTCTGCTTCATCTGAACGTTGTTATTGACTGCTGGAGCTATTGAACATCAGATAATCCCCCCGTCCCACTCATCCCTGCATTCTTGGTGTTATATCGCTTCTCCCATCCCCATAAAAAAACATCAACCCCAGTGGTGGCAGACTTCATTTTCCATGGTATAATCTGCTGTGTTACTCTCACTAAGCTGTCTAGCATTCTACTTCCATGTGCAAACTGCACTTAAGTTCTCCTTAATTAGTAAATTCATTGTTTATTTTATTATGTCACTAGGTGGGTGCAGACAACAAAATTCTAATTAATATTTGTTGGCCAAATTAAGGAGTCCACCTTGATAAAAGTGATAGAAGACAGGGTTATTTTGGTCCCTGTCGTCACGATCTCTCCAAGTTGTGTTTGGCACCTTATTGTAGGTTTTTCTAGTCAAACTATTTGTGGTGTGCATCCACCAAACTGTGCTTTAGGACTTTAGAGTTCTTTCTAGCACCTTTGGTGCTTTTTCCTGCCAGATCCTCCTCAGACTTCCCCCTCCCACGTCTTGGTCACCAAATGCAGTCACTTTTCTTTGGGTCCCTTTTTATTTAGCCTTTTTTCTTCCTTTCTCTGGACAAACATTATTTGGGATACCAGCTTTAATTCAGTTACAGTGACCTTGAAAAGTTTAGAATACACTGGATCTCAACAGTTCATTTAGCGGTGTTAGTCTCAGTAATGAGTTGGTTAAATGGGGTGTCATTAATTATTATTGCAAAAAAGGGTTGACACGAATTCTCTAATCTGAAATGTTGTTCCCTCCCCCCTGGGATGTCTTGCTGGCACCCCCAATCCCGTCCTTTCTGTGAATTCTGAAGCATCCTGAGCATCAGTGCCGACATCGATACAGTTGGAGAAATCCTGCTTAAGATTATCCCGACGCTGGAAGAGGTGAGGACTGGTTGAACTTGTTTTCTCTCTGCTCGTGTCCTTCAACCTAATAAACGTAACCTTTTTATTTGGAAGTGAAAACAAATTTGGATATTTACAATGATCACAAAGGTATGCCTTTTAAACGTCCTTTGTGTTACAGAGATGCTTTTCTAGTTGAAATGTAATACTTTTTTTACATTTTACTGTAGCAGTTTTGTCGTTTGGACATTTTTAACCTCTATTTTCACTTGCAGATAAGTGGTTTAGTTGGGATGGACTGCGCTAATTTAAATGCAGGCTTGTTTGTGTCCACAGTATATTTTTGTTGCCATGTGCTGTATCTGCAATTATTGTTGGAGAGAAAAAAAATACATGAAGGCTTAAAATGTGATTTTAAAAAACAGTTCCAAGATTTTCTATCACCATAAGGGTTTTTTCTCACATTATATAAAGAATGGTAATACCTTCTTATTTTAATCTTCTATAAATTACCTTGCCATTATATGCCTCCTTTTTATAACTCTAAGGAACTTTGAGTATGTGATTAATTGTACCCAACAATTAACATGCTAAACGTTCTGCTCAGTACCAGCAGTACAATGGGATGGATTTCGACTGCGAGCTACGCCTGTTGATCCACCAGAGCCTGGCTGGCTCCATCATTGGAGTGAAGGGAGCCAAGATCAAGGAGCTCAGAGAGGTATGTTGATAAAAAGGAGCAATGTTTCACAAATAAATAAATTGCAAAGCCCATTACAGGCTAAAATGTGTGGGTTATGTACAGCATTATTGATGCCAGTTTTTCAATTGTATCAAGAAAATAATGAATAGATTTTTATAGAATGGATTTTTTCTTCTCTTAATCGTTTTTTTCCTTGTTTGTTTTTCTCGTGTACTTTATTACTGTACATATTTTAATTATGTTAAAATACCCATAAAATAAAGCCGTATAGTGTTGAGGCTTTCTCTTTTTCTGTGACCCGTGGCTGTATCTGTGTCTCTGCAGAACACAAAGACCAGCATCAAGCTGTTTCAGGAGTGTTGTCCTCAGTCGACAGACCGGGTGGTGCTGGTCGGCGGTAAAACAGAGAGAGTGGTGGAGTGTATCAAGACCATGCTGGAGCTCATTGCTGAGGTATGTATCTTCTAACGTGGCGGAGACCTTTTTGTGATTTGTATGCATTGAAGAATTGCGACATATTGAATCATTCTTTGTGGTTGGATAAGTAAAATGTAGCCTAGTGTTGGACCCTTGAGTTTATAAGCAAACCGTTAATCAACATGTCATGCTCGACTGATACATTTTTAATTAATATTTTAGTTGCAGAGGCAACAGAACATTTAATTCAATTGTAGTTTCTGGTTAGGAATAATAGTATAGGCGTTAAGAGATGCATCTCATCACACCGTTATTATTGTAAATTCCAACTAGTGGATCTCCCTTTGTCCTTTAGGCTCCCATAAAGGGCCGTGCACAGCCCTACGACCCCAACTTCTACGACGAAACATATGAATATGGCGGTTTCACCGTGGTGTTTGAAGAGAGGGGCGGCGGTCGTAGGCTCATGGGGGGGTTCCCCATGCGGGGGGGCAGATCCAGCGGTGGAGACCGTGGATTTGACCGAATGCCCTCTAGCAGAGGTGGACGTGGACCCATGCCTCCCGCCCGCCGAGACTACGAGGAGATGAGCCCTCGCCGAGGACCACCACCACCCCCCCACCCCAGTAGGGTTGGCAGGGGAAGTGGCCGTGGACGCAACATGCCCATGGGACACCCACACAGAGGAGGGTAAGACATCAGAAGTCTTTTGCTGCTCTCTGTTGTTTTCCTACTTCGCTTTTTCTTTGATCTATGCACCAACAGTCCGCCCAAAGCGATTCCACTTAATCTAATTAGTTTGTCAAACTTAAAGATAAATCTCTCATTACACATGGTCATATTTTATGTCAGATAATAATAGATATACAGTCTTGTACAACCTATTTATTTTACTAAACACTTCCAAGTAACTGCATGATCCCCTCATCAGTTTAAAGCTGATAGTCCTTTGATGTTTAAAATAATCCGTTCTTCTTATAGAGAGCTTGGTGCCTCCTGCATCTGAATATAAAAGCTAAATCCTTCTTCAGGTTCTTATTTTTCATTCAGGGGACTGTCCACAGCTTCTAATTCAGAGGATAAACTGATTCCAGTATTCTGCATGTTATCCAGAGTCAAACTACCCCTCTAGAAACATTTATATCATGGTTATCATTCCATTAATTGTATGTGCTCATCACTGTGTGTCTGGGTGTGTTTTTCCCATCTCCATCTTGTCCACAGAGAAGAACGTTACTATGACTCGTACCGTGGCTCTGATGACAGGTCAAAGTAAGTCTCTGTCCACAAACCTTTGCTTCAACCTCCTTATTTATCTGAAAAGGGATACTTTGACATTTCGATATTCTGTCATTTGTTTGTTGCAAAATAGCGGTAGGTCCTCTGTAATGGTCATTTACTGATTCAAATATTTCTCATAAATACCATTGGGTGTTGCTTCCTATAGAGTAGTATTTCACCCTTTTGTCTTGTGAGCAAAGAGTAATTTACTAACGCTAACATGGGTACAGCATTTTTCCATTCACAAATACCTTACAATAATGATTACAATTCAAGTTGTAAGTGTTGAGGTATTCCTACATGACCCATATGTTTTCTTCCTTTTTACTTTATTGTTGAATATGCCTGGTTATCCCCTTCCTATCATAGCTCATGAGGAAATAACACTCTGTTTAATCCTGCCTGTCATCACTTACTCTCGGTACTAATTATGGCCCTACAAACATCTGTGGTTCTCCTGTCTGTTTGCCTGTAGTGTTCTAGCCTGCATAAGACCCTTACCCTGATCCCCATCCACCTGTTCACTCCACCTTTTTCAGAGTGCTTTGCAGGCAACTGCAGTGATGTTGTATGACCTCCTCTTTTCTGTGTTAATAACTCATCCACTCGGCTATCCCTTCCCAGTTTTTCCCAGGTTGAGAAAAAGTACTTGTGGTGGTGTGTGAAGGTCATGTGCTAATGTGAAGCTGACATATAGATGTGAAGCAAGAGTCCCCTGCAAAAAGGCATGCTTTCACAATGAGACTTAATTATAGAGAAGTCATTTTTCTACATGTACAATGGGAAGCTCTCCCCTCCCCGAAACAAGAATAATACCATCATTACCTGACCTTGGTTTAGTGTCTACTATCCACATTGAGAGGAATAGGATAAAATTGATATAAAACAAAAAAAAACTGTTCATGCTTGTAAGACACTAGATTATAATGGGCTTATTTCCGTCATGTATTTTGAGTCATCATAGCTAAGGACACCAATGTGTAATAAGAAATTGGTTGGGCTGAAACCAAATCAGCAGAAAACACTATTCCTCCCATTTTAACATTGTGCTATTTACCAAGCGACCTTATGTTTCACATAGTAGTGACTCATTTATCTGAAACTCGGCAACGCCTAATTTGGCGCGAACGCAGCCAAATACTGTTAAGAAAAAGCATCACGCAACATGAAGTTATGTTGAGTCCATAGTTAGACATGAAAGTAACATCCACGCATGTATCTTCTTAGCTACAGCAAGACTACAAAATAAATCCGAACACATTTCCTCAGCTAATTCCCTTATTTGAGCTCCGCAATAGTGTGGAAAAAGCAGCAGCCCTTGGCTGTGATCATCCTCACCACCACCACCACCTGTCACTTCTCTCACCATAACACTGTCAGAGCTGTTCCTGTTACTGTGTGGGAAGATTGCTGAGAGGAAATGTGTTTATACTGTAATCTTGCTCAGCGTGTGTGTGCAGTTTGACCTAGACCAGACATTTCCTTTGGAAGGTTGTCAAGCTTTTTTTCTAATCATTTTTCTGTTTCTTTCCAACCAACCCCCCCATCTCTCTCTGTCTTTCTCTGTCTCTCTGCCCCCACTCCCTCCCTCTATGACACTCTTTCATCAACAGTGACAGAAGAGGCAGACCGGATCGCTACAGTGATAACATGGTTAGTGACCCTTTGCTAAATGCATGCAGCTCTGGTTCTAGCATCTCATTTAGGCGCCAGCGTCCTCAAGCTTGGACACTGGTTGTTCCTACAACCAGACAATATGCTGTGATTGTCCTTTGTGTTGTAATCATAATAGTGGTTTATTGACAATACACCCATAGCTAGTCCCTATATGCAAGAGCACACACTCAATCTGACCCCGGCCATTTATCCAAGCTAGTTTTTGCATGGTGTAAGACATCCCACCAAATGACCATAATCACTACAGCCGGAGACACCCTGTAAAAATCAGCCATAATTGCCCTCGTACTGTGTACTTTTCACGGCCAGCCTGTTTTTCCTGCAAAGAGAGGGAGGATGTTGGGGGTGGGGGTGGCCATGGTTGGTTGCTAGGCAATAATAACGCTTTGTTGACAGACTGGAAGGTCTCTCTCTCCCGCTCTCTCTCTTTCTGCCTCTGAGAGCTGGCAGGATACTGCCTGCCGTTGCTCGGCAACAGCTTTTTGAATTGCCTGTTGCCTTGGTGACAGCAGCAGCTGAATAGCAGGTGAAAATGGGGGCTGATGGAGAGACGGGGAGGGAGGGAAGGAGGAGGAGGAGGAGTTATGGATGAAAACTGGGTGGCTTGTAGTTGAGTCTACTCCGTGGACGAGGATGCTGCATCATCCACATTTGTGCTTACAATCCATTCATCTGGGATCTGTAAAAAGGTGAAAGAGTTGACTATACCGAATGTAACATGTTCGTGTTTGCTTTTGTTTTTCACAGAGTGGAGGAGGATATGGTGAGTACTAAGCCTCGTGTTTATTCTGTCGTTATATCAATGTGGGTTCAAGGTTTTTAATGCATCTTAGTATGCTGCAAATTATTTTATTTTCAATTTGTATTGTAGTGTCTATTTTGTCTGAATGTTGTTTTCATAGAGAAAATAACAAAAGCCTTACAGTCACAACATAGCTAGAAGGACATTGCAGCTCACACTAGGTCATCGTGGCTATTGGACTGTAAAAATATTGGTATTTTCATTTTAACTTCAGTTAAATGACATTTTACCTAAAGTATTGCTGTTTACATTGCATGCCAGAGAGCTCATTATTTACCAGTTTTCTTGAAAGATCTTTGAAAATGTATTATGATCATCTTACTATTGAAATGGGTTATTTGCTTTTTTTGAAAAAAAACGTAATGTTTATACTGAGTTAATGTTCTTTATGCTTTATGTTCTGCTCAGACAACAGTTCATCATGGGATAGCTACCAGTCAGGTGAGTCTCTTTCCTATCAATCGCTGAGCCATGTGTGATAATGCTGGCAGCCGAGCATTGATTCTTAGTGCACTTTTTACTTTCCTTCTGTTTCTACACCCCTCTTTTTCCTGTGTGTGTGCTTTGGTCCTCACCCCTCCTCCCTCTTGCCATCAGGTGGACGTGGCTCCTATAATGAAATGGGTGGCCCCGTCATCACCACACAAGTGACGATCCCAAAAGATGTCAGTAAATAAACGCATTAAATTGGCACACTGAGTAAAAACCCTACACTGTCACATGTGATCATGTTATCTGTGCTCTCATTATCCTCATATCATTTACATGTAGCCATTTATTTCATAGCCAATTATTTGTGCATCACATGGACCCATTAGTCCTGTTATCTGTCTCATATTTACTAATCCTTCAGTGTAATTAGCAAAAATAATTTGAGATGTTTTATTATTCATTGTTTCACATTTACACAGTAGAACCACATGTGATTTCCCAGTGCCTCACACACTCTGTTCTTCCCCCCCCCCCCCCCCCAACAGCTGGCTGGCTCTATCATTGGTAAGGGAGGCCAGCGGATCAAACAGATCCGCCATGAGTCAGGAGCCTCCATCAAGATCGATGAGCCTCTGGAAGGCTCTGAGGACAGAATAATCACCATTACTGGCACCCAGGATCAGATCCAGAACGCTCAGTACCTTCTTCAGAACAGGCAAGTTCTGACACAGCCGTATGGATTACATTGACATCCGTCTTATTAGATGTAGAAATTCCTGATTAGCACCCCAGTCTTAGTTCAGCAAGTGCGATCCTTTAAAAACCTCTAACATTGTCCTGTGGGGTCTAAATCAGTCCTTAGCTCACACCTGTTGGGTTGCATCATAAGAAGTTAGGGGATACAACCCATCTTAGGAGGTGCAGCCTTCCTCTTTCTGCTGAAATTAACTATTGATATGTTAAGGATGATTTCTCTCTTTGCCCTCTTAACTTCTTTAAAAATAACAATCTATACAAATATATTTGTGATTAATATTGAGAATGCATAAATGTTTTTTTTCTAAAATTGCATTGCAATACTAGTTAGCCCACATTTTGTTGGGTTATGCATTTATGTTGCCTGCTGTCTCTTCTCCACTAACCCCCTTCCTTTCTTTCCCATTCAACCTGCAACTAGTTCAAACCTGCCTCTTGCATGAAATGGCTGTGAATGAGTTGGCAAACTCAATTGTACATATTTCATTTATTTTTTAAAAAGGGTAAATGTGATGGACATGTTTCTGTTGCATTTGTCCATTGAATTGAATGGATACGATAAAAATAAACAACAGTATGTTTGTTTGCCATCAAAGCCGTTTCAATGTGAAGCAGGGAGTGGATTGATTCTTCCCCTGGCTGCTGCTGTGTGGAAGACTAGTGATTTTGTTGTTTTTAGTTAGATCAACCAACAACAAATCACAGTCTGCCAAATAGCACGGGCTCCTCCTCTTCTGTCTCCCTTGGCAACCAGTAGGCACGTATAATACACACCACTTCCTTGTTGATGCTATCCAAGCTTAGCCCGAATGCTAATACAGCTGTAGACCTGCCGCCGCTGTCTCATGAGTAGTGTAGTGTTGCCATGGTAACTAACCCTGCCTCCCTCTTCCTTCCTCCCCTCCCTCTTCAGTGTGCTGCACCTGCTTGGACACAAGGACTAACCACACCCCTCTTTTTCCTCCTCCTCTTTCTCGCTCACCGTCAGCCACGTATTTCACATCTCCCCCCCCGCCCGTCTTCCTCCCTGCCTGTCTTTCTCACCCGCAGTCTGTCTCCCCCCTGCTCCGCCTCCCCATCCGTTTCCTCCCGAGACTTCATCCTATATAGCTATATATTTACACTGTCATCAACCTGTGAATTGCAATTTACTTCTTGTGTATTTTATTTATTTTTCCACTCTTTTTATTTCAGTGTGAAGCAGTACTCTGGTCATTTGCTGTAGACCCAGGAGACTCAGATTGAAGCAGACTCAGATTGCCCCCTCCCCCCCCCCCCTCAACCTTTCTGCCCCTGTCTAACCCCTTCAGACTATTATTCTGGATTGTGGGTGTCTTTTTTGAATTTTATTTTTGTATTTTTTAATGAAATAAATGTCCAACATTCCTGTGCATAAAAGAAAATGTAGATGTTCTGCATTTTAATAGTATAGTCCATTAGTTTAACAGATACAGTTTGATTTTTTTTCTAACACACATCTATCATAAAAATATTCTTCAGTCTCCTGACAATAAATGAACATAACTTTTTATTTGTGGATGTTTTTGATCTCTCGGACATGTATATGTATGTTTGTGTCTCTGGTATAAATCTGTTCTGTGTGCGTGTGCACGCATGCTTGCGTGTGTGGGTTGGGTGTGCTTTCTCCTGTCTATATCGGTCCCTTCACACACAGTTGTATCACATTACTACTCTGTGAAACCTGCAGAATGTAAGTTCCTGTTTTTTCCCAAACTGAACCATTTGTTCTGTTTTTTAGAGATGTGTAATATTTCATAATGGATTTGGGAATGTTTAAGTTAGGACTCTTGTGCACACAAGATACAGGACAGTCTACACTAATGTGTAAGAAAATACATGGTAGTCTGAATAATTTGACTAACTCCTCAAAAAGGAAACTTGTAGCTAGAATTTGTTTTGACATTTTATTAAAGAATTGACAAATGATATAGAACGTATCTATTTTGTCCCTGCAATTTCCTGTGCTCTATGCTTGTTTGCTGTCCATGCTCTAGACTTCACATTGTTAAATTGTAAAATGAATAAAGAAGGTGCCACTTTTTACTCAACCAATTTGCATTTTTAATGAGCTTTCTTATTAATCTTGTTTGTGCAAAATTATTCCAGCTGTATCAGTTTTCTGTGCACAGATGGCTTAACAGCTAAAAACGTATGTGGTTGTAATAGGCGAGAGTCCATCTGCCGTTGCATTTGTGTTTGTACTTAAAACTACGACTATCAATAATTTAATTATCTGTTATCTCTATAAAAATGTTTTGGACAAAGTGATTTACAAAAAACATGTCTGCAAAAAGCTCAAGATGCCTTCTGCAAAATGCTTTGTCCAAAACCAACATATATCAGAAAAACCAGCGGCAACACTTTACATTACATAAACTGGAATCTGCAAATGTTTGACAAATCTACATACACATGTATTTCATTTATTCTATAATCCGTTGTAAAAAAAATGGTCACCGATCTTTTTTTCAGTCGACCAATCCAGTGCTACATCTTGAAAACCAGACAATCATGTTCATTTACTTGGTAGGTGTCAAAATATACTTCAAACTGTTAAATGGGCTGTTACTCGATTGATAGCATCGCCAAAAGATTACCATTCATGGCGTTAACCGACCAAGAACATTTATAATAATATGGTATTTGTACTGGTATAAATGTATATACATATCTGCGTATCCATAACGGATTGAGAGGCGAAGTCCGAAGTCCCTCCCTTTCCGGTGGACCTCCATGGGACCTTATTTTGGAAAAATTATGTATTGAAGTCAATGGCGAGAGAAAAGTTATCTTTCGATCCCGTTTGAATTGTGCCATGAATTACACATATAAAGTTTGTCAATTTAAAAGAAAAATGGTGTGAAACCGCTGAATGAATTACATCTCTGGTCTCGCACAACAACACACGTCACTACTGTCTTACCAAACAAGGGATTGACTACCCTCACTATCGCCACAATGAAACACGTCCAGAAGAATTCATGCAAAGCGGCCTGCCTGCCTTCCTTCGATTCTCCCTGAACTGCCTGATATTTTTAATGTTCAATGTTAACCATTTGTGCAGATAGCATGAAGTAGAAAAGATCGCCGATGCTAATGTAGCGTTAGCATGTCTCCCCCGGGGGCATCCGGGCTTAAACGGTGTATTATAGAATGATCACACCGGTGTGACAGTACTCTTCAAAGGGTTCACGAAATATGACACTACTCTTACTGTTTAACATTTTGGGTTATCAGGGCTGCCAACCTTTGAGTTCAGCTTGGAGTGAGATTTTTTTTTTGGTGAACGGAAAAAAGACGTTCATGTGTACAGTGTTACAAATGTATTGAACATGTACAAACTAGGGTTTCCGATTAATGTACCGGGCGCTAGAGTGGAATACGCACATACAGTGTACCCGCGACTCTTAAGGCTCGATAATCAGCTCACAGCATATAAAATGGCATATAGGTGTAAGCAGAGGTAAAGTGCTATTTTATAAGTGGGGGGGTCCTCACCTCCTCTAGGGGGGTCCGGGGCATGCTCCCCCGGGAAGATTTTTTTTTTAAATATTGAAGTTAAATGCATCAACCTGGTGCATTTTGAGAGCAAAATGAATTTATGGATACATCTCTCAACACCCATATGAAACAGAACTGTAAACAGATTTTCTTTTTCTTTATGGATATTTTACAAATCACTCACCTTTTAAACTGTATTCTTGTTTTACTGTCATATAGTGTTTCATAACTGTTTTTCATTTATTCTCATAAATGGTGACCAAAACGTTTGAGACCCACTGAGATAACTAGACTAAAGTTAACTATCTAAACAGAGTCCCTTACCTCACTGAGCTGTAGTTATCTCTCTCAGTCTGACAGGACAGAGCTCTCCCTTTCCTTGTTTTAGAAACAGCTTTTAATATCCGTTAGCGCAGCTAGCTAACCAGATGCTAACAACAACAATGCAAATAGTGTGTTTGGTAGAAATATACTGTATAATAGTAAAGTTATTTAAGATGATGCTGTGGTGACACGTTATGGGACATAATTCACCATGGTGATTGTTGTGTTGCAACCCGGACTCGTTAGTGAGGGTACCGGGGTTTGAGGTTATTGATGCTAGCTTATCATACAATGCAGCACATGTACTTACCTGAGAGTTATTAATGGATAATAAAGTGTGGAAGTCCATTCTGAATACCCCGCCTCCGACTCCCTTTCATCGGCACTACAATGCCATATTTATTGAAGATTTTACATTATAAATATTCCCCAAAATTATTCAAAAGCATATTCTTCCAAACTCCTTGCTGTAGTATGACACACAGGAGACTATTGATGTGTGTAGTGAGTTTGGTAGTAATAAGCTGTATAATAGTGATTGAATATTATTGTATTCTCTTTTTTCGGAGTTGCACTTTGCAGACGGTCCCTGAGCACTCGTTTCTTCTCCAGCTGCCGATAGAGACCAATGTAATGTGTCCAGCTCGGAGGACGGCGCTTATTGGCTTTTTTTTTTTATCACAATGTGATTGTAGTTCGTTGTCAACCTTACCACGGTACTTAGGAGACGTCATTTGTTTAGTTATTGATCCGTGAAATCAGAATCTCCCAATATCGTTCCAACTTTACTGAACTAAGCCAGAAGACCGTCTCATTTCGTAGACCGCTCGGTTTGCTGTTCCTTCACTTTATTTTTATATTTATATACATTTAATTTGGACGAAAACTTAGCGTGAGGAAAGGCAAGTGTGGCGTGAGTGCGTGAGATATGGGTTAAACGCGTGACTCTCACGCTCAATGTGTCAGTGTTGGCAGCCCTGGGTTACTTAATGTTACTTCATGTTAAGGCTAATAAAAATGACAAGGCTAAGCCGGCTGTAATGCTAACGTGCTTGCTACTAGCTAGGTAGCTAACTTGATCCAGCCACTCCTGGTCCTTTCATCAGACGGGAAGCGAAATAACGAGCAAGACCCATTGCTAGTATGATTACAACCTGGTACAAAGCACACAGGCATCTTGTTAAAGTTATCTTATCTTAGCTATGTCTTTAGTGGAGGATAACAGTTATGACATCAGTTATGACATCCCTTACGCGACTCTGGGATTTGTAGTCTTTCTAGTTGCGTATTTTTCATAGTCTTATATTTAAACAGATTTACGACAAACCGACTTTTTTGACATGGAAATGATTATTTAAGATTGACATGGCACAATTCAAACGGGATCGAAAGATAAGTTTTCTCTCGCCATTGACTTCAATACATAATTTTTCCGAAATAAGGTCCTATGAGGTCCACCGGAAAGGGAGGGACTTCGCTCCGGGTTCCCTTCTTGGCCGCCTATGATTGGTTTATCAGTCTGTGATGAAGTCATAACGGAAGCTCTGATTGGTGAGCTTCATACACGGTAGTGGAAACTCGACACAACACGGGCTTGCGGTATACCTTCACTGCATTCATCGGTAAGTTAAGTTAAAACATGTCATGAATGATGAATCACATTAATTGTCGTCTTGGTCGAAAAAACAATCCACTGAGTGAAATCTGCGTAGTGTCTGTGGTCGTGGTGACAACTTTACTGTCAGTTACTCCCTATGCACTTTGCTCGTTCAGTTATCTCATTAACCACGTCAAGAGTTTTTACATGAGGAAACACCACACAATTTGGTCATTTGAGTTATCAGAGTGTAATGTGACTCACAACTGAAAGAGCAGTGAACATGGATTTTGCTCAGGAGGCCACTGTTATATCAGTCTGAAATGGAAAACATTAACACAGCAGCCATTGGACATTGGAAAAGAACAATTCAGCTTTTAAAGGTTGAGAGTGAAGGATGTAATTCAGTTACTTGGTCTTAGTAATGTGGTTGGTCCCTTGTGCTGGGCTTTTATGTTTTGTGCACTCTGCTTAGTTTAACAGTGCCTACATGAGAATAAAGTCCCCAAAAAAACATGTAAAGGGAGATAAAAAAACCGCACTGACTCTATTAAAAAAATAACTGCTCTTGTTTTGTCCCATTTCCAAAAACAGAGAAAGGAATGAAATCTCAAAATGTATAAGGCTGATTGATTAAAGGATGAATCGACTGGTTGTTGCACATTCAATCTTGTATTTCACCGTGAATTATTTAATAAAGTTGGGAGATTATTTTTAAAATGGCACTTCCCCAGGGATGTAGGATATTGGTGCTTCCATATGAAAAGGGCACTGGCATTCACATCTCCCCCTGCACCCACCCATGCAAGCTCTTAGAAGTTCCTACTGAAGTCTGTAATGTGTTTGATTAGAATTCTTAATGCACTTTTCTAGCAAACAGGTGTTTTATGTGTCAAAAAATATCATTATTTTATAGTCTTCTCTCATTTATGGAAGATCTGGGGAATGTGTTTACATTTATACTAGTATGTATGTGTGTGTGTGTCATGTTTTTTCTCCACACAGTAGTACAGTTTCTGTCATGGAGCCCGCTCTGTTTCCCCGTGAGTCTGGACAGTTCATAGCAGAGCGGAGTCGGGATGTGTTCGTGGAGGAGGAAGGAGTGCAGAAGGTGGCCGAGATGCTCTTCAACCTGCGCCACACTGACGATCTGACTGCCAGTGGCTGGAAGAAGGCCAATCCATTGGCTCCAGTACCCACCTCTGACCAGGGGAGTCTCAACAGCCGGGCCCCCAGATAATAGATTATTAGTTGACATTAGAATTAATCACATGGTACCTTAAAACATTTTGATTGGTGGGAACAGTATTACTGCATTGGTAAAGTGACAGGTGGTACAGGTTTTATTATGCTGATAATACTTAAGTAACATTTATTATAGTACTTATACTTGTAAAGGAGTATTTTAAGGTTACATCTACTTTCATCTAAGTAAAGGATCTGGTCCTCCACCGCGGCATGAATTTCACTTCAGTTACACTATTCCTATCCCTGAACAAATTGAAATGTGGATGGGGATTCAGCAATCTGAAGCCAGAATTCTATTTATCCTAATTTAATAATGACTGACCATGCATGAATAAGAGGCCGTTATGAAAATCATCTGTGTCCACACACGCACATCCCATGATGGAAAGTCTATCCTTACAAAATGAAGGCTTTCAAAGCATAGCAATATTTTAAAAGACATTTGGGATCTTTTATGTATTGTTTTTTTGTACAGTGACTGCTTGCTTGCTTGACCTTTAGCTTTTTCCAGCTCTTTTGATATATTGTGTTTTTAACATTGCAGGCCTTGAACTGGGTGTTTGTGATAGACACCATGAACTTCTCCTTTTGGCCCGAGGAAGAAACTCAACAGTGTGAGGTAACCTATAAAGGGACCACGTACACGGGCTACATGACCCTTTGTGCTGCCATCGCCAGGGCTATGGAGGAAGGTGAATTTGTTTAGTTATTTTGGTTGAATGAAAGTTATAACAGCATTTGAATTATGTTTAAAATAACACTTATTGTCCTCCTTTCTCAAAGTGCAAAGTTGAAGCGATTCATCATTAAGTAGCTGTTACTATAGTGGGCAACATTTGTGTAGGATTCATTGAATCAGCACGAAAAAACCCTCATTATACTTCAAAAAGCACTCTAGGTGATAGAAATGTCAGGAAGAGGAGGTGAGGCCCTTCTCTAACAATATTACGTGACATCTTTGATATTTTTTTTTTTTTTTTTTTGTTTGCAACTTCACCTATCAAAAGAAAAATATATTGAAGCCCTTTTTTATGTCTTTTTTTCTGTGTGCTTTTGTTGTGCACTGCTATTACCAATGATTGTATATTTGCCCTTTACTTGAACTAGGGCTGCTGGGAAATTGCTTGTAGCTCTGCCTGTGCATCACTTATAATTAGCGTGAATGACTCCGGATATCAGTCAATTATGTCTCATATGGAATAGTGCTCTCAATGTGTGGTCGCTGTGGCCCTTATAATTCCAAGAGATTCTCTCAGAAAAGCTCAGGTAGCTTTGTAAAGTGTGAATCTCAGCGGGAGACAGCATGAGTTCAGAACTAATTATGTATTTTGAGGGTCTTGTGAGAATTGGATGCTGTGGAGCTATATTGCTGTCATTATAGGACACCATATCTTCATAACTTAGTAGCTAGAGTGTCTTCTTTCACAAGTAGTTCCATCTAATTGCTCCTTCACTCCAAAGTTAATGATGGAAAGAAACTAAGTAAATTGACTCAAGTACAGATTTGAGATACTTATTTGTAATTTGTAATGTGCTGTATCTGATATACTTTTCAGATAGGATGCGGTACTATATCTTACTCTGTAGCATATAAAGCATCTGAAATTGGTTCCACTGACACACTATAACATTGAAATGATCTTACATGTATTTGTTAATGATTAAAACGGAATATTAGAGAATATTAAATAACCAGGAAAAGTGCCATTCTGCGTAATGAATACTTTACTTTAATTTAGCTGATATTCCTTCGGGACATTTTTTATTTCAGGATGTTTACTTGAAAGGGAGTATTATTGCTCCATGATAGTTCTAATCCTTTTCTCCACCCCTGTCCACAGGTATACCCATCACTGATCCAAAGTACTTTTCTCAGATGAGTATGGAGGAGTTGGGACAGGTCCTTCGATCAGACAATGAAACACCCATGCCCATGCTTCAGGAACGCCACCAGGTTCTTGCCTTATCCTACTTGTCCAATATCAAGGGTACTATGATGTAGCAATCATAAAACAAATCTTTAAACTGCTTCAATCATTTAACTTTGATCCCAGGATTTGAGCCTTGTGTTGTTACTTCAATTTAATACTTAACAAAAACACAATATTTGACTTGTGTGAAATAATAAAAGCCTTCTTAGCACTTATGTAACACAAAACAAAGGCTGTGCTTTTCAATCAAAGACAAGAAGATATGGTGAGAAAAAACACAATGCATCATCTCATCGCTCTAGTCAATTAACTCTGATCAGAGAAGGTTCACTGAATTCAAACCAGTGTATTATTATATATACAGAGTGCATTCCCTCTGTGAGATCATATCGTGTCTGTGTGAGTTTTTAGTTTTTCTTCGAGTTTGTAGTTGCGTAGTCATATTTAAGTAAAAATAATACATGAAACTCCAACCTTACATACCATATTCCCTGACAGATTGGATGTTATACTTTAACACCTGTCTGCCCTTTTCTCTGTATAAACTAAGAACATGTGATTTGAAATCTTATACAGTTAATATGGCTATCAGGGTTACACTATTAGCTGAAATGTATTCCCCGTATGACAAATAGAAATGAAAAGCATGCAGCTCTCAACCTCCCACTTATCGTAATAGTTAAATTTAAACATGAATTTGAATCTGACTAACAAGGTGCTGACTGAAGGCGGCCGCGTGCTGCTGGAACACGGCGGAAGCTTCCGGAGTTTTATCAGCCAAGCCGGGAACGACGCCCGGAAGATGGTGGAACTCATCGTGGAGAAGATCCATTCCTACAGGGACGAAGCTACTTTTGAGGTTAGAGTTAGAGAGGGCTTTCAGAGCCAAAATTTAGCAATATTTCAGGTTTGGAAATCTGTGGATAAAAGTTTATGTTTGCCAGGCACATCTTTCCTAAAACAATCTTTGATATTTTATATAACTACGTATAAGTAGTTAAGAGACAAGACATGACAAATCATCAGCTACATCTCAGGTGTCATTATCAATTTGAGTCATTAAATCATAATCTCTTGTTGATAGATGTCCATTTACAAACATACAGTTTTTTATCTTTGACAACTGAGGTGTTTAATTTTGTCAATGCTATGGCATGCATTACATTATCGTTAGAATTTATTGTATGTAGAATTATTTCAATTTACATCTGTGTAAACCCTTTGAATAAATGGCCTTTTAAAAATACACAAAATGTATAAAACATCTTGATAGCATATATAAATCGTATGTGATCTGAGATAAATGTATGCATTTGGATAACTTAAGATAATTTGTGAGGTGAGAGTTCCACCTTCTGGCCAAAGACAGTGTGGCAATAATAAAGGACCACATTTTCTGTCATCTATTTCCTACACATACAAACATTAAATATAATCAAATTAAATAAATATAAAGTGTGTTTATAAGTGAGGTAGAAACCTGTAATGGCTTATACAAAGAAACACTCAAAAGACTTGCAAATGTATAATAGTGATAAACACTGTCACATATTAAATAAGAGTAGAAGTATAGTTTAAACAAACAGATGTAATTGCTGTAGAATGATTCTTTTTTTCCAAATGTTTTTGACACCAGGGCATTTTAATTTCTCTTTTTTTACACAGATGCAAATTATACTCCATGCATTGTTGCAATGATATTGTCTTTGCATAAGAACATTTTAAATAGCCAAATACACATAGTCGAAAGCTTTCGAATTGTTTGTTTCAGGAGAAGAGAATCTCTTTGTACAAGCGAGCCCAGATCCTGGTGGCAGATTTCTGGGGCGTCATGGAGGCCAGAGGAGAGGGGGACATCATCAACATGGACTGGCTCACCATGTTTGCAGACTACAGGGTCCCTCAGGCTCTCGTCTTCCTTGGAGCACTACGATACACTGACACACTGATGCAGGCGCTGAACAAGGGTGAGACAGGAGTGCATGTGTTTCTCTGTCCATAAAGAAATGAATCATTTAGGTTAGTCAAGTATTATATTCTGTGTGTTATGTGTTTGTCTCCCATTTCCCTCAGGAGAGCTGCTGAGTTCAGGGGACAGAAGAGAGGTTGAAATCCGAGGTTGTTCAATTTGGTCTGTGGAGCTGATCAAAGAGCGTCTGTGTAAGCTGGTGAAGGAGAGAGACGGACAGACCTGCAACGTAAACTCGGCAGTCATCGACTTTTACCTGTGGCCTTATGCCAAGAAGCACCACAAAGAGATGGCTCACATTCCCATACACCATACACGCTGTATTTACTACTGACGAGCTGGTTGGCAGCATTACATACAGAAGGCTGCGCTCTGTGTGCAGCCTTGGCATCGTTACCTTTCCCTGGGAGAAAGCCAATCCTGTCTCCGTGCCAGATATATGTACAAATGGGTTTCTCTCCAGCTGTAATGGAAACAGGTGTCAAGCTTTAATGTAGCTCATTGGTGTGTGTGGGTAGTGGCACTGTTGTCCATTCACAGTCAATTAAAAATGTTTACTGTTGTTGATGTCTGACAAACTGCTCGGTTATTACAGTAAGTGATAATATACTGTATGTGAACATACAATTATGGACACATTGTCCAATCTATAGCAGCTTGGATTTTTGACACTGGGAAAACATTGAAAATAAAATGTTTTAATTAGATTTTGTTTGTCACTTCACTGCAACAACAAAAATGGCCAATGGTACATACACAGTATGCCGACCTCATTTTTCATTCATATATGTAGCCAATTTATATATATTCTCATATTCTACCTATGACCAACATATTTTTTACGTTATTAATAGTTCAATGGCTCATTAGTTTTGTCAATACTATTAACATGTCTTTAATTTATTTTATCATACCTCTTCTCTTTTTTATACAATCTATATAGAATATAACATATCTTGCACTGCATCAAGTCAAGTCACTGTGAAATAATAAATAATGAAACGTTCTAATTCTTTTTTTATTGCACAGTCGAAAGGTAAATATGTCATATTCAAGAGAATAAAGACCCAAAGGAAATTACAGCAAAAAAAATACATGCCGATACATGTCGTTGGTGGCGCTGTTGCCTTCACGTACCCCTCGGTCCTCCTCCATGCAGGCTCTTGAACGCCTCTCCTGCTCTCCTCGACTGCTGCTGCACCGCGGCGGCGGTTTCCCGGGCAACCAAGGAGCGACAACAAACGGTAGATGTCAAAGTTAACAACAAGCCAGGCGAGGACGAGGACTTTCTGCTAAAATGTAGACCATTGACTATACTCGATTTCGTATCCGATAAGAGCTCAAGAAGAAAAACAACTTTCAGCAGAACTCATTAGCGGTAATCATTGTGAGTAAACTTTAGCGGGATGAACGAGGTGTGTGTCCGGGTGGCGCTCCGGGTCCGGCCCCTGCTCCCAAGAGAAGTCCTCCACCACCACCAGGTGTGTGTGCGGGTGGTGCCGGACTCCGCTCAGGTGATGCTGGGCTCAGACAGACTCTTCTCCTTTGACCACGCGTTTGGACCCACAGCCAGCCAGGACGAGGTGCACGAGTCCTGCGTCCAGCCGCTGGTGGAGTCCCTGCTGGAAGGATACAACGCCACCGTGTTCTGCTACGGTCAAACCGGCTCAGGGAAGACGTACACAATAGGAGGGGGAAACCTGAGTAAGTTGGGCAGGTGGTAGATTTAGTCCCCAAAGTTAGGTTTGATCCAGACCAGAGGGTGGTTTAGCAGAACAGATATGCTGATTATTTTAGACAATAGCATCAGTGAGCAGCATTTTTTATCTTTAAACTTAGAAAAAACATTGTTTCTGAGTTCTGGAGTTGTTTTCATTGTGAGGATAAATTGAGAGTATCAGGACTGTATGTTCAAGCTGACCTTTGTAAGCTAGGTGTGAACAGTTACACATGTAGTCTTTGAACATGTCACTCAATCATTTCAGTCAGTTGAGTTTTAGAGAATGATTTTGTTTGCAGACCAAGACTTCAGATCTTGTGGTAAAGGAATTAAAGACACCTCAAGACCGAAGCAAGATTTCCTGGCCCCTAATTTACTGCCCAAAAAGGTCTTTACTTATGTGTCTCTGGTCTTCTTAACTATTCATTTATTTTCTTATAAAACCTCTCAGGTGAAGAGGGAGGAATTATTGACCGTGTGTCCCAGGATGTGTTCTTGTTGCTGGAGGAGAAGAGGAAGAACAGTGATGGTGGCGAAGCCAAAGTGGGGGTGTCATACATGGAGCTGTACAAGGAAGAACTACGAGACCTGCTGGAGCTGCACACCATCCACAAAGAACTTCATATCAGAGAGGATGAGAGAGGAAACACAGGTAAATAAAAAGTATTTTTGATGTGCCAAAAATGTATATATTTTTAAAACTCACATTGATTGCATTAAGGTACATTTACTCAAAGTATTTCCTAAATAAAAACATGCAACCTGTACTTTCAGGCATCACATGCCAAGTTTGCTATTGGTTTGGACTTCAGTCAGTCAGTTTGTACAATGGATTACTGCCAACTGGGGAAAGTCATGTTTCAACTGAGTGTTTCCTTAACAAATACCTTTGTTTGTGTCTCAGTGGTGGTGGGAGCCAAAGAGATGGTGGTCACCTCAGCAGAGGAGCTCCTAAGTGTTATAGAGACGGGCAATGCCCTGCGCCACACGGGCACCACAGGAATGAACGAGCACTCCAGCCGCTCCCACACCATCCTCACCCTCCAGCTCATCCAGTGTTGCCACAGCAACAACTCCTCCTTAAAGTCTGTCCGCTCCTCCAAACTCTGTCTGGTTGACCTAGCAGGCTCGGAGCGTGCTGGAAAAACTGGAAACACCGGGACACGACTCAAAGAGAGTGTTCATATCAACACAGGCCTGCTCGCCCTCGGCAACGTCATCCGCGCCCTCTCGGACCCTGGGAGAAATCGCAGTGTCCACATACCGTACCGTGACGCCAAGATCACACGCCTCCTCCGGGACTCGTTGGGAGGCACCGCCCACACGCTGGTGGTGGCGTGTGTGAGCCCCTCTCACCACAGTGTAGCCGAGACCCTGAGTGTCCTGCAGTTTGCATCCAAGGCTCGTCACATTCGTAATCGTCCCGGAACCACTCCAACAGAGGTTAAATCAGGAACTACCCCATGGGACCCAGGTGAGGCTCGACTGGGCGAGCTGGAGTATGAAGTTCAAACACTGAGAGAGCTACTGAAAGAGAAGGAGAGGGAGATGGAGAGGACATCTGGGAAAACTGGAGAGGGGGACAGCTTCAATCAGATGAGCATACCTGATCCAGATAGCAACGGGAACCAAGAGGAAACACCACCGTACCGCCTTCTGGCTCAGGAAGCTGCTGCCTTGTTGGCAGATATCTCTGGCCCCACCCATAGTCATTCTTTTACACAGCGGCTGCAGGATTGGCAGAAGAGACTGACAGCTGTCAATCACTCACATCAAGCTGAGGAGAAGGACATGCCAGAGGGGAATGGAGACCAACACCACAATGTCATACTAAAGCTCAGAGAAGAACTCCACAAATGCAAGGTAATTTTATCAAACACAAGGAATGAGAAATACAACTTTGCGCACATTGAGGCAAAAACTGTGCAATGTTACATGTTAACACTCAGAATACATTTTTTTGTTTTCATGCATAGGAATGTTTCAATCTACAAAGTCTTCCTCAGGCTACCTGCAATCTATCAGGCTATCTTTACCGCTTCAGGAAGATCTCATAGTTGAAAATGTTGCCATGCGACGAATAGAAAAATATATTATTTATTCAAAGCCAACAAGTGGAACATTTTAACTTTAGATTGTCATTTAAGAAATGGAAAATTACATTGATTTAGTGCACTCGGAGAGCACAGAGGTGACCAATATATACGTTTAATAATAAATGTATCTTTCCCTTGATTTGGGCCACCCCAACATTCAAAAAATGTCATGTTAATCTGGCCAGTAGATTTTACTGTAACCCTGCTGAAAAACAAACAAATCAAACCAAAAAAACATGACCTCCATGGCAGAGAAAGTTTGAGTTAGCTGTGAAAATAAACGCTTACGGAGACAGGTAGTGTAAGATATAATGCTCCAGGAACAATTTACAGATGGAAGCAGAGAGAGCAGAATAAGCAGGGTGGGAGGTGTCTGATATGATGCTTTGTGTGTGGCGGGTGGTGAATATGTTATAAAGCTCTGAGGCAAAGATTGCTTGCTGCTGCTGGTGTTTCTTAACTTGAAAAGTCGAAGTATAGTTGAGCAGAGACAAATTCTCTCTCTCTCTCTGTCTCTCAGGAGTCTCTCACCTCAGAGGAACAGCTATTGGAGCAGAAAGATGCAGAACTAAGACAGGTCCAAAAAGAAGTACATAAGCTTCTTCAAGAAAGAAAAACCCACCTTCAGGCCCTAGAGGAAGAAAAGGAACGCACACGAATACAGGTGAGGAGAGTCCTGAGTGTGGCTCTTTTATACGGGACAAAAAGACGCTGACACCCTTAGCATTGTATATTATCTGCAAATGAAACGTATGTGTTAATGTTTTCAGACTGAACAACTGGTAGACCAGCAGATCACCATCAGTCGTCTTCGCAGTGACCTTGTGACCTTTAGGGGTGCAGCCTCCGAGGGAACTCTTGAAACAGGGGCTTCTGGGAACTCAGACAAGAGACCCCACAGTGTCCCTCTGATCAGACAAAGCTATAGACACGGACCTCCCAGGAGGGTATGAAGCTGCACGTTTTCTTCTGTATGTGTGCACTTCTGTGTCATACTTGTTGACCTTTAATGGCTGTACATATATCTGTGCAAATGCTTCTGTGGTTTTAGATTCAATCCAGTCCCCCGGCATATTCTCTGGAGAGGGTGATGGCAGCCTTTAAGATGCGTAGTCATCTCCTGCTGGCTGAGATCGAGGAGAAGGATGAAGTATACTGTCCATTCATAAAACAACAGGCAGAGAGCAGAGACAGCGATCCAGAGATGGAGGAGGAGGAGGATGTCTCTGTGGGCAGAGTGGGATTCAGGTGAGAGCCTGTATAATACTAGCCTTCTGTTTCTTTCTTTGTCATGCCTCAAGTGATTCACTTCAACACATACCATTACAGCCAATAGATAACATGAACTCCTCACCTGCTCTCGCTTTGTAGAGCAGTGACCTCCATGCACTAACAGAGGCATGGTTTTGTGACACACTACACTTTTGGTGTTGAGGATGACTGCAATGTGTGCTGTCAGTCAGCAGCCTGTTCAGATAAGGTCAACAAAGCACTTGTCATTTTGTTAGTTGGTGCACATGAGTCTCTCACAAATCCTGCATGTTTTCATTTTCAATTCCATACTTTTACATGATTTGATTGTGCTAATTTTCAAATATAATAAGTGAGATTCCAGCCTCTGACTTTAGTTCTGAATTAAAGAACAATATATTACACATACTATATATAATGTAGTTAAATAATTTAAATGTGTTTAGCCAGCACCAAGCTTTTGTGCCACATGTCACCTGGTCACCCCTGCTGACTGCTTCCCAATTGATGCAATGTAAACTATTGGGCATAAAGGAGATGTGAAATCTCTGGGGGTGCATCATTGCGGGGAGCGCACTGCTTTTAAAAAGGATGAAAGGTGACATGTTTGGCCATTAATGATCCCAGGCGTTCAGCTAAATTGTTTATGTTAGTATAACAGTGGTCTCCTCTTATACAAGCCACAGAAATACAAACAAGTATTGACTTAAATTTCACACATGCTCACATTCAGAAAATCAGCTTTCTTTTGCAGTGAGTTCATCTAAAATGATCTGCCTAATAAATGACGTTTCTCCAGGCGTTCTTTAAACAGAACATGGACCAACCGGCAGATGAAATCTGCAGTGAAAGAGAAAAACTCCGATCTAGACCAAACCTCAAACGGAAATCCATCAGTGCAGCAGCCTCAGCAAACCACAGGTAAAATGAACATGTACTTTATATATGTTTTTGCAGTATTTAGTATTCATGTCCTTTGTACTGATAGGGACATGCTTCCCTCCAATCCTTCATGTGACATTCCAAGGAGTAGATATTTATTTAAGAGGTTGTTTCCTCTTCATATAGTTATTTGTTATTGTTTTATCAGGAACCAAGGAAGAGCACACCACTGAAAGCCATATGAAGAAGGGAAGACTAAGAGCCAGCGTGACTCAGAGGAGGATCCAAGATCTGTCGGTCAACATGCGTATGAAAGAGGAGCTCCTCAAAGAGCTTCACAAAACTGGTGTGTTTATAAATATACATTGTGATACAGATACATGGTGACACTAATTGTCAACAACGGTAGCAAAGAGAAATTATATGAAATGAATTGGCAAAACAAACAGATGACCAGAATAATGCTCAGCTGCTATACCAATTGCCAAATATTGTAAAAATCTGAAAAGAAAATGGGATTTCTAAAATACGCCTGACACCAAAATAGTAGTTTTGATCAATTTAAAACAGGAGTTTTAAAATTACAAAAACGTTTAGGAATGTGAAGGAACAAAATACAGGTTTGATGTTTAGATAAAAATCTTGTTCTTTTTAGTATTTGCAGCCTTATTCTTATTGACCTTGCATTAACTGGGATTTCTTACTTAAAGGTGGGGTAGGTAATTTTGGAGAAACCAGCTCGAGTGCGCTAGAATTTCAAAATACACAACCGGAAAAAATCTGCCACTTCCTTACAGAGCCCCTCCTCCAACACACACGAATGCGCACATGACCAATGAGGGCACGAGATAAGTTTGTGCACAGATGGAAGGCTGACAGGCAGGTAGGCCATCCAGTTATTTTAGCCGGGCCGGCTAAAATGATTGGTCGTGCTTTTTACAGTACTACGGCTTCCACAGATGACATTTTTTATGTATTTATTGTCAAAGCATTTAATATATTCATTGCTATCGGGATGTTAAGAGCATTCCATGGAATATAACAAAAAGTGTTTCTGAAATAAATTACATACCCCACCTTTAAGTTCCAGGTAACAAAACAACATAGTGAATCATCCCATTACAACATAACAGTTTCAAAACCTTTGACAATGTGTTGCTAATTATAACCATCTCTGAATGTGTTTGGCAGACAAGGAGACCCAGGCAGTGGGCGGACATGGCGGGCACAGTGGTGATGGAAGAGACGCCGGCGTGTTGGTGAACTCTCCCTGCAGAGCCAGAGGGTCCGAGCAGAGGTCTACCGCAGCCTGCAGCACATGAGAGCGCAGAGAGAGCAGCTTCAGAGCAGCCTTAGGCCGCAGAGAGAGGCCGACACCAAGGAACCGGAGGAAAAGGAGGTTAGTTTTACAGATTTTATAACAGTAACATCAAACACCTTGTGAGGACAGTGCAATAGGAAAAGAGATGAACATATTAGACTACACTTCAGTGTTGTGTAAACAATTTTCTATAAATGGGTTAACACAGCAAGATCATTTGATTTATATTCTAACCGCTCTGATATCTGACAGCCAGTTAAGCTCTTAGGCGAAGCAATAGTGTTGACATTGTTAAAAAATAACTTTTGTTGATGGCTCTAGGTGCTGCTTTACTCAGTCAACTGTTAAGACCCCCCTTTCAGTTTACATTGATGTTTAGCTTTTGATTGACCAGGGTATACACACACTTACACACAACACACACATCTCAGTTGAGTTAGTTGAGTGTCATTGGGAGTGCAAAAAGGTGACAGCTAACACTATAATAATAATATAATAATAATAATACATTTGATTTATATAGCACTTTTCAAGACACATAAAGACGCTTTACAAAAGTCACATTTAACAATCATTGACGAGACCTTTGGGAAAAACTTGATTTATTTTTGTGTTTTCTTTTCTGTTAGGAGCAAAGGGCAGGAGATATGACTGTAATCAAAAGCAATCACCAGGAAGAGGTAAAGGAAAACATTTTTTTTTTATAAAAATAGAAACAGTATACATTCTTAAAAAGTTTGTTTTGGTTTTCTCCAGTAAAAATTGGAGTTTAAACAGATTTTCTTTCAAATACAATCTTTCTTGTTTTCTATTTCCCACTCTTTGTCATTGTTGTTGCCTTCCTATTTTCTCAATGTTTATATCATCTCCTCTATCCCTTTTTCCCTCATCTCTCCTCACCCCTCTGTAGCTGCTTGACAGTGGTTGGCTAGAGGAGGAGGAGGAGCGTGTGCTTCATAAGAGAGCAGAGCTGCAGGAGCTGGAGGAGGAGCTGAGGAGGAGAGAGGAGGTTCTTCTACGCAGAGAGGCCTGTCTGCAACAGAAAAACAAACTAGAGATCAAGAGGCTGCGCTCCAGTCAGGTGAGCCTGCATAGGCGTTGGTACCGCTGTGTGATTTATGATTTATTATGATTTAACCGTCTATGGCTGATGCACTTATGGATTTGGGCAACATGTGTTATGGAAGCCCAGCCCTGGAAGTTTATATATCAATGACTCAGCAGGCTCTGAGTCAGAACCTGCTGAGTGTGTCGGTGAGGTTGGAGTCTCTGGAGGAGCAGCTGGGGAGCAGCAGCAGTGTGAGGCAGACTGGAGGAGTCACCATGGAGGAGCTGAAGAGAGAGAGGGACACACTCAAAAAGAGGAGAGACGCTCTGGACCGCGAGCTGAAGGACAACAGAGTGCTCACTGTGGAGGTCAGGAAACAGTAACATTGTATTTGTGTGTACTGTACGTATCAGGGTTATTAGTGTAAACTAAACCTGGTTACAAATGTATTCTTACTAAAATGATCGTAGTATTGTAGAATAAAACAACATGGCCATGGTTTAAATAGTGTAGTAAATGAATTGCCATTCAACCAGGCTATTCAGCTCTGGTATAAAATATATTAACTAGTGTTGCGATAAAGTTTTCTTCTGAATGTGGTAGTGAAAGAGGACTCAAGTTTATTCAAAATTCAAAATATTTAAACAGGCTATTCCTACAAAGGTCTCCACAAACTGAATCTTAATTAAACAAAACAAAAGTATTAACTTGGTATATATAGCAAGGGATATTATTTCTGGAAGCATTTTATTTTCATTATTGTGCAACTTTGATATTGTGTGCACTCACTGCACTGTGATTTGTGTTTGTCTCCATGTAGGAGGAGCATTCCCTGCTTCAGCTGGAGGAAGCCATTGAAGCTCTGGATGCAGCTCTAGAGTTTAAAAACCACTCCATCCAGGACCAACAGAAGAAGTTGCTGATTGAAGACTCTTCTTCACATCAGCCTCACAGCCCTGACCCCGCCCAACTCTGTGATGTCATCAGGAAGCTGAAGGACCTCTCACCAGCCGAGGCCTCGGAGCTGCTGATCAGATATTTCAACAAGGTGAAATTAAATATATGCACACACATTATGGAAACTACGATGGCCTCTATTCCAGCTTCTTTACAAGTGAAAGTTCTCTATTTGTCTTAACTTGGTCTTCCTTTCCTTATTTATTGTTTAATATTTATAAGCACATTCCAATGTGTCTGTTGGTTTCCTTAAAACATGTTTATTAATTAGTAGAAAATTGATTCTGCCATTGTCAATGGAAACTGACTCCATCTCTTTCTGTTTTATGTTTCTGCTTTTTTCTTCCTCTGCTATTTACCTTTGCTTGCTTTTCTCTCCAGTTGACACGTTTTTGTAGGTCAAAAACTGAGCCCAACAATTCCTATAATGGTAGTTAAATTATAAATAGAATCCCCTCCTTCATCTTTGCAGCTACATCTTAATATAGCTTGATATAACTTCTCTCCAGGAGGTTTGTTTGCACCATGACAAACCGCTTCCTAACTGTTTTTCTGTCCTTGCAGTTAACCCTAACCCTCTTCAGGTGTGAGAGTAAACAAAGGTACAGCCATAATCCCTGTAATTATATGTAAAAACATCTACCTTTTCCGGTTCCCTCTCGCCTTTATAAACCTCCCCAGGTTGTCTGTCTTCGTGAGGCGGAGGGCCATTTGCGTTTGCAGTGTGAAGAGCTGGAGCTTCATGCCAGAGAGCGAGAAGTGGTGCTGAGGGAGATGGAGGTCGCCACGCAGCGTGTAGCCCTGGATGCAGACCGCAGGCTCACCCAGCAGCACCAAGACCACCAGAGCAACATCCAGCTACTGCTGCAGAAACTCAGAGGTGAGGAAATTAGATCACCAAGACTATACCGTTTGAATGTGAAGCTATTCTGGTCTTCTCTTTACTATTAGCACAGAAATTGATTGAACATTGCTGTTTCATTAACTTTTGTGTCCCTATATTCTTGTGTGTGTATGTTTAGAGGGTGGTTCGGGAGAGGCACAGCAAGCTTTGGAAGAAAGACTGCAGCATCTAGAGAAAGAGCTGTTTTTCTACAAAAGCTCCAGCAGGCAGCTTAAAAAGAAACTCAAAGATCTTGTCAGTGATGCCCTACACCCTGTCGATCAGCATTCACACACACAGGAGAACAGACACAAACACAATGTGCAGCTACATGCGAGTGCAAACAAACCCCAGACGCACACTGAAGAGTTACAGACAAGAACACATATTGCAACAACTTACACAAAGATACAGGCTGAGCAAACAGACAAAAAGGCACACATCGTTTCTCAAATGAGGAGACATGCAGATCAAACCCCCAGCCCCTCCTCATCTTCTGACCTCCAAGCACGCAAAACAACAAAAATGTCTGATTACAACCATACTCACACCCAGGGGGGGAGTGACAGGGGGGAGAGTTCACAGATGACACCTGTCCGTGTGTGTCGCAGAGAGCTGAGACAGATCTCTCCATCTGATCTGCAGGTCTGTAGTTCTGCCACAAGGAGGCGACAGTCTGCTGTGGAAACCAGCACAGAGTCAATGCTAGAGGACTCCATAGAAGTGCCCAGAAACACAGACAGATGATTTATCACGGTACCGACGAGTCAATCTAGAGCAGTGTGTACATCTGATACCAGTTGGGTGCTATTGAAACTAAGAAAATTCATCCCCTCATCTTGAGTATCTTGTGGAAATGTTCATGCATTGTTCTTTTGTATAAAGACTCATTGTAGGTCTTTGTTGGGCTTTGGATCAGTCAGTAGCACCCATTAAATTACTTTATACAACCAGGATACTGGTATATATGCAATGCATATCCATATTCACATTTTACTCAATATGAAAAGCATGTGGGTAAAGTTGAAAAAGTTTTATTATTAGCTTTTTTTCATAAACACACCCATACTGTTGTATATCACAAAATAGTGAAACCACAGAAAATCAGATCTGCAGAGTTTGTGACCAAAGGAGAACAAAGCGACTGCAATGTGGTTAATATTAAAATGTTTTCCGTTTGAACCAGTTCAGTCTCTCCTCGTAGCACTGTCCTCCTTTTTTATTGGTCCTCCCTGGTGGTCACATATTTACCAGATCCAGGCTCTGCTGAATGATTTCGCCTTTCAACAAAAGAAGACCAGTGTTGTCATGACAACAGAGTGGCCCTGATAAAAGGCACGCATAGAAAGACATTTCCAATAACTTGGCTGTGATTTTTTACTTGGAAATAGAGTGAAAGTTTTTCATTTGGCAATTACAGATTCTTGTCTTAGCTCATGCCACACCCAAATACAACACTGCTGATTAAATTCTGATTTTTTTTTTAATCTTATGTACATTGTGTAAGAATGGAATATTTAATGCAAAAAATAGCACTTTTCTGATTAGTTAAAATATTTCACCAACTGCAATCCACTAAAACGATTATCCTTGTGAAGAGAATTGCTTTGTCTTTCCCCTTATTTTAAGCACTGTTCAGCACTTAGAATGGCCAGAAGTTGTGTTTTTCTGAATTACAAAAGTAATATAAGGCTTTGTAGTTTTATTTATGCAATTTTAAATACAAATGTTGAATGTCTATGTGCAATATGTTCTTTTAGTAGCATTATATGTTGAGTGATGTGTAAATTATTTTTTATATGAATGACTCATTACAGTCAAATGTATTAAACTTTTTGATATGCATATCTTACTGTCTTGCCTTTAATGTGAGGGCTCATTCAATCTCATCCTCAACCCTTACCCCTATAAATCCTGGGTTATGTTTATCACTTTAATGTTGTAGCTGGAATACATTGAGCTAATTAAAATTCTTAATATACTGCTGAGTAATTTAACCTATAATAATATAAGAACATGTATAAGGTGGTTTATAGATTGTATTAAAACAATTATTCTGAAACCATATTTGACAAATAAATGTAATGGTGCAGCACTACAATGTTGCATAAAATGGACAAGGAAAAGGGTAGTCAATGTGAATCTGTCAGAAAATGTTATGTATATACTGTCGAATATACACATTAATAGAACCGGTATGATATGCATTAAACCTCAGCAACAGCTTTCCTTTGTATTAATGGCACTTTAAAGCGAAAGGGCGAGCTACAATCGTTGTTATGCTTTTTGACCCCACAGGGCTGCTGTAGTCAGGCAGTCGCTTGTAGCAAACCACAGTAACAGATAGCCCCTTCACGAACAGGTGAAAGTAGTCTTTAGCAACTTTTACTTGACCTTACTATCTCTTCAAAACGATTGACAGCGTGTATTAAAAACAAAGGACCAACGTAAGTTCATTAATGTGTTTTTGACTGTCATGCGTCGCTACTTTTGCACTTGTTTAGAACCTAACGAACCCGGCTAAGCGGTGTGCTATCAGCTAGGTTAACTTGCTGCTATGTAATGCTAGCAGCTACATTGCTACATACGATGCAGCTCAAATCAGATGTAAATCATCATCACGACCTCCTGGTATGATTAAACTCACTCATTGTAAAATGTGTGGATTCCAATAAATCATTAGGAAGATATTGTATTGTATCTATTTGAACATATGCTGCAACTAGAAGCTAGGCTCTTGTTTTATGACTGAATTCAAGTTGTTCTAACTGTATTGTTCGTCGTCTCCTTTTTCCGTCGGTTAGTTTAGTTTTACGACATGGCAATGATCACCGTCCCCACCACCGCCTCCCGGTTCGCCCTGCTCCAGATAGACTCGGATTCGGACTCCGACGCCTCCGACGGGGGGAAGACCACCAACAAATCCGGACGGGACTCCTCCGGAAAGCCCCGACAAGGAAAGGCAGGAGCCGGGGGGAAAGGGGCTCAGTGCAACGACAAGAAGAAAGACAAGAAAAAGAAGAAGAAGGAACAGCAGCAGTCTGAGGCAAATGAGGTGAGTGAGGGCAGCATCACATTCCCCTCCTTCACACATGTTATCAGGACTTTGTGACAGACATGACTCGAGTGTATTCCGCCTTTGTTTCACTTCACCTGAATTGAAACTGTTGAGAGAGGTGCAGGTTACATCCCAGCAGACAACAGACCATGTTGTCTTTGTTTTGTTTTCAGTTGTTTAAAGCAAGTGTTGACATTGATTTAATGTAAGTGTTTAACCAGCATGCTATTACTTGATAAGACATAACCAAGGCTTTAGCAACATAGCTGAAGTAACACCTGATATTCCATAATATTGTATCTGTGATAATAAAAAGACAAACTAAATCAACTCAAGGTTCAAGTGTACAGTTAGCCTGATGGACAGAGATGTCTGAATGGATCGTGGTTGATGATCAGACCAACCATCCATCTTTATTGTTTAGTGTTATTACTTTTAAGTGTGACTATTGATATCCAAAAGGGATCTTCCCACCCCTACACCATTTTTTGTGTGCAAATAAATAAAAACAATAGAGCAAGGCAATATTAGTATCGATGGTGGACATAAGAAGAGTCAGTGTTTGAATTAATCTCATATCAACCTTTCTATTAGCTACGTAATCTGGCCTTCAAGAAGCTTCCTCAGAAGTCTTCTGCTCCTCCTCCCTCGATGACTCTGTCAGGGATAGCCGGTGAGCTCCTCAGTCCTGCATCAGGGGACAAAGTGGCACCTCCAGAGGGGTGGCAGCAGTGGAAGCAGAAGGATGAACAGGTAAGCGAGCACAACCACAATAAATATGTAATCTGTAATATCCAAAATAAAGTTTTCTCAATAATTTACACGGCTTCACTAAGCCACATAACTTCCAACAGTATAGAGTTGTTTTTTATCGCTGTGTGCGATAATATGAGCTTGAAGCCGACCGCATTACATCTTTCCTTGCCCTCTTTCTGAAAACTTGTTGTGGGAAGTTATGGCTGCATTAGAAAAGAGCACATGCATGACTTTTTGAATATTTTATTTTCCTGGTATAACTGCATTTTAAACTGTTCATGTCGGACCTTACAGACAGTAACAACTTGTTGTATCAAAATGTCTCGTATTTTTCTTCTTCCGCTGTAGATAACCAGTGAGCTCTATGAGGCTGACTTGGAAAAGGCCTTGATTCTAAGCAAACTGGACTTCGAACAACAAAAACCGGTACATTTTCCACACACTAATGGCGCTTTTCCACTGCAGGACCTAGCACGGCTTAGTACGTTGTGGTTAGGCCTTGGTAGGCCAGGCTCACTTTATGCTGCTTTTCCATTACAGTTTACCAACTGGGGTAGTAACTAGTAACGCAGTGTAGGTGGGGGCAATCGGCTGTTCGGTGGGCGGAGCGTGACGCAGTGGCGTAACTATCGACTTTGCACCTGGGCCAATCACAACCTTGTTATGCCATTGGCGTGACGTCATCTTCAATGCGAACCACAAAACCAAAACATCAGCCGTTGGCTGTTAGCACTCAGAGCTCACAGCTCCTCATATCTGTTCAGAAACTAGACAAAAGTTAAACAAGTACAAACCACAGACTGTCTGTGTCTTGGCGAATACAGTCGCTGGTTTATTTATGTCTGTATAGGCCGTTGTTGTGAGTGTGGACGGAGCATATACAACGTTAGCTTAGCCTGATCGATCCGATCTCCATTCATAAAACACGCATTTTAAAAGGTTTTTCGCGTGCCGTCTTGTCTGCAGACTGGTATCAGTATGTTGTTACTTCGGCCTCATTTTGAAACGTGTATTACAATTAAATCACGGTAAAATATGTTCATTTTGTTGTAGTTGTAGCCCCCTTGCCAGCGATTCTCTCTGACCAATCAGCAGTCGAGAGTGTTTACGTCACTAGTTTAGCATATTCAGCCCGGTTGTTGGCCCACTAAGAACCTCGATTTTGGAGGGCCAGAAAAAAGATGAAAAAGTAGCCCTGAGCCGGAACTACCCCTAGTGGAAAAGCAAAAAAAAAGCGGGCCTGGTTTGGCCCGGCCCGCTTAAACCGTGCTACGTGCTGCAGTGGAAAAGCGCCATAATATATCTTTTTCAAAAGGTACGTGAGCGGACTGTTGTCAAACATAACTGCTGATTGGACTCTTGACTTACTTTTAATAGATAACAAAAAAACAGTTATTTATAATTGTTTACATAGTCCTTAAATCCAGTGTGCTGAAGTATGTCACTCTCCATTTCATATAGCATGAAACAGAGGTTGAATTCAGTTTTATTTCAAAGTCATGTTAAAGGTAGATTGTTTTGAATAGTTACCAGAGGTTAAGAGCCTTAGTTCTAAGTTAAAGTTGAATGATCTGTTTTCACACAGAGCAACAACACAAACGCATCCTCGCCAAAGGCACGAGTAGGTAAAGATGGCGGAGGGAAGAAGGACAAAAAGAAGAATCAGCAGGCGAAAGACAAAAAGACGGTTTCACTGCAGGACTTCCAGGCTGACGGCAGTGCAGGTGAGAGAAAGAGATTAATCCGTTTCAATAGTCTTTAAACTGTGATCGTGTGTAGCTCCCGGTTATAATATTAATGTTAATGACCTTTGTCTCTTTGCAGAACATTTGAATAGGAAGCAAGAGAAAGAGGTGAGTCCCTGAGCATCTTTTCCCTTTCATAGCCCACATTTTAAATGTTTGCGTATGTTTAATTGGGCAGAATGTATTGTATATAAATGTATAATCAATATTTAAGTAACCAGTAAATAATATGCACAGGGTTTTATTTGGGGTAGAATATCAAACATGATGTATATAAAGGGATGCTCCGATCGCCAATTTTGGGGCCGATCGCCGGAATCAATATCGGCCGATACCGATCGCCGATCCGATCGAGTGGGCGGGGCCTATGGGGATCTTCCATTTAAAGTGATGTTTAAAACTCGGTTAATGGGTCTCATTCACTGGAGCTTCCACAAACAACAACCAACATAATTATTACATTCAAATGAAGTAAATTATTCAAGTTTACATTAACTTTGGATAATAACACGGGAGAAATGAGCGGAAGCGCTCTCTTTTCCTCTCTCCCTCCCCTGACAGCCTGTCAGTATCTCATGCAGCTCACTGATCCAGTAATGAGTGACCCAACTGTGAAGAATAAATATATTTATAACTAGCTTAGCTAGTTCCAGAGGTAGATAAAATAGCTAAGTGTGTTAGGTCTAACTCTTAGTGTGTGTTTTGCTCCGCTCACCGGTCCGTCACAGCAGGTGGAAGTGCAGGATTTCTGCTTCACACGCGTTGCATACCGCTATTTTATTGTCTTTTTCGGACACCTTAAAATACCGCCAGACTGGTGAAGCCATTTTGGCAAGCTTGTTTTGACGCGCACAGAGAAAAGTCTCATGTATTTTACGTCATGTGATCGGCTCTCCCGATCGGCATTTATAGAGAGCACCGATCGATCGGCAGAGAGTGAATATCGGCCGATCGATCGGAGCATCCCTATATATCACATACCTTTTGGAAACTCAAACCTTGCTCCCTTTCAGGATGCCAGTGTGGCTAACGTAGTGTTAGGGAACGGGCAGGAGGAGCGCTTCTTCAACAAGGTGGAGGACGACGTCACTCGAATTGTCCAACAGGAGAAGAGACGCGAGCTGTTCACCAGCCAGGGACAAGAAGTCATCACCTCCACAGATCATGAACCAGTGAGTAGACAGGCAGAAACACATAACTATAGGCTCAGCATTTTGTTTAAATTCTGCCTCAGCTATCTACAGCACATGAACATTTGTGGCACGTAAAGTTGTATCTCATTTGTATTTGCATGTATCTCCTATATCTGGCCAGAAAGACAATAGATCAGCAATATAAGATGAGTTTAACATTCAAATGTGACTTTTATTTTCACCTCAGAGTTGCTGGGGGTTTTCTTTGTGTAATATCCTGGGCTGATTTTAACGACACTTTCACCATGTGTTTGACACGCCTGTTCTGATCCGTAGTCCTGTATCTAGTAAGCAGGAAACTTTCTAAGAAAATGCAGTGACTTATTTTGGGACTAGATTTAGTTAAAGATTAATTTGATTAGTGTGCTGTGACTTCTTAGACTTTTTAGAAATGTGTCCCCCTGACTTGCTCTCTTCTACCTGTCTGTAAGGATCCCCGAGCAGAACAGCTGAAGTACGATCTGGAGAAGAAAGACGAGGAAATCGAGAAGCTAAAGAAGAACATTACACAGTGGGAGGTCAGTCCGTTTCATAGTTCCAAAAGAAGTTATCCCATTATTTTGTCATTTAACATTGATCTATCTATATCTATCTATCTATCTATCTATCTATCTATCTATCTATCTATCTATCTATCTATCTATCTATCTATCTATCTATCTATCTATCTATCTATCTATCTATCTATCTATCTATCTATCTATCTATCTATCTATCTATCTATCACGCAATGATGATTAACTTTAGATTCTTTTCAAACTTGTATTCTCAACTTGCTTCTCAACTCTACAGGGGAAATATAAAGAGGTGAAAGCAAGAAATTCCCAGCTGCTTAAGATGCTCCAACAGGGAGAAAGTAAGTTGAACCAAAATGACGCCCAATATCCTTCTGTGCTTTTCCTTCCTTACAAAGATTCAAAAACATCGTTCTAATGTTTTCTGATTTCTCTCTCCTTCAGTGAAAGATAAAGCAGAACTCCTTCTACAGGTAGAAGAGCTACTACACATAAAAGAAGAACTGTCATCACAGGTAGGTTACGGTCATATAAAGATTATGAGAGAAGAACACAGATTTATGTGCATTTGAATGATACATGTTTTCTATTTAGGTATCATCACTACACGCTGCCCTTGAACAAGAAAGGTCTAAAGTCAAAGGTCTGCAGTCAGATCAACCAAAACATCAGGTAAGAGTTTAAATAATCACTCTTTTATTTCCCTTTGTCCTCATTTATTCAGGCAGCCTCATTGAGATTAAGACCTCTGAGAATGTTAAACATTTACAAGAACACAACTACAAATTAAAACAGTGAAGAGAATCATAGAAATCACAAGATAATAAAGCTATACATTCTCCAAGGGGCATATAAGCCTTGAGTTTGTAGTTCATTCTATTTGTCTGGTAGGTGTGTAGTAACGTTTTAGAGCAAGGACACTTGTAAGCTGATGCTAATGTATGTTTGCATAGCTGCCCCTTCTTTCCCTTTCTGTAGAACAGAAGAGACAAAAAGCAGGAAGTCAGTCAGGTGAAGTGAGAGAAGTTGCAGTGAAAGTAAGCCCAGGCGCAGTAATACAGAGTTATATAGTTTAGTACTAAAGTACATCCAGTGAGGTCTGTAAGTAAGCTTATTTTCAGTTCAGAGACTTTACATTTTTCTTTTACTTGCAAGGAATGTAATGACTTATAACATGAACTGAGTCATCAAAATATGTTGTCATACTTATAATAAATAATTGTGTACTTTCTGGGGTTTTCTGGTTTGCAGGGAAACAAAAGAGGAAGGAAAGGCTCGGAGATGGATGTATGAAAGGTCCCAAATGGGAAAGACCATAACATCAAAATGACATAAAACGATGAACAAATGAAGAAAAAGCACGACTGATCACTATCAAGTTTTTATTTCCTTTGTTTTTTATGGTTTTTTGCTTGGACTCAATGTCAGCATATAATGCATGCCCCCCTATTACATACACACACACACATACAAAATTAAACTCCAGAGGAAGCAGGGTGTTATAATTATCTGATCAAGAATTAACAGAAGCTCCTGAAAATAGTTTACTTCAAACTTTGTGTTGAAATGGTTGCTTGGCACCCGGTGCTGCCTTCTGCAGGCACAAACATAATAGTGTTGTTCAAGGCTGTGCGCCTGTTCTGATTTTGTTGGGGTTTTAATACCAAAATGACGTGAATTGTATGTTTTTTTTTCACTGTAACGTAAATAAAATACTTTTCAGTGACAAAATGTGTCTTTGCTGTATATTGTCCCAACATTTAGACTATAAAATGAAACACAGAGGAGATGGTAATTTTGTATTTGTGGTACCATAGTGCAACAATTTACGAGGAATCTGATAAAACAACTGGGTGCTGTGACAAGATGTCGTCTTCAATGGGGAATGGACATTTAAATATTAAATATAATCTTTTAAGAATGATTAATACTGGATTTGTGGTGTACTATATCTTTAAGTTGACACTGGTTACATAACTATTAGTCATACATAATTTAATCAGACTGCCCTTGTAAATACCTACATAACATGAACTGACATTTAAAAAAGGGTGTAGGATTTGTATCTTTGGGTAGATTTTAATATTCACCACCCTGCGCAGTCGGGTCAAAGCTGGCACAACTTTCTGCTGAGTCATCGGGACACACGCTCCTCCGGCCGGGACTGCGCGATCCTCTTCCTCCTCAGGTCCGCTCCTCTTCCTTCTCAGGTCCGCGTCTCATCCTCCCCAGGTCTGCTCCTCTTCCTCCTCTCAGCGCGGTCAGGACTGAAATGTCAGGTTCGGAGAGAGATCAATCGAGAGCACAGGATGATCGTCAGATCTCTGAAACGATTCACGTCAGCGTCAAAGGTCCAGCGGAGAGCAGAGAGTGCACCGTGAGAGGAGACTGCACCGTCACACAGGTCAGGAGGCTAAACCCACCTGCGTAAACTGGCTTGATATGCGCTTCGGCTGACAGTCTCTTGTGGGGTGTGTTTGTATTTGTGTGCAGCTGAAATGGTCTCTGGCAGAGGGTGTGGGGGTCCCGGCAGAGCAGCTGGTGCTGATCCACTTTGGTCGCGTGCTCAGGGAGTCAGAACTCCTGAGTCATCTTAGGGCACGAGATGGGTGTGTGAGCCTCTGCATGATCCAAAGGTATTCAAACACACAGGCCGATATGATGTTTGCTCAACAGACACAGACCAACACGCTTGAGATGTAAATTATCTGTATTGTACATTCTGTATTTGCCCAAGCTTTGTTTAGAATTCGGCATGCAGCCTGTCAAGGTGAATGGTTAGTGTTACAGGTTTATCCCTAAAAAAAAAAAATGACATGTCACTCTTGTGCACTAGGAATGTCAGTGTTAGTAAACCTGATTAAACATACTATACAGAAAGCCAGTACATATACAGTGTCACTTTATGGTAGAAAAGTAAGCACATCTAAATATAGAATTGCACCTTGATGCCTTGTGAAAAATAAGTTAGAAATCAAGTCAGTGTCCTAGTTCCTTAAGAGAAGAATGGCATGCTTGTAAGCGTGAACTGACATATAGCCACAAAAAAAAAAAAAAAATGGATGCCATACTTTAAAGATCAGTAACTGTTCTATACTGGGAAAGCTAATGTATCAGTGTGAGACTCAAATAGTGTAGATTCAAATTCAGTCCTTCTTTCTCAGGCCTCAGCTTTCGTCTGCTGCACCCACCTGTGATCCAACTTCAGAAAGTGTCCAGTCGGAGCTCACAGCCGCTCTTCATCCGGACCCTGACAGTATCACGCCGTCTCCCACCTCGCCCCTTTGTCTGGGTAATAACAGCACAACCACCCTATTGTGCCTTGTTTTTTATGTTCTCTTTATCAATGGTTATATTGCTGCTTTGGGGAGGGGGGTCCAGTCCTGCTCTGCTGTCCAGATCATTTACATGCACCTGATTTTTTTTATTTGATCTTGTTTCCATAGTGGAAGGTCTTGACAATTTTGGCCAAACAAACAGTGGGCCTGGCTTCTTTTCTTCACTCCAGTGCCAGATGGAGAGCCAGCTGCTGGCTGACCCGGAGATGCTGCACCGTGTCCTGGGCAGCCCCTTCGTACAGACCACCCTCTCCACCTCCAGCCCTCAACTAACCAGACAGCTAATTCTGTCAAATCCCCAAATTCATCAGCTCGTGCAGACAAACCCAGAGGTTGGAGATATGCTTAACAATGCAGATGTTATCACACAGGTGGGGATTAAAACATAAAAGGCTACATGGTGTAAATACATAACTCCAAATATAAATTTGACCTGTCTCTTTAAATATCCTTTAGGATTATGAGTGAGTTGTGTGATTTGATTTAGTTAAAAAACCCGAAAAAGGGTATTATTTCCTAGAACTGCAACTAATTTCTTCCACCTACATGGTCAAGATGTTCTATCTCTTGCCTCCCATTCCAGGTGCTGGAGCTCATCAGGAACCCCGACATGATCGAGGATGTGATGCATGATGAAGACAAAGCATTAGGAAATTTGCAGCCAAAGCAGGAAAACCCTGAAAACACCAATAGGGATTCTGGTGGCAATCAGAAGACTGACACAAAAAGATTATCAAGGTAAAAGTTTGGAAATTATGTTTCTTTTTAACTATCTGTTTGGATAATGACAAAACAAATCTTTTTGTGATGTCTCTTCTATACTCAATGACTATTATGTAGTCATATAGTTTTCAGTACACTCGTCTATTTAAAATGTCACATTGTTAAAGAGAACTCCTTATTTAAATGGAAGCTTCAAATAAACCAAATGTGTTTTCTGCCCTTTACATTATTTGTTATGTTATTATTGTTATATATTTATATTGTCCAAATAAACGTATACTTAAATGCACTCTTCTCAGATCCAGATAGCAGCATCCCGAGTGGGGACAACATCATCTGGGGAAAAACAGCCAAATGAAGGAGAAAGAAACAACACTCCACCGTCTCCAGTGACTGTTCAGATCCTCTCGGAGAACTGAGAGCTGATCCGAACCCTCAGAGCCCCCTCACTGCAGGCACAGACATACACATCTATCACAGTTCAACTAAACTAACATAAAAAGTAGAATATCATCTGGCAAACATGTACTTTTTTTTATTTTCTCAGCTTTCTGTCCCGTGTTGTATTTCAAGTTATTTTAAAGTTGTTGTTACTCACTGCCATTTCCTCCGAAACAAACCAAGAAACAGGCCAACATTAACACAGTATTATTTGGTGTGATAACTATAATTATTCATGTACACTTCGCACGTTTGCAATATGGCATTTTCAAATAGCAGGAGGCGCAAGATTTTTTTTAAAGGCCAAAAGTTCTTAGCCTACACATAAGAAAACATCTTGGTTTGGTACAGATTGGCCAAGATTATATTTGTAATAGGTTTTTCATTAAAAATATTCAAAACATTTTTAAATGGTGAGCCCTAAAATATGTCCTCCTGCTCTCCCCTCAGGCATGCAGTCTCTGCTACAGGAGATCACAGCCAGTCCCGGGCTGATGGAGAGCCTGCTGTCTGGGCCGTATGTCAGCAGCCTCCTCCACTGCCTCGGCCAGAACCCAGACCTCGCTGCACAGGTGATGCTACACCATGTATGGGTGGATGAAAACCAGAGGTCACAGAAGTACTCAGATTGTAACTACCAGAGAGTAGGAATACTCCTGTAAAAGTCCTGCATTCAAAATGTTACTTAAGTAAAAGTACAAAAGTATAAGCATCAAAATAAACTTAAAGTACCAAAACTGAAAGTACTCATTATGCAGATTGGCCCATTTCAGAATACCATCAATGATATGTTTTGATTATAAATATTGATGCATTAAAGTGTTATTAAAGATGGTAAAGGTGCAGCTAGTTTTAATCACTTTGTATGCGGCAGGTTAGTTTGTGAATTTTACTCCAGGTGTAACTAAAATCTTACTTAAGTGTTGTTTATATTTCACATCATTAAACTTAATTAGCAAAGAAGCTAAAGGTACTAAAATTATGGAGTGGAGTAAAAGTACATGATTAAACTCTGGATTGTAGTGGAGTAAAAGTACAAATTAGCAAAACGTAAAGTAAAAGTCTCACAAAATGTTATATCAGTACAGTACTTGAGTAAATCTACTTAGTTACTTTACATCACTGATGAAAACACATACACATATACAACAGGGAACGCAGTTAAAAAAAGATGCCTATTTTTACTTGACAACTGCATAGAATCCTTTTTGTTATTTATGAGCATATAAATAGCAAAACAGTAAATCACATGGTCTGCGATTCAGAACTGGGGGGAAAAGATAGAATCCTCCGCTCCCATTTCTTGTTATATCCCCATAATCTCTCCACATAAATCCTACACCTTCTTTAAAGCTCTCATTTCCATTCTGTTTCAGATGCTGCTGAGCCACCCTTTGTTCTCAGGAAATCCTCAGCTGCAGCAGCAGATGAGACAGCAGATCCCTCTCTTCCTGCAACAGGTTACTCTCCTCTCCTCACATTTAAACACTCAAGTCTTGCAACTAGTTTAAAACAAAAAGTATCATGGATTGCTCAACATTGGGAAAGATGTATTGTGTGTGATCAACTGTTTTTATTTCCTAAATAGATAAACACAAAACAGATGTTTGTTTTGTAATAATTGGCTTATGTATTTTTTAGCCACACTAGCAGTCTGTGTCTTTAATGGACTTGATGGAACACCCGGAAGTTTGTTGTAGTTTTGATATTCGTCTGACATTCACTCTGGATCCAGTGTTATCTTTTTATGGAAATGGTCAAATGTAGATGCTATTAATAGTTTCCATATCATGTCACTGTGTATATCGTGTATGACTCCAAGTCCTTACACGATATTATAATTACATTGGACAAAATAAACACACCTCTTTTTATTGGGTCAGTGCCCCATGATATTTTACATTAATCAGTGCTCTGAACTGCAAGTTTCTTTTTTTATCTGGAGTATCCCTACTAAAAAGGTAGCTTCTGCCACAATGCCAGCTGCTGCTCCTTCCCTTTGCTCTCTCTTCCATGCGGCCATTACTCTCTCTGCCAGAGGGGGGAGGCAAATGTTCTGCACTCCAGCTTTAATGATCAGTGCTCAATTTGTAGATGCAGAGTCCAGAACTGCTGTCAGCCATGTTGAACCCCAGAGCTATGGAGGCTCTGCTCCACATCCAGCAGGGCCTCCAGACTCTGGCTGCAGAGGTTCCTACTCTGATACCTACGTGAGTTTAAATATGAAATACACACAATGACACGGTACAACTTAATCTCAAGATGATTCACAAAATGATTAAGTTACTGCGTAAAAAATAATTACTTTTATGCATGGCACATTCTAGGAATTGTAAAAAAAAGTTTTACCACCACATGTCTGTCTTGCAGAGCCGGTGTTGATGCTGCACCTGAGCTAGCATCTGACTCTGTCCTCAACAGCCAATCTGAAAGTGGTCCTCGGGTTGCCGCGGTGACAGAGCAGCAGCAGCAGCAGTTTGTGCAACAGATGCTACAGGCGCTGGCTAACACCGATAATGGGGTATCTGTCCTTACAACTTTATCGTTAACAAAAGTACTTACGCAAACACTCAAGACAAGAGAGTAACTGCATTCCGGGATCATTATGATCAAGTTTGCTGTGAAAGTCAATGGGTCAAACATTTCCAGTGTTGTTAAAGATGAATACCCTTCAACCCAAAGAGACCAAAAGCTCCCATTTTTTGCCTATAGAATAAACAATTTGGATTTATCATCGATTGCTCGGATTGATTTAACAAGCAAACCAAAATATGTAATCTGTTTGAATAGTTAATAAAAAGCTAACAGTTTTTATTTTAAGGGAATGCATTCTTCTGTAATTCTTCACTATTATTGGAAAAAGCAGTTTGAGCAAAGTTGTATGTAACAGTCCCCCCTTGTTGATGCATTTGTTTTTCTTTTTTTTTACCATAAGCTGTTGGAACATGGTTTGTAAGGGTTTGTGGAGCTTAATCCATTAGTAGCTTTATAACGTACACAGATACTGGCAAAAAACACTTTAAAAGCTCAATAACTTAACTAAAATTGGTTGCAAAAGTGCTATGAGCTTGAATCTTTTGTACAGTGCTTGTTCTAACAATTCATAAAGAGGTTGCATTGTTGTTGTTCAAGCCTGAGGCCAGGAGCTGCTGTTTGTAGTACTTATTTTTAAAGAGTAAACAATTCAACAGACACGCACATTAAACTTTGTTAAAAATGCCGTGTCCTCTCAGGTCCACGTTGAGGACGCTGAGTTCAAGGACGAGCTGGAGCATCTGAGCTCAATGGGCTTCGGAGACAGAGAGGCAAACCTGCAGATCCTCATCAGCACCGGAGGAGACCTCTGCACTGCAATACAACAACTCCTCAGTCTCTGACACACACACACACACACACACACACACACACACACACACACACACACACACACACACACACACACACACACACACACACGTAAAAGGTTTTTCCTTCAAACTTCAGCTTGCTAACATCAGCCCTGCAAAAGAAAACATGGTATCATTAATAACATGATCAGGATTCAAATTAGGCCAAAACATACAAATACTTTTAACTTAACTGAGAAACATAGCCTTACTATTCAGGATAGGATTTAAAGTGGAGCAATATGATTACATTTCATTTGTCAGAGATTAACTGTTTGTGCTTTGCTAAATCCTAAAATCCTGAAGTTTTGAAACAGATGTTTCATATGTTGCAATGGAACAACAATAATAACTTAAGTCAAAGAACATCATTTTAAATGGCTTATATTAAATATTATATTCAGCTCCATTTGAGATTTAAACAAAGACCAAGAGTGTGTAATGATTATATTTGATGAAGAATACACATTTCATAAACAGGGTTTTGGACAAACATGTACCATTTTAGGAGATGGATCCTCTTGTTTCCCTGGAAGACCACAAAACCTGTGGCAGTGAACCCGAGAAAAGCTGTGGAGCCTGTGAAATCCTGTAAACCCACCCACACACACACACAGAATTACGCACACACACACATAAACACACACACACACACACATCCTATAATGTACTGTAAGCATCTACACTCAAAACAAAATATCTCTATCAACGATTACAAAGTGCTTTACAAAAACATGCAAGACACATTTGTATTTCCACACTTTTAAGACACACTTATATGCATTCCTTAACTTCCATAACTAACCTCTGTCTGCATTATATTCAGTCCTAGCATTAGTCCTTCTCAAAGTAATGTACCCATTACAATGTTTTTTTTTTAACCCTTTTTTTCAAATAATTGATTTGAAAAGGGATTAGCACTTCATTTAATTTACCAGTTGTTTGTTTCAATCATTCACTTTCAGTAAGAATGAATATGTGGATTTGTTTTTCTTCTAAGATTATTGTATTAGTCATTAAGTCTATAATATGAAACAGGGAAAGATATTGATCTGAACTTCCCAGAGACTGAGGTTACGCCTTAAAGAAGACTCCCATAATTCCATTTGCAATTGTATGAAATGGAGAAAAGCAGCCAAACTGAAAACACATGTTGTACCCTGCCTTGGTGTAGCGATTAATAAAAACACAACTCAAAACACAAACTGGTTTCCCATCTTTTTATTGATAAGAACAGTTATCTAATAAATCATTTTATACATATAATCCACCTTTGCTAAATTTGAGAGATAATCCCACCATTAAACACCATGGCCATGCTAATCTGTGCACATCTAAAATCTACTGTTGTACTTTTATACTATAAACACTAGAGGGGAGCAGTTACACTTAGCCTCCTCAATAATATCAACTGTTTTCATTTGACCAGCTGGAATTGTGCACAAATATTTCATTTCTAACAAATGTATTTAGATTAAGTGTAAATTATGAGACTGAAATATGTGTCTCCATGTTCACCTCAAACTATGTTTTTGCAAATATATTGATATAAACTAATAACAAATGAAGAAAAAACGATTTTTAGTGCATAATAGGATGTGTGGTTGCTCTGCACACGACACATACTCTGACATCAGATATGTGTGTATGCGATCCACTTGACAACCTGTGTGTTTGTCTGTTGCCAGACTGAGGGGGTTTTAATCTCCTGTGTGTGTGTGTGTGTGTGTGTGTGTGTGTGTGTGTGTGTGTGTGTGTGTGTGTGTGTGTGTGTGTGTGTGTGTGTGTGTGTGTGTGTGTGTGTGTGTGTGTGTGTGTGTGTGTGTGTGTGTGTGTGTGTGTGTGTGTACCCTTTCATCTGCATGTGTGAGATATGAGAGTAGCCAAAGGGGTTTTCTGGATTAGAAGCTCCTAAAATATTCGAGTTGAGGTTTGCAGATGAGTCACTCCACAAAAACAGCCCAAGTGCTGAGTTGAGGTGTGTGTTGGGGGGAGTGTGTGAGGGGTCATGTGTGTGTATGAGTGTCCTTGAAGATGATTTTATGGATCAGGAAACGGGGATCGTGAAGCCTTGACCTGATCTGACCTTTAGTGTGGTTTCAACCTGTGGTCAGAGGAGCTCCTTACAGTGAGTAGCAGTTAATGTTTAACTCTGAATCCCTTTTACTGTTTTACTTTGTCGAATTTGGTGTGAAGATTGTACTTTAAGATTATTTGGTGCATTTGGCAGGTGATGTCAGTACATGAAAGCTGGTGTGACAGATTAAATCAAATAAAAACATGATCTGCAATCGCTTGCAACTAATGCCAAGTTCCAAACTCCAGAAAAGCATGTTACATGTTTTATTGAAGTCTTGAGTTCAAAATACTGTAGTTAATATCCACGACTGGCCTTTTTCTTTTTTGGCACGCTATTGGAAGGTCATTTTTCACCCCAAAAAATGGTCCGATTCAAACCCTTTAATGTCAAATATAGCAGGAATATACTGGAATGGCACTGTGGCTGTTTTTTAAAACGTTTTTAGCACCACAGGATCATTCTGTACTGAAGCAGTAATGAGTAGATGAAAACCAAAACTCGCCCCCCACTTCACTCGGTATGACCTAGATATGGTCTGTGTTTAAGGCCTTGGTGACGATTTGAGGCTGACTATGTGCTTCTCCACCTCCATGGCCATGTCTGTGATGCTCCTCCTGATGTCCAGTGGCAACACGTTCTCTTTATCCAACGGAGGCTCTAAAACATCAAACTGTGAACGCAGCAGATCTGCTTTCATGTAATGTCCCCTCCGGACCACCATCCTCTGGTGAATGAGATCGTAGTCTCCATAAAGAAAGAGAAAACAGACATCAGGAGAGGAGGCAGGCAGGCCATCTTGGTCTGGACCGGAGGAAGGGAAGGCTTTGGAGCCATGGAGCAGGATCTGTCTGTACAGACGCTTCAGGGCGGAGCACGCCACCAGGGTATCAGAGCCGGACCTCCTCTCTCTGAGACACAAATGCATATTGTGAAGGAAGGAATTAGGAACAACTGCTGACTTGTACACTGTAATGATGTTTGGTCAATGTGGAAAATGAACTAAAAGTGAACCTTGGTCAAAAACAACTAACGGGAAAATGGAGGTGAAGAGAGAAAAGTGGCGACACAAGGATAAGCTGATGAATGTGTGGAAGAGTAGGGAAGCCTTTGATGTTGCCGCAGAGGTCTTAAGAAAGAGATGGCATACTTTCCAGCCCTCCCCACCTCTTCTCTCGCCTCACACTCAGTTAATCTGTTTTTTACTCTTCCAAACTGACTCTCCCCCTGCTCTGGTCTTCACTTCGATTTTCAAAACCATCTTTGATAGTTTTGATCTTTTTTTCCAACAATTTCGAGCCTGCATATCCTTACCTCGCTACTCTTCTCTTTAGATCACTCTCACTCTTTAAACCCATTTCTGTCATAACAAAGTATGTTGTGTTTTCAGTGAAAAATGTGTCCATGTGCAAATGGTCTGTGAGTATGGAAGGTTTGTTTGTTCTTACCTCTCAATGACTTCATGTAGTTTGAGTAGCCAGGGTAATCTATCCTGAAGGGACAAATCTTTTTTAAGCAATGTTTTTAATGTTTTTGATCAATATTGTTTTTTCAGTTGTTTTTTTACCCATCAAGCCGTTGCGGAACAACATGCATTTGGATTCATGTTTTTGGCCACCATACAAATATAAGTCCAGTATTCACTCTTCTTTCATCCTAATAGAAATATCTGACTCTTTCGTTGCTCAATGCATCAACATGTTAATGAAAATTGTTTTTCTGTGTGCTGAGAAGGTAGTGTAGCAGTGTAGCTTTTTGTTTTGCTAAAAGAACTTCTGTGAGCGAAAAACAATGCTGAGGGTTAAATAAAAGCCCAATAAAGTTGAGGGGAGCTTCGGACCTGGGATTATTCTCGTGAATATTGTCATTTGATAAATTTACATTGTAAAGCTGCTTATAGGAAGGAAATAAATATATCGTATTAATTACTTTAATTCAGGGATTCCCAGGTGTTCAGGTCCCCCAGAGAGAAAAACCAAACTGCATTCTTTTTAAATCGTGGATTTTTTTTGGGGTCACCAGCATGAACATGATACAGGCTTCGCCCTTTAACACTACTGAGCAGGTAAATCATTGCCCTTTAGATAGGCAAGCCATGTATCAAGAAGCAACACAGACACAGTGTGACCAGAGTATGTTATGGTAAAGCCTGTCATCATAGTGAAGATGGGTTCATAAATTCACCAAAATAGTTTTGAACTAAGTACAGACATGGCTTCTATAGAAAGACAACACTCGCATATGAAAAACATTTATTTTTCAATCGAAGTGTGATCACAGTTGCAGTCAGTGATGTTGATACTGGATCTTATTATTCAAAGTCAGAACTCAATTCAGAATATTTTCTGTTTAATAGACTTGAGTCTTACCAAATAAAATAACTAATGGGGCAGACAGACATGGCAACACAAAGACATCTTTGATCAAACAGAAATCAGAAATAGAATCAGTGCTAATTTGATAACAAAAGATCCAGTCACATTTTTATATCATACACTGCCGTGCGTTTAATATGAAGAGCTGAACTCGGATGACAGGAAATGTCCTGTTTGGTTAGGCCAAACCTCAACCTGCCAACTCTTATCCTGGCATGAAAGACACATTTTAGCTACAGCCAGGCAGTAATCTCAAATTTGTATTTATTCTCAAACTGCCAAGTTCTAAGTACTTCTTAAAAACATGCCAAAGAACTGGACAGAACAGATCCCGGGGCAATCCTTCCCAGAGTTCAAAGCAAATGTCTGAGTGGGAGGTTATCATGAGCCACCAAACACACTGCTACCAGCAAACTGCTGTCAAATATTTGCAGGGCTCGTGATGCCTGTTAGCTCGTAAACTCAACTTTGGCAGGTAGCCAGGCAATTGTTTAGAGGTCTACCTTTATTTTGAGAGTCACCATGAACAGGAAATTAACCTATGGATTAACCTTCAGCAGCGTTTTTATCGTTTTAATGCCATTGAACACAACTTTTGATCAGAAACAGCAAAAGGTCAGACACATTTCCCGATTTTGCTCCATAAAGCTACGTCGTGTGTTGTCTGGCTTTGCTTCCCCTGTCGCGAGTTTTGATACTTATATTTCTGGAATCTGTGGAATCTGAGCTTTCTAGCTGATATCTTATTTGTGCAGATCCGATAAGTAATAAAGTATTTATACCTAAAGTTCTGTGTTCTAAAGTGTGTTAGCATTTTTTAGCTCAGGGCTAATTTAGACGCTTCTTGTGAGACTTGTGTTTTGTTTCGGTAAAAATGGTTCGTATCGTCAGTTAGCTGAGTTTCTTCCCGTTAGGTTGGTATGACACATTCATAGTTTATTAAATGTTAAGAAGCCCTCAGACGCTGTTTCTTGCAAGATGTTAGGTCATGCCCGGGCTTAACAGGTTAACTGAATGTAAGGACTGAGACGAGCAAAAAAAGGTCAGTTTCCCTTCTGCTTTAATGCTGGCTACTTGTTGAGTTATCTGTGTTTGTAAGCCTGAGAGGATAATTTACTCAGGACAGCAGAGAAATGGCTCACCCCGTAAATGACTTGACATTCAATTTGAGCTGACAAGACACACACACACACACACACACACACACACACACACACACACACACACACACACACACACACACACACACACACACACACACACACACACACACACACACACACACACACACACACACACACACACACACACACACACACACACACACATACCTGGTCTGTAAGTGGTTCACTTCGAGCCATCTTCTCAATGTTCCCCTGTGGATGGAAGCTATCCCCTTCATGCAGAGGCCAGCCCAGCTGATTGGTGGATACACACACATGAATGCACTGTTATTATGTCATAGTGTTTGCAGAAACACAAAGGTGTGTGTAGGACAACAGATGGATCTAATTACCTTTTCCGATAGGAAGGCCCCTAAGGCACTTCTGTAAAAAAAAAAAGGCGACATAAAATAAATAGTTGATACAATGCAAAAAAGCCTTATATTAGAGTAGGCCAATTAGAGGTTTTCGTTGTATGCAGACAAAACAATCAGTTAGAAGCCATTGCTTTGGGTGTATAGGAAACTGTGATGATCATCTGTTACTATTTGCTGATATAATACAGACAACATAATTAATTAATCAATGGCGAAAGAAATTGGACAATTAAATAATTAGTACTTGCAGCTCCACTATTGTATTTTGGTGTTAGATTGCACCCCTTACATTACTGTGATGGAGTCAGCTTACTATTTTCTTCAGCATCCTTGAAACAGATGCCTGTGTATACTGTAGTGAATCATGTAATGGGACATTAATAGTTGATAAACCACCAACTAGTTATCACTAAGTGGAATCTGATATGCTGTATATAGTATTCTAAAGAATTTAAACATCTTTAACCCACATTTGACTCAATACATGTAATATGTTAGTTAACTGTATTTAATGTGCTTCTTATGTGAGATGCTCTCCTAAAAAACAGACAGTATACATACTTCCCGCAGCCTGAGACTCCCATTATGACGTAGATCATCCTGTCTGTAGACCTTAAGACACCTAAAGGGAAACAAATCCCTTAAGAACTGCTGCCGAAGACTTGCAGCTCTGCATGGTCTACACATCTTCCGTTATGTAAATGTTTAAACCATTGAACCATGTGTCTATAAGATATGTGCTCACGTGATTTAACCTACTGTAATAAACAACTTTCGTGGCTTCCGTAGATGTTAGGACCCATGCAAAGGTGTAGTCCACCACTAAGCATATTTCACTGGCTCTGATAAGTAAACTTCTTAAAACAACAATAGCTTATACTGTGGTTTAGCGAAGGAAACTCACTTAAAAGCAAACATTTGAAGCAAAAAACCTCACAGGTTCCTTGTGGTGTGTCTGCTTAATCAGTAGTCTTGTGTAAAAGAGGTGATCAAATATCCTCCAAGCCTCCACTACGGCTGCAGGCTTGTTTTGCTGAAGTACGTGATGACGTAGCACGCACGCTGTCAACGTTTGCACTTAAAGGGGCAGATTACGTAGCAGCTAACATGTCTTTGACAACATTATTAGATGAATATAACATGTCATTTCACAGATAAAATGAGTTTTGACCGCAGCTGTTTGTGATTTTGATCACCTTATTATATAATTTAATGGGATAATATGTATTTCTCAAAATATCACAGGTAATTTAGGCATTAAGTCTACACCACTGATGATATGATGAGGCGCCCGTTAAGGGCAGTGCAATTATACAAATTGTTATTCACAGGTAGGATTTTCTTCATTACAGCATAGACATATTTTACCGTTAGGCCCTTATGTAAAATAACCCCATGCTTGTTTAAATCACCCTTAAAACTTGGGTGAACTATTACATAAAGTCCAAGTGAATACAAAATTGCACAGGGCAGCTGATATACTTTTATCACCTGGCAGTTACTTATTTTTTTGTTTTTTGATGAAAATTAGAAAGACAGAAAAAGTAAGGGTGAGCAAGCCAGAGAGAGAGAAGGGGAGGAAGAGTCCGAGGAGAAGGAAGGGGGAAAGCTATCCTCCCTCCTGTAGATCCAGCAGTGTGCAGACAGGATGCAAGCCCTCCTCTCTCCCGCTCTGTAGCATCCATTCCTATGATCCGTTCTCTAACCCATCCAACCATCTCTACCACCTCATTCATTCCCAAGGGCGTCACAAGGGGGGAAAAGACCCGACTGCAAGGCGCATGCATGTATGGGTGTGTATGCACGAGTACCCCGCGTGTGCGTATCTGTTCTGCCTGTGGAACCGCTGACATGAGGAGCTGAAACAGACCCGACAGAAGGATGAAAATGCTCCGGTTTCGCAGCCCAAGCATCCGCTCCTTGGACCAGGAGGTCCTTTGCACGATCCGGCTCCTGGACGACTCCGAGATCTCCTGCAGCATCCAGGTAGACCAAACGCTCATGTATTGTCCTCTGTGGTTATTGCAAATATCACGTGGACGCAGCAGATAAAATATACGGGTGAATTAAAGTACTATCGATTTAACAACCCTATATTGTTCATTATCCCTCTTATTGTATTGCATTTGTACACTGCCATTACCATTTGAACGTATTGTTCTACTTCCCATGCTGCTGTCATGCACTGAAAAGGATGCATGCTTTTATACTGCACATATGAGATATGGAGCAAAGAGGAAAAAAGCCCTACCCTATAGTGATCCATGCATGTGTGTTGGGCCCAAGCAACACGTTAGCCACATTGAGTGAAGTTAAGACTAAGTTTAATTCATAGCAGAGGAAATGATGGAGCTGTTGGGTGTGGTGTGGTGTGGTGATGATAGTGATGATGAGGGCAGACAGGGCTGTTGTTATTGATTGAATCCTCAGCACGCACATAGAAAGTGTGTGCAGAGACAGTTGTGCTTACTGATCTTTTATGTCTATTGTCTGCCTATAGGCTCATGTTGTTTCCACCCAGCCATAATCAATGGCCCTGTCACCATAGCACTCAGCTGATGAGAAGCTGCATTGTCAAACTAAAGCCAAGGATTTATAAACAATTTAGAATCTATCATTTATTTTGAAATGAGAGGTTGCACAGTCCATTTAATACAGAGTAATTTCAAGACCCAAAAAATAATTCTGTTCATAATCCGTCTCAGTTATCGACTCATTAACCCAATGTTGTGTTCGGGTCTCCCGTGACCCGTTTCAAGTTAAAATTATATAATAACTACGCTCTAGTTTTTTTTATCGGAACAAGGCTTCATGATATCCTCCACAACAGCTATATAAACACTACAAAACTGCTTTTGACAATTTTAGCCAAGTCTGAAGGTCTCTAAAAAAAAAAGTGTATGATTTGGTGTTTGGGTCTGGGAAGACCCAGCAGAATTGTTGTTGGTGACTCGGGTCAAATTTGGCCCAATCAAGATTCATCTTTGACTTTAGACACCCCAGCCCCACCCCCTTTATCCACTGTAACAATAATTTTTCGCAACATGCACCTGGTCTGCCATCCCGCTGCCCCCCTCCCCCCACGGGAACTCGACCTTTCTCAAAGAATATGTACACTAACACTTGAACCTGAACACACACATGCACGTGTGCAATATGTGGTGTAATGTGTTTTGGGGCCATAAAATACAATTACAACAGGATTTTACGGTTATGAATGCATCATAAGTTAGTTATGATGTAGTTAAAACAATATTGGATGATAGTAATTTTTTTGGGTGTTTTGGACTGAAATAAATGATGGGTCAAAATTGAACGGTAACAGCTTTTGAACACAACACAAGGGTTAAATGAGGCCTTTGTGAAATGTTTGCATGTACACTTACTGTACTAACATGTTATTAGAAAATGAATGTGTGTGTCTATTTACTTTACAATGTCATGATTTGCCATCTGTTAAAAGTTTACAGTCGGATCAGAATTTGAGCCGAAGATGTGTGGTGTTTTCTTTCCTCCTCTATCAGTTTAAGGTAACATTTTGGTTGTTACCTTCCAAGTACTGGAGCTCTGAACTGTTGGAAGAATCAGATTTTTGAATCAAAATGTAGCTTGATTTCAGATAATTTTCCTACCTTGCTGGTATCAAGTAGCAATGACTGTCAATCAGTCTTTCTAACCAAACATGAAGACTTATAGATTAACCTAAACTAACAAAGAACTGATGCACAAACATCCACGATAAAACTGAAGTTCGGCCAAAAACAGGCCTAGGCTGCTGCCATACAAATAAAATGCTGTGAATCTGCTGAATTATGATGCATATTTATAGAGAATACAGGTTTTTAATGAAGGACAGTGCATACAAACATGTACAAAGCTAAACAGCTATATCTGTTCTATTAGATGCTGTTTTACTACCTCCAGCATTGCACCAAATCCTCAAAAGCAGCACCAGCTTGTTGACATCCAGTGAGTTTACAGAGTTGAGAGCGCAGTGAGTGAAGCAGCACCTGAGCTGCCTTCAGAAGAAGTTTCCAGCTGCTTCAGCCCTGTTGTCCGACCCTGAAACACAGAAAACACTCGCTGTATGTCAAACTAACTGTCTCACTGATCTCCTACATGTACCCAATCAATGATTTACAGAACACCATAAAGTGCACTGAGAGGGAAGCAGGCGTAGGGAGTTTGTGTTTCTTTCCGTTGTGACGTTCTCATGCATGTAAACCTGCACGCTCGTGTCTTTAAGAGCACTAAAGTGTGTTAAACTCTGTGTCCATTTCTGAGAACATTGAGGGTGGCTTTTCACTAAGAGATGCAAGAGTCCAAGATTGTGCAAGTGTGTGCTTTTAGCTGTGTGTGTCTGTATGTCACTGCGCGATAAGGAAATGAAGATTTATATTTCTAGCTGACTGCATTTGCCAGGCTTTCTTTAATGGCTTTGTGTTCCGGCGCTGAGCGGCTCCTTCCTACATATTTCATGACATCCTGTGCTCCTCATGCTACACTTCTGCTGCTCAACAACAGCACTTTCCACTCTACACTGACTTCCATCTCTTACTTTATCTGCTCATCTTCTGTCTGCGTTATCTCTTATTTTGTCTTTTCTGCTTCTCTGCATTGTGCTGAATATGTAGGTCAGGACGAGATGCCAAAGACAGCGCTAGAGCCATCATACAAAATAATGGGATAAAAGGGTTTTTAAAGTTTGCTTTGAACTAATGCATCACAAGTAGTTTTATTTACCATATCTTTGTTGCCCTAACTTCTTTGAACTTTCCTTCAAGGAGTCAGACCTTGATTTTGCATCAGCGTGGCATAGGGCACAATGCTTGGTACCATATGGATTATACTGATGAAATTAAGACTTTGAAAGATCTGGAAAAAACACAATAAGTGTGATTATTTTAAAGGCAGTAGACAATGAATTATTGTTTTTGTAGCTGGTTGTAATTTCTCTATCAGTAAATAAAAAAATGTGTGTGCATACACTGTTCTAAAAATATTTCCAGTTCTGGGTCTTGGGACTCTGTGACAGCCAAGTGCGGCAGATAATTATTTTGAAGTTGTTTACTGCAACTCTAAGACAGCAGAATTGAAGGCAGGTAGGAGATGGTGTGTGTGTGTGTGTGTGTGTGTGTATGTGTGTGTGTGTGTGTGTGTGTGTGTGTGTGTGTGTCTACAGCCCAGCAGGTTGAATGTTACCAGCCTGCTGCTCTCATGTTCAGTGGTAATGTTAAGTCAGACCTGCTGCAGGGGAGACACGTTTAGATCAATACACAGTGACCTCCTCTGCCTTCAGCTCCTCTCCTCTTCATCATTCACTCTCCTTCTCCTCTTTCTCCTCTCGTCCCTCCCTTCCTCTACACCCGGTATTTCACCCCACTTATTCTCTGCTCCACTCTCCGCTTTGTATTTACTCTTTTGACCGTCTTTTCTCACCTTTTTCTATTTTTACAACTCTCATCTATATCTCCTCCCTCCCTCCCTCCCTCCTCTCTATCTCTCTCCTACCTCCCTCCTCCTTCTCTGTGACACATCATGTATAATTAAGGGAGATCACTGTTCTTCATGAGGCCGACATCAGTCAGCTGTCATCGATGCGCTCCGAGTGTGTGTATGTGTGTCCATATATATATGTGTGTGTGTGCTTGGAGGGTGAGGTAGCCATGGCTCACTTCCATGAAATATTTAAAAGAAGCGACTGAGCCAAAGTTCTGCAATCACCGACATTAACTTGCCGTACTTAAGCAAGAAATAACTGCATGGCCCTGGAATAGCTTGGAATGAGTTGAACTTTAAATATATCCTGCTGATTGCTCTGTTTCTATTCTTGTAGAAGTCACCTTATCAATACATCAGAGTCTATTTAAAGAAGCACATGGGGCTCGTATTGTTTTTCACTGCATCTGCCTTTTCCTCGGTCAAGGAGGTGTGTGTGTGTGTGTGTGTGTGTGTGTGTGTGTGTGTGGGTGTGTGTGCATGTGTGCAGAGGTGCAGAGGTGGCGGTATGCCTATTATTTACTAGCTTTTTGAAGCTGTGTGTGTGTAAGCGTTGCTGATTCAGTACTATTGTTTCGGCCGGTAGGCATTCTTTGAAACAAGTTATAAATAGCATCCATTTTTTCTATTCTTATCCCGCTTGCCGGTGCCTCTTTGATGCTCCTCCGAAGATGACTAAAGATAAATAATCCTTTTTCTGACTTGTGCTCGCTACTGAGAGTAAGCAGACACACATGAGACGGCGGGATAGAAGGGAGGGAGGGAGGGAGGGAAAGGGAGGGAGGGAAACTTCAAAAGAAATGGATGAGGGTGAGAGGCAGAGAGATGGCTGATAAGACAAAATATAAGATTACATTCTTGGTCACTTTTCATGGGCTCATAGGATGATGGCAGCAAATCAACAGGGTGTAGGAAAGACCAGAGGAAATGATGTCCAGTGGCTGCAGAAAAACAGATTCATAAGATTAAAATATGTGACAGATTTAAGGGACTAGAGGATTTGGAAAAAAAAGCAAGACAGCTGGTAGAAAACAGGAAAGAGTTCATCAAGAATTTTTATGGAAAGATTCTACAAAGACATAGACATTGTCAGAAAAATTAAGCACATAGACGAGGTCAGAAGTCACTCACGGAGCTGATTGATATTCAATATCTTGCTCGAGGACGCTTCAGCACCAGATGATCCCTGCGAAGGACAGGCTCCTTACTCACTGTCACCATGCTGGGTGACAACCACTGCACAGTGCACACACATTGAGAAGGAGATATTTCTATGCACATATCGGACATCTAGGCTTAGTTTTTCAGGTTAGTGTTGAAGTAATGCACATATGGATTTATATAGGCAGAGAACACATGGTCATTTGTCAAAAATATTTATGTGAGTTAATAGTGTGGCATTTACTCCCCTTATTTGACCATTATTTCTAATTAAGAATTAAGCAATTTGTTGTAAAAGAAGATTTCAAACTAGTATATTGCATATAAGGTAGACCAGAAATGAATCTGCTTAGTTTCTTAAGTTTTAAGCATTGGTTACAGTAGCCATTATTTGTTTTGTAATAGTTATTTTTGTCTTAATTTCCAAATTGTGTGATCTTGGTGTTTTCTGAAGCTAATGAGGTCTAATCAGCCAAGTCTGTAGGTTTTATGTGACTCATTCATCTTCACCATTGTGTGAATGCGCACATGTGGTGTAATAAGCTCTTTTCATGGAGGAAGAGTTGCATCATACTTTTAGACATCAGAGAAAATAGAAAGGCAGTGACACACACACACACACACACACACACACACACACACACACGCACACAAACACACACACACACACACACACACACACAGAAACACATACACACAGAGACAAAACACTTTAATTTGTCACAAACACATGGGAATATGCAAACACACATGTTATAAAAGATTCATACTCACTCTTAGCTACATTCTCTCTTTTATTTTGTCATGGATTGTTGGTTAATTTGCTACCAAATATGCTGCAAAGATAAGACAGCTGTTATAATGCAGCCACCAGTGTTGCAGTCGTGCCACCTTCATCACACTTTCTCTCTCCGGCCCTCCTGTGAGTGAGTGTCCAGCTGTACACATAGCGAGAGTGATGGAGATCCATTATAATAGAAACTGGTTCTGCTCCATATATCGAAGATTTATGGCTCCACTTCTAAGCTTGCTGTGTGGCCAGCCATGAATGCGGGTGCACATGACGTGTTTTATATCATGTGTGTTAATTTGTGCATGCCTTTGTGCTTGAATATGTGTGTATGTGATCTCTGCAGCATTGCAGGAGATGATAAGGTAAATGGTTTCTCTTTCCACACTGGGACAAGGTCACAGTGAGCGTTCTGAGTGCTGCTCACAGGGACTGGAAGGATTATAGGTTTAATATGTAAATGGTTAAAACTGTAACATTTATAATATGAAACCGTAAATTACAGTAGATCAGTTCTTCTTGCCTTGATACTGACACGATCTCTTTACATTTTATCCTGTGTCTACGAAAAACACTGATAATAAACATCAACCATTCCTGCAGAGATGATTAAAGATCACTTGCGTGTAAAGGAAGGTTGCAGTTTGAAAGTGATTCATAGTTTATAATGTACTTGTACATACCATATCAAAGACGCAAGATAGTAACAGGTGCAAGAATAACTCCATTTACTAGAAAAAACTAAATTGGCAAAGCCATCAGTTTGGAGGGGTTATGGAATATTCAAGTTTTTCTAAACAATACTAAAAGTCTGTGGCCATACTACTGGCTCTCTGAGTTGTTGAGATATTTCACTTTATGCCACAAATGTACCTAATGCTGGTACTGGAGGAAAAGTCTGGTGATCACCAAAGTCAGTACGTATAACACAGATATTCCAGAACCAAAGTTGTGGATTTACCAACAGACAGGCAGTGTCCCCGATGGAGCCATGCGTCAGTATTGCTGAGTCTGTAGCTCCAGGCAAGAGTCCATTACTGTTGTAGGTCAGTGGTAGAAGAGGTTAAACGCAGCATCGTCTGTTGTGCAACTCATCATGAGGTCAATACTACACTGGAGCTTCGAGGGTTTCACTCTGATATATGACATTATTTCCCGTCTCTTCACACTGCCTCTCTCAATTCCTACTCTCAGGTATAAAACAAAGGCTGCCTGGATTTACCAAACATTTACTGAGGAATGGTTTGATGGTAGGAGGCTATTAAAAAGAGGGATGGTGGTGTTGAGGGTAAGCATCTTGTTCCAAAGGTTTCTCTCCTTAATATAAATTGGATTACTTCCATAATTCAGCTGCCTGACTGAAAGTGTTTGATCAGCGGCTTCTCTCTTCCAATCTTAAAGTCGGTGTAGCTTCAGTCAGAGGATAATTTGTATTTTGTCCTGCTTCTGTAACTTACATTTAAAATCTGTTTTAAGATATTAATACCCCAGCTTTCCCTTTTTCCATAGCAGTCTAATCATTTAATGGTCAAAAACATCCTTTTAAAGCCAACTTATTTATCATTACAACCGCATGCTGTGCAGGCAATCATTGAAGGAGCTAATACAACTTTATTTTATTTTCTAGAAGAGTTCCAACGTTTCTAAAGATAACCAATACATCAGGTCGAATGTTTGTGAAAGATGTATAAAATAGGCAAGACATTTAGAGTATTTCAATTGCATGGTCATGGAGATGTGGGTAAACATCATGTTGCTCCTATGATAAGCTAGAAGCCAAAACACAATATATAGTGATGATTAGTTATAAGAGGATTTTTACAACCATGAATGTATTTAAGGAAAATAGGAGTGAACAGAAACTGGCTTCAGAAGTGTCGAGAATGGGAGGACAATGTTGTCACACGTGCATGAAGACCTCCATACTCACTCAATTGGTAAATAAACAACAAATTGGTATTAAGTGGTAAATCCCTGTTTCCCTGAAGAGTGACAACAGATGAAAGCCACACATTTGTGTCGCATTTGTCTTAAAGGCAGTCACTGCTTTTAAATTGGTTATTGTCGATGTAAAGAGGGGCAATTCCTTTTTTCTTACTCTCCTTTTCTCCCTTCCTGTGTGTGCAGATAGAAATGTGTGTGTGTGTGGTATCTTCACACAGGCATTGCAGAAGTTTAACGCACTTTCCCCTCACAGCATTTTAGCTCAGCCAATTAGGTATGCTGTGTCATGAAATGAGACGATAAGGACCAGTCATAATTAAGCTGGCATGCATATTAATTAAACAACAAGCGGTGTTTAACTGGGCCAGGGCACCCAGGGTCCTAGTGCTTGACTCGTAACAGCCACAGAGACATGATCAGAACAGATCATTCACCTGCTTTAGACTATAACTAACAATACTATGGCATACAACATCTCATTTAGAAAAGAGAATAACACCTTGTATAGTAATAGCTCATTTTAACAGAAAATATAATGTCTGTTTATTTTATTGGTAACCTCCATCCTTTCACAGGGGCACACTTTTTTCAATTTGATCCATCCTCAGTTTGTTCTTCTTTCGTATAATTGCAATGGAGTTACTTAGCATCTGTTTTACTGAAAGATAAATCCTTGGTGATTTGTGAAAAACCCAAACTCTTTTTGAATGACACGTTCCACAATTTCAATATATTCAATATTTCGGTATTTCCATAATCCTCAAAGACTCTTTTATCCATCTGGATGAATAAACATTTTGACAGTTGTATAAGTATCTAGAGTTAGAGAAATACTGTATGTTCATGATCAATTTGTATGACATGAACTAACATTTTCAATATTATAGATGGGGTTAAGTGAGATTATGAGTCTGATGTATTTCAAAACTGATTTGACTTCCGTAGGTTTACCAGATGTTTTTTTGAATATGCAATAGATGTGTGGATAAATTATTAACTCCATGTGGGTTTTATACTCAATACGCTGATGGCTGTTTATTTTTTCTTCGCTTGGTCTTCGTCTGGACTCGGCCGGCTCTGGAGGTTGTGTTGTGGAGGACGGATACACTCGAACATACACGTCAAAGTGCACTTTGCTACTGCTAAACTGAATACACTCTACACGGAGGCTCTATTTAAAGTGTGTGTATGTGTCTGTGTGTTCAAGCGGGGCAGAGAGAGCAGCACTTTGCCGTCATTAGGTGAGATCATGTAGAGACAGGATGACCGGGTACATTTTTTATGCCCAGCCTTTGGATATATAAAATATGTATTCAGCCCTTGTTGGACATGACATAGACTCTTTTTTATATCTCGTCCTCTCTGGCTTGCTCGCCTTAGTCAATCTTCCAGTCTTGCTTTATATTTGATCTTTTTTTAGCTCTATCTTTGCCAACTCTCTCTTTTCCCTTTTGGCCCTGGTTCACTCTCTGTCTGGTCTTCTTTCTTGGCATCAGTTCGTCTCTCTTCTACCCACAAGCATTGACCAGACAGAGGAAAGGTGTCGTTTGATGATCTGGCTAGTAACAGCTCACATCGTGGCTGTTTTAATCCCGTTTCTTTTATTTTTCCGCTCCCTCTAAGTGTGTCTTTTTGTTTTTCAGATTTAACAGCTTAGTAACACTGTTGTCACAGTTCAGCTAAAATCCTAAAGACACACACACACACACACACACACACACACACACACACACACACACACACACACACACACACACACCACAGGCAGGCGAGCATGGAGACACAGACCATCACAGCTACACCCACAGGGACACACACATTTAATGCTTACTTGTGTCACAGTGATATAACAGTAAACCTGAACCAGCCAATAGGGACATGCTGTGTTGCTGTGGCGGTGTAACAAAGGTCAAATTGGGCGTCCTCCTAACTGTTTATTACTGTCTTGAATACAATGTTTTTGCAAGTAATACATTACTGATTGCACAATGAAAATGCAAACGTACTACTCAACAGCAATAGTAGGTATTTATATTAGTTAGTTAAAACACTTGTGAGTTTTGTGACTCAGTCCCTTTGCTCAAAGGTATCTTTAAACAACTCAAAGCCCTACACACCCATGTCACACCTTGTTTTCATGTTGTGTGATATAGACATCAATACTGACCGTCAACAGCTAGCTTAAACGTTAGCCTCAGTGACTACAGCTCTGCACAGGTCTCGATCCTCACTGTGAAGTCCTGGGGTTTAATCACTAACTCCAATTCCTCAATGTAAGTTAATAAATTACTAATGTTAGCAAACCAGCTAGCGATACAATTAAGCAACTTAAGAGATACTGTGAGTTGTATTTGCTTGTTTTCTGGTAGAGGCTTACCTACGAACCACCGCTACGAGCTAGCTAACACTTTCTGCAGTAGTATAAGGCCTAGACCACACGTATACTGGTTGTATACTGGTTGTAGCGTTTTCTATGTGTTTAAGCATTTCATCCACACAAAAATGGAATTTAAGTCACTGGAAAAATAGTTTTTTCTTTGGCTTGTTACGTGTGCAGCATTATCTTCTTTTTAAGCATCTCAAATTAAGTACATCTCATGCAGACGGCAGACATTGCCAAAACTGTGCTGACGTTTGGCCGAGACTTGGTATCAATCCTTCCTTTACAGTTACAGTAAAACAGTGAACAAACTGTAACAAAAAGTAACGGAGCATGACTGGGATAAGTAACTGTTTTTGAATCACTAAAATTCAAATTAATTATATCCCCCTTAATATTTTTAACATGGTTTCTATGTAGGTTACTTTATGGTGAATATGCCCTCGAGTTTGTGTGTGGCAGACTACAGTACAGATAGCAGAACAACTGGGGATGGTGTTTAATTAAATATTGATATGATAATGTGCGCTGTGTAGTGCGTTTATGTGGTTAGCCTATATATGAACTCCTTCTGTGTATTGTGTACAGTGTACTTCATTTATATTGAATTGTTTTTAATTTTTCGTTGCATTCCTGAAATTGAATTTGACTATTTCTGAGTGGCTGACATTCACAGGAAATATCTTGCATCTTTGGTAGCAGTTCTGTCCACATATACTGCAATTACTGCACATAACCAGATTGTTTGCTGAGAAATGGAGCATGACTCACCAGGAATGTATTTAAAAGGTTGCCTCGTTGAGAAATTGCAGTGTTTATCAAACACAACATATGCACAGGACTTCATGAAGACGGGTGTGGAGGTCTCATTTCATTAAGGAGAAATCAGTTGGAAATAAACAACAATATTTAATCTCAGGTTGACAACTAGAGGGACTCTGACAATAATGCTTGAGTGACTTGAATAGGGGGTCTGGAAACTCTCAATTAAATCTACCAAAACATTGTGAAGACAGTGATGATGATGAGGAAGGTGTCAGCTGAAGGTAAGGAGAAATAAACCAAAGAGAAATTGAGGCAAATTTTTGCCGGCTTCAATTTTCAGAACCGGAGGTTGGAGCCAGAGTGCGTAAAAGCTGCTTATGTGTGCATTCTGACATTAGTTTTAATTGGCAGCTTAACAAGTTGTTAACTGACAAGATGTGGCCAACAATATAGAAGTGTGTGTGTGTGTATGTGTATGTGTCTAGTGTTGAGTAAAACACAACAAGGGCGAACAGACGATTTCCCACTGAATCAATCAATCCTGCTTAACTGAGCACAGCATTCACCTCCATCAGCAGGTTATAGGAAACACACATTCACACGCACACCCCAACACACACACAATGACTTGAGGTGAACTGTGATGCATATAAAATGACAAAAGGGCAATCTCAGGAATATTGAATATTAAATCAATAGGTTGGGAAGGTGAGAATGGAAGTTTGGTGATTGGATGGTCAAACGCGCAGCATACATGCAATGTATATTTAATTTATGTTTGTTTGTGTGTTTTGGTGTATGTGTATGTGTCAATGCAAACATAGTAGCACCTTATTTACTTCTGGTGTTGACCTACAAGGGTTGTGTTGTGGTCAGCTTCACACTTACTGTAGACTAAGGCTGCAGCCACACGAGGACGATAACGGTCTTATCTGCTACAGTTCTCTATCAGATAGACGGTTCGGCCACACGAGGCCGACACGGAAACGCAGAAAACGATAACGATAACGGATCCCTAGGTGGGTAGATCTGCAAACGAAACGCTCTGGGGGGGCAAACGGCTCCGTGTTTACGCCTATTAGATCATGTCCTGATAACGATGATGCAATAGCCCCGCCTCTCCCCACCTCTCCTGCTCAGAGATCAGCTGCTGGGCTCTCAGAAGAGGGGGAGGAAAAGAGAGGCTCCGTTTTTTATTCTTATATTATTATATAGAGTCGTTATCAATTTGTTTTAAAGCTCAATAAATAACAAAGAAGACCGGCATTTTTATAATTTTGTCCGGAAGATTCAAACTTTAACAGACATGTTGACCGGCAAAAAAAGATCTAACTGAAACTCTGCCGCACGGTCCCCTCGTCCCTTGGAAGAGGCGGAGAGGTGGGTGTTTTTCATCTGCTGGTTGACTACCGGAGAGCAGCAGGAGCAAATGCTTGCCTCGGGGAGGGAGACAAAGAGCCAGAGCGTCAGAGCAGAGAATAAACAGAAGGGCAACCATGCGCGGGAAGTCTTCTTTGCTGCTTTTGTGGCAGACTACAGCGCCACTTACAGGCCTGGCATATGTACTACAGCGTCTCCAGCGCTTTCGAGCGGTCTTGTGTGAACGGACACGTTTCTGGTGCCTGTTGCGAGTGGACGGAAGACTTTTTTGATAACGATTGCGGTCCGTTACCGTTATCGTCCTCGTGTGGCAAGCACCTTAAACATGAGAATGCTTGTGTGTCTGTATGTGATGAGTAGTTACTGACTGAGGAGCAGGTAATAAATGCAGAGTGATTATTGATCTCTCTGTGTCTGCTCTGTGTTTATAAACTGTCTATGGACCTTATTTACTGACATGTTAGGAGGCTGGAATATGACCTCAGGAAATAGTTGCCAAGAGACCTATAACTACATCACGGAAATATTACCCAAGAGGGGAATGTTTGCTGAGAAATACACATTGATGCATCTGGGAGGTTTAAGGGATTAATTGTGGATGGAGAAAAAGTAGTGAATTTTTACTTTCAACTAAATCACACAATTGATTTACATTTTCATGTGTTTCGTTCCTTCTTCTGCCTTACAGAGAGACACCAAAGGCCAGTTCCTGTTGGACCATGTGTGTAACCACTACAACCTGCTTGAGAGAGACTACTTTGGTATTCGATATGTGGACCCCGAGAAACAGAGGGTAACGATCAAAAACACAAACACAAACACACATTCCTTTTTTAATTAATGAACCGATTCGTTTGATGACAGTAAAATAATTGTCAACTATTTTGATAACCGTTAATTGTAAAAGTATTTTTTTTCTCTCAATTCAATGATTTCTGACTATTCTCTGTTTTATATCATATTAAGGATTTCTGAATATCTTTAGGTTTCGAACTGACAAATTAGGACAGACATGTTTTAGTATTCTCTGACATTTTGTACAGTAACAAGTTAATCGATAAACTGAGTAAAAATTCTCAATATTAAGCAACAATGGAAATGAACATTAGTTGGAGTTCTGATTAATGTATTTGTTGCAATGACTTTGAATTGCTGGTTTTGTACATCCAATAATCCAAAACATAAAAATGTGTGGTTTCAAATTAGAGAAACAGAGTACATTTTATACAATGTATTCACTTTTCTTTTTTAAATCAGGAGGCAGTCAGCACATCGTATGACAAGTATAGCAAAAAACTAATAAAAAAGGATAATTTCTCTGAATAAAAGTTGCTTGATAAGATTAAGGTCCAAAAACATTACATTTGTCATTTTGCTTAGGTGGATTGTGTCATATAATTAATCACAATAATAACAAGATATTAAAGATATTCAAATATATTTTTATATTTGAAATTGCTAACTATACTCTTTTTAACTGCTCTGCTCTTGGTATCTGTATGTCTCGTATCTCTCTCACTTTCTCAGCACTGGCTGGAGCCCAATAAGCCCGTGGTGAGGCAGATGAAGTGTAAGTGTCACATCTGCTCCCTCTGTGTTTTTCCCTTGCGTTTTGCATCAGAGTGTGTGTACATAAATATGAGTTTGAAATGCGTGTGTGTGTGTTTGTGTGTGTTTGTTTATGCAAACCTTCCCGAGAGCAGCTTCAGTGCAAGGAGGTCGAACTCCGCAACAAACATACAACACCACAGGGATCCAGTGTTAAAGCCTCTGGATGTTAATACAATTAAAAAACAAAAACAAATCAGATTATATGTGGTCAAAAAAGAAAGACCGGTTTAATACATGCATTTTCATAATTGACTAATTGTATTTAGGAAATTGACTCTTATACAAGTTTTAGTGCCTTACCATCCACTTTATCCCCAGGACAGATTACTCACAATACCACTTGAGCAATGAGCAGTGACAGTCAGACACCACAGGTAACAAACAGAGACACACAACAAAGATAAAGTGACACAACACACTGCCAGAGGAACAAGTGGCCCAGAAAAGAAATAAACTCACAGACAAGTAAGGGAAATACACAGGCATGGCAGAGCAGCATGAGCCTGATCTCTGGCACAGACCGGCTTCAGAGGACAGTTTTATAGATCAGGCGTCGTTTCAGCTTCACACAGCGACATAGACTGATTGTTCTTGACCATCACTAATGAAAGGTTGCAGATTTGATCTGAGCCCCAGTAAATTGCTTTGCTTGTCCAGAGGTGTTTATGCACTCATTTTAAATGCCAATTAATTAGGTTTTATCAGTGGTTATACTACCGTTCTGATGCGTCAGAAAGACCAAACGTCACTTTCTACGTGTTTAAAGTGAAAGTGTAACTGTACTTCGTAAACACAAAGACAATGTTGGTCCTGTGTTTTGCTTTACTTGAGTATTTTGTATGTTATGTAACATTATATTTCCTTTCCGCTACAGTTCATATGCAAATATTGTACTTTTTACTACATTAATTGACAGCTTGCAAATTCAGACTTTTAAAATATGAAATATAGACCAACAAAAATGAATGGTATATTATATAAAATATATATGAATATAAGATTGACTGTTCTGCATGATAATTACTTAAACTTTGAATGTATGTAAGATCATTTAATGTAAAAAAATGTGTACTTTTTCTTAAGCCTTAAAGATTTTAAATACAATACATTACACTGCGGTATTGCTACTTTCCCTCGAGTTCAGGATCTTTACTTATATTTTCTGACTGTAGCACAAGGAAAGAGACAGCAATCAGTGCAGTTTCAAAAATGCAGATGCAAGATCACGTTGCAGTGAATTGTGACATAACTTCATTTTTGGGAATAAATGTTTTATTCTTCTCCTGGTAAGGAGTATTTAAAGGAACAAGGGAATCTGAGTCTGCCTTTGCTTCATAAAATATTTAAACCCATTTCGCTTTGTCAGCCACTTTTTCCACACAGATCTGGCAGAAAAAATCATGAAGCAAACATTTTGTTGTGATTACCATGCACCTTGGTGTCCTTTACCTCTTCGTGCGCTTGTTTACATCTCTATATAGTCGGGAAGATATTGTCTTTCATTCTGATAGACTGATGCCAAATCCTGATGTTCACTTTTGATGCTTTGCTGCAGAGTGTCCCAGTGAGATGTTTGCATACATTTGACCAATGTGCCATCAGCAAAACTTGTCTGTAGTTCACCCACCCTTTTAATAACTGTCCTGTTCTCTCCATCTCGCTATAAATTAATAAAGGAGCTATTAGCGGTGCGTTATGCTTCATCAGAACTTGTGCGAGAGGGCAAGGGGGGAGGGTGAGGAGACCAGGGGAAATTTGACTGAGAGACGGAGAAGGAGGAAGAGAGAAAGAGGGGGGAAAGAGTGATGAAGAGGAAATGTGCAGGGGGCTAATTCAGAGGGGAGAGAGAGGAGACAGTGATAGATAATGAAGCTAAAGAAAGAAGTCAGATCAGGGAGGAAAAGAGGAGATTTGTGAGACAGTTTGAGATGAGAGAGGCTGACAGAGAGTGAAAGAAAGGAAAAGAGATGAGACGGAGGGATTGAGGACGCGAGGTTCATAGATCTGAGTCGTACTGACACATCACTTCTCCCTGTGGCAGCATTTACTGTCAAATTAGGATTTGTGGCTTGTAATTTATTTTCTCTCTGCGCGTCTACGCTTACGTGCATATGCGTCACATCGTGTGTGAGCATACTATTGTGCCAATTCACTTCCCCTGAAATGTTTTTTTTAAAAGCATCTTGGTCCCTTAAGCCTGCGCAAAAAGCAGCTAAAATTCTTTGAGCAATTCATGTTGCTCAGCATGTATTATGTAGATGTGCTGTTTTTCATTGCTAGATAATACCGCAGAGGATCCCACCATTGAAGTCAGAGTGGTGAGGACACTCAGTAAAGATCTTTACTCCCATGTTAGATGATACTCAGTTTTCTCTTATTTCCTTCTTTTGTTCTTTCGTTTGTGGCTTTGGCTGATTTTATCTTTGAGGCCCACTTTAAAAACATTGCCTGTATCAGATGATTTGGCCTTTTCTTTTAGTATCTAATGCATACTAGATTATTGTACTTTTGCTCAAAATCATCCATGTACGTGATCAAACATAAGACATATACAAACCCAGTTATATCAGACATGTCCTTTATTATTCCAATCTTTGTACATCCTTCTTTTTTTGCTTTCTACCCCAAGACGACATTGCTCTATCAAAGCCTGAGGATTTGATATTATTTTCCAAAAACTTTTTTCTGAAAGATTTCCCAAATACCCTTTTATTCCATTACTTCACTGTATTAGTTGCATATCATACAACTGTGAAAAACACATAGCACTATTATTACATCTTCAGCAGAATATCAGTAAGGTTAACAAACCCCTTTTCCCCACTCTCAACAGGAAGTGTAAATTAGGCCTCTCTGTACAGTATATCATGATATGAAATCAACATCAGAAGCTGCTCATCCAGCTTCATATGATTTCTCTACTTATCTCCTAATCTTTGAATGCATAATGAATCGGCTCATGTTGCTGATGTTGCTTCTCTGCACACTGTGTGTTGATACGTATGTCTGTACATCATGCAAATTAGCAAACTTCAAGGGGTAAACTTAGAATTTTGCACATTTGTGCATGAATATGTTTTTATATGCAACTCTTTCTCTGATCAGTGAGACACCAGAGGGGAGTTTAAGCTGCTGCTGCTGTCGTTTAATCCAAGCCTGGCAACACTGACTTTGTGTGTGTGTTTGTGTGTGTGAATGTACGTAAGTGTGTGTATGTATGTACCCGTGCACATTCAAATATCATTCTAAGCTCAAATTCTTTCCTGCAGCAACTACACACACACACACACACACACACACACACACACACACACACACACACACACACACACACAATCAGAAATGAAAGGCTTTAGGACTCCATTCAAAGGAAAAGAAACAGAGCACCGATTAATTGAGGCCCTATTCATGTGAATGTGTGTGTGTGTGTGTGTGTGTGTGTGTGTGTGTGTGTGTGTGTGTGTGTGTGTGTGTGTTTGTGATGAGTAATTACTGTAATTATCAAATGACTAATCATTATTAGAGGCATACTCTGATTTCATTTTTAGGTCTCCAACTTATTTTTCCAACTGCTCTGCTTCTGTCTTGCACTCATTCATTATCTCTGCCTTTCTTCTGCCCTCTCCTCTCATAATTAACACCATCTAATTTTTCCTTCATCTCTCTCCACTTGTTTCTTCTCTCTTCTTAACTTTTTTTCTTGTCTTCAGCAGCCCATCAGCCGTACACGATGTGTTTCCGGGTCAAGTTTTATCCCAACGAGCCAATGAAAATAAGAGAGGAACTCACCAGGTAAATAAAGTGCCTCCCTCTCTTTCCCTTGTTTGAGAGCAGCCTTGTTACATTTATATTAACTACCAATTCAGCTCAGTGTTAATAGCTTGATGATAGTTTGAGGGCTCATTAATGACTGATTCTTTCTGGGTCCTTTGCAAGCATGTTAAAAAAACATGTGTTCAGTAATAGCGTCCTATTCTTATTTTTGGAAAAGTATTTATTTGAAATTCATAATTTTCATATTATCACTCTAACTGCAAGTGGCACTGTACACACTTACAACGAAAATGTTTACAGTATGTTTGATAATCACTTAACAGCCTGGCTCTACCAGTGGTTTCTTTGTATTTACATTTGTTTTCATTATTTACAATTGAGCAAGGGAAGCTTTCACCTTCCTTTTACAATAAAAAAACAAACAAAGGAATAAAAACAAAGCTGTGAGATTATGAGATAGTAAAAACAACATTATGTTTTCATTAATTTGTTTTATTTCAAAGTAAGTATAAGTCTCTTATTTATTCAAGGTTCTTGTTTATTAAAACAACCTTTGGGAGATTTTTGATGTAGTACAACTGAAAGTTTTTACAAACCCTCCTCCTCCCTAATGTATACACACACACACACACACACACACACACACACACACACACACTCTAAGGCAGGGTGATAATGAGAGATGCTCACTCAGCAGGGACTCTGTTTTTGAGTTCTCTTTCCCATCTGAGCTGTCAAGTCTCACCATCTCTCTCTTCTGTTTCTCCATCCCTGCTTTTCCATCTTTATATTTCTCATCCAGATCTCTCCACTCCTCTCCTCATCATGTCTTCCCTAAGGTGTCTCCTCCCTCCCTTCTGTCACTCTCTCTCTGTCCTCCTTCTTCCTCCCTGTATCACAGCACTCACATCTCTCAACTCATTTTGGCATATCTCCCTGTTCCCCTCAGCTTTTATTACCTAAATGTGTTTTTGGACATCATCAATGTCATTAAATTGTTCCTCACTGTTTCTCAGCTTCCTCCTTCCTTGGGTTGTCCTTCAGTTTAGGAAACGTCTTTCTAGATTTTTCATTCGTCATGCTTTTTTACCCCACGGTCCTTGCGTTTTTGAAATACTGTTTATTCATGTGTCTATTTATTTTCAAAGCTAGTGTTAGAAAAAACAACTACAAACTCTTCTCTGAGTCCTCAAGAAGCACCAGTACTCTACATCGCTGCTGGTGAATTCAGAGTGGACATAAAAGTTAAAGTCGAGCTGAGTTTGGAAAGTTCAGAAGGAACTGCAGTCAGTGATTAAATCCAATGAAGTGCCCAATATCAAGCTCTTTTTGGATTTATTTTTCATCATCAAAATCCCCAAAACGATTATGCTAATGTGTGTGTGTGCTGCATATGTGCTCCAATTAACAGGATGTTATTTGAAGTCTGCCAGTCTCAACTTTTCCAACCAGACATTAAAAAACAACCCAGTATTCCTATTACTAACATCCATATCAGGGGTATGTATGTATGTATGTATGTATGTATGTATGTATGTATGTATGTATGTATGTATGTATGTATGTATGTATGTATGTATGTATGTATGTATGTATGTATGTATGTATGTATGTATGTATGTATGTATATACAACTCTCTGCATCAATACCAGAGTTGTATATACATACATACATACATACATACATACATACATACATACATACATACATACATACATACATACATACATACATACATACATACATACATACATACATACATACATACATACATACATACATACATACATACATACATACATACATACATTCTGTATAAAGTGGCAGAGAGTGTAAGAGTTGGGCAGGATGGGGTGATAAATGACTGCAGTTCAGTAATCCTCACAGACTTACAAATAAAGTTTCAATTGGTATTAACCATAACCACAATCTTTCTGTAACATTCATCAAACCATATTTTCCATGTTAAGAGTGTAGACATTTTTTTTTTTTTTGCATGAATTTAACCTGCTTCCTGATATTATGGAGTGCAGTCAAAGCACTGCTGACCTACATAGAATTAAACCATGCAGTGAAATGGGGAACAAAATTGGGAGTGAGAGACGAAGACACAAAAGACGAAAGGGAGAAATGTCTTTAAAAAATATATATCGTTTTTTTCAATGTATGGTGTGGACTTTGTAATTAAAAAAAGTAATACATACGTTTTTATAAGAGCAATTGGTCCAATCTTTAACCATGCTATGTCTAAAATTGTATAGATAAAAAAAAGAAAGTCTACTGGTAATAAAATAAGATAAAGAGATGTTAAAATAAAACACAGAGGTGTTTCAGATGAATGACTTCCTATTATATAAAACAAGGAAAGAGTAAAAGATCAAAACAAAATTTCAGGAAAGGAAATATATGCTGAGAAGAATGAGAGTGGAGGAATCTCTGCATGAGACAAAGAAGAAAAGAACGTTATGTCAAACACAACTGAAAAGGTCATATAAATAAAGATTTAAAGTGCTAGACCGACTCTATAAATAAAACTATTTAGCTAAAGCAGCTAGCTTTTCGCTCCATTCAATCTTCCATGCTCTCCATCTGCTGCTCAATTCAGAAACCAAGTTTGATTCAGCTGACTGTGAAAACTCATCTGGAGCCATGGCAACGTGTCTCATTATAATTTCAGCACCACTGTCGCTTCTTGTCCCCTTGGTAACGTGAGACAAGTCAGCAGCAAGCCTTAACTTGCCTGCATTTAAGCCGTTTCCATAGTAACTACAATACCAATTGCTGCTGTACGGTAGTTGTTACTGTAGCGATGCTCTCTCTAACTGCCGTAGTAACAGAGCTATTTTGTGTGTGTGTGTGTGTGTGTGGGTGTGTGTGTGTGTGTGTGTGTCTGTGTGTGTGTGTCTGTGTGTGTGTGTGTGTGTGTGTGTGTGTGTGTGTGTGTGTGTGTGTGTGTTTCCAGGTATCTGCTGTACCTCCAGCTGAAGAGAGATATATACCACGGCCGTCTCCTCTGCCCTTTTGCTGAAGCTGCATATCTGGGAGCCTGCACCATACAGGGTGAGGCAGCCATTAGATTTAGTTTACATCTATTGACAGTAAATCCACTTATGATTTTCCATGTTACAGTTTGATCACGTTTTAGGGCGGGATATCTAGACAATATTTCCTTAATGTCTTTTACACTTCCATCACGTAATAAACTGGCAAGTTAATGTTAGCTTTTTGGGCGTTAAATATCTATAGCAATCAACCAATCAATCAAAGTTTATTTATATAGCCCAATATCACACATTTTACATTTTTCTATGGGGGCCCTCATCCTTAGACCCTCACATCTGATAAGGAAAAACACCCAAAGAAACCCCACAACCCGCAACAATTTTCTACGTAAGGACTAGTTTGTGTATGAAACCTGCTAATAATGTGTAATGTAAATCTCCACTTAGTTAACACTCGTCCTAACTAGGCTATGTCTGTATGAAGAGCTCCATTCGTCTCATTAACCTGCTACATTTCAAGTCATCAGCCTTTTGTTGAAATCCGACTTTTGAGGATTTATTTTTGCTTTTAAGTTAATTATTAGTACAATTTTAATGTTAAATCATAGTGTGGAGACACTTGCTTTAATAAGGATTAAGGGTGGAATTAACTGTATCATAAACGAACCCCTCTGGAAGATGCACACATCTCTGCTCTGAGCTAACTCTGATTGGTTCATATCCCCAGAGAGAGCAGTATGAGTGGCTGAGTAATCTCCACACAGTGAGTCTGCACCGTATCATTGGCTGCTCCGATTAACAGAGGCAGGTCCCTCTCTGTCAGGGTGATGATAACAGAGCCTCAGAATAGGTTGAGGATTACTGTGTAATTAAACTCCAGGCAAGTTTCCTATTTAACCTTTATTGTTACTGCTAATTAAGAACGGATTAAAAAGAGAAATGGGTGTCTGTTGGGGCTTTGTACGATTCAATGAGGAAAATATGTATCTATTAGGGTTATCTCAGCTCCCTACAGCCATGCAACCTTTAAAATGAAATCACTACCCTACATAAATGTCAATATGCAAGGTTAATGGACTCTATTTTATATGATGCTGAATTGCTACCGTTTAAAAATATGTATTATTCCTTTGAAACACATGTACACATTTTCCTAACTGCACTCTTTTTTAGACGGTTGTCACACAGATATAATCTCTGTCTTTAGCTGAGCTTGGGGACTACGACCCAGAAGAGCATCCGTCAGACTACATCAGAGACTTCAAGCTGTTCCCTAAACAGTCCTTGAAACTGGAGAGGAAGATTATGGAGATACACAAGAATGAGCTCAGGTAAAACAGATGTGTGTGTGTGTATATCTTTGTGTGTCGCCTGGTGAGCTTGTTTGTTTTCTGGAGCTGCGTCTTTGTGATCAGTTTACTGTTTGATTGTGATGACAGGCGTGGATGCTCACTGCTGTGATCTGTGTTTTCAAACAGGCTGTGAAGACAATTTTCCACTGCAAACAAAAAAGCGTTTTCTGTTGTTCTGTAGAGACCAAATGTGATGATGTCTAGAGATTTGTGGTGCATTGTATTGCAGGAGGTTATTTATGAAATAATTTTCAGGGCAATGTGCATGTTTTATTCATTCCTGTCGCAGTTTGGACACAGTGCTTGCTACTACAAGATCTTCAGAATCTTCTTCAGAACATTGGGTTGAAATTCAATATACTGTAACAGGTTGGATGAAGTAATCAGGCCCTGCTTTTGTCTATAATATCTATAAACCCTGGCATGTTCTCTGCTTGTTTACAGAACTTTGTTGATGTGGAATAAAATACAACACGAGAAATAAACTGATTCAAAAGAGGAGATTAGTGCATGCAGAGGTTGATTCAGAAATATAATGAAAAAAGTCAATGAAATTGAACTAATAAAGCAGGAAGAGGATACGTTCCTAAATATAAGATCAATGATAAACAGAGGGAAATTATGGCAAATAACAAGAATGAGCTCAGGTAAAAAACAGATGTGTGTATGTGTTGGTTTGTCTGTGTGTGTATGGTGCGATATACATAAAGCCCCTCCCTCGGGGTGTTTATTTGTATCATAGCTGCAGCTCATAAGTGATGTTGTTAGGTTTATGACCGTCACACTTGCAGCGATTATAGAAACATCAAAGACAAATCCTTCATCTCCCACTGCGCACAGGCAGATGATGCCGAGTGCCCTCTGTCTGCCCGATGGCTCTGACAGAGAGGATTAACAGCATGTAGATTATTACTGAGCCGTAAAAAGACCCTTCAGGTGATTTACAACTGGGGCGGGGTACGTCTGCAATTTGCATTTTGAAGCAGTCATTTAATGGGGCGAAGCCTGCGAGCTAGTTCAGGCAGTCAACTCGAGCACTTATGCTGCATTCATACATAACGCCCCTTGCCACTCTACAACCAACCAAACAGAGTCTCCTTAATATGCCGCTCTATTTAACCTGCCAGATATCTCTCTATGCATTGCTTGCTGCTGCTTTGCTGCAGCTACTTCCACGTCGCTGCTGCTTGCCTGCCCCACCACCACCCCAGCTTCCACCCCAGCTTCCACCCCAGCTTCCACCTGTAGGCTCGGGGGTTAGTTATTTAATCATCACTCATCGTGCTATGTATATCTGTGGAGTGATGAGGCCCGAGCCTAGACGCCAAACTCAACTATATGCTGCTTCTAATAAACATGTTAAAGAAACACGTGAGTTGTCTGACTGAAATGGATTTAACATTTGACTTGATGTGCATAGACAGATGTATGTGTGTTCAAGTATAATGTTGATTTATTTGTCTGGCGTCAGAGGATCACTCACTTTCTTGATCTTGCAAGATGGAGTTTTCCTCTTAGACAAATAAGCAGGTAAAGCTTCCCACTGAACACTGTTTATCTGTCTGTTACTGCAAAAGTATAACAGATTATGACAAACCGGGCCAAATGTAATAACTTTTGAATATTTGCTAATGTTTGTAACCCAAACAATATCTTTCCAAGGCACATTCGCATGTTCCCTCACTTTATGTGTCAACCCATAATGCTATTGTATGTACATAAAATAGTGAAAACATAGATCAACTCTACAGGGACATATGCTGACAACATGTGTCATGTGTTGAATTTTAAATAACCCTTTCCTCTTTTGTCCTCTCCTCTCTTTTAGGGGCCAGTACACTTCGTGTGCAGAGCTGAACATGCTCCAAAGGGCTCACAGCCTCGAGACGTATGGAGTGGACCCTCACCCCTGCAAGGTAACCTTAGGGGAGTGCTTCCAGTCTGACTGTGAGGTCTGATGCTGTTGTTAGTGAAAAGACTCCACTGATTAAAGTCATGCAAATCTCTTTCTTAATATTGCCACACTTTAATATCCATTCCTCAGTACTTTACCCAATTATTGTTGCTTTTTTAAAATCTCACCACCTCATGTGTCCATCTTTATCACATGTTGTTCACTGCTCCTCTCTTTGTATGTGCATTTATACACAATTATAATCATTTTGATATAATGATTTAAATACTTACTATGGACAAAGGTATTGGGGCAGTTGCTGGTTTGCCTTTACATATTTAACTGAAACCTGTACTGTATACACATGATTCACTTTACCAACAGCCGGCTTTGAGAAAACCTGAGGTCACTAAGAGAGGAGTAATATTGGGTGAGACAGAGGTGAGGAGTGAGGGAAGGTCGAGGTCAGCAGATAATTCCCATTTGCATCTCCTGCAACATTTCAACAAAAAGCAATCTGTTCTGCACAGAAACCATTACTCTCAGGAATCATTGATCGGATAACATCATGGATTCAGAAAGTCAATGTCATCGTCTCTATCGTAGTGTTAGTATTGTTTTCCATTTGACACTTTAATGTGCACCTTGCTTTACACTGAAATACTGTGACGGCTTGTACTTTTTTTATTATGTTCCTCGTCACCATTTTAAAGATAGAAAAGACTGAATCTGATAAAGAAATCCAATATGTGGGATAACTAGAAACACACTGGAGGACAGGCGTATCAGAGCATGCTGAGCAGATTAACAAGATATTTAAAATCTGTCTATTGGAAAGGATCCTCTTCATCTGCCCTGCTCTGGTTAGTGGGGCTGTTTTAATTTGGTTTGCTGGAAATGGCTGTAGCATCATACATTTGCAGATCTTTCAAGATCAATAATCAGAGAAATGATTAGGAACTGAGAGGGAGAGAGATGTGAGTGACAGGAACATATTGTGTTCTGCTTTTGCTCCAATGTTGTTATCAGTTTCATTTTGCCTCACCATATCAAATCTGTATTTTCTGTGCCTTGGTTTGACACAAGTTTCTCAAAATTAGGGGGTTGAAGTTTGAAACAAACAAGAGATTTTGTGTAGGCAACATTACCATGGAGATTAATGATGGCTCACAAGCATCCCCACTGTTAATCCACCTGTAACGTGTGTGTGTGTGTGTGTGTGTGTGTGTGTGTGTGTGTATGTGTTGTGTGTGTTTGTGTGTGTGTGTATTTATGTGTGTGTGCGTAATTCTGTGTGTGTGTGTGGGTGGGTTTACAGGATTTCACAGGCTCCACAGCTTTTCTCGGGTTCACTGCCACAGGTTTTGTGGTCTTCCAGGGAAACAAGAGGATCCATCTCCTAAAATGGTACATGTTTGTCTAAAAACCTGTTTATGAAATGTGTATTCTTCATCAAATATAATCATTACACACTCTTGGTCTTTGTTTAAATCTCAAATGGAGCTGAATATAATATTTAATATAAGCCATTTAAAATGATGTTCTTTGACTTAAGTTATTATTGTTGTTCCATTGCAACATATGAAACATCTGTTTCAAAACTTCAGGATTTTAGGATTTAGCAAAGCACAAACAGTTAATCTCTGACAAATGAAATGTAATCATATTGCTCCACTTTAAATCCTATCCTGAATAGTAAGGCTATGTTTCTCAGTTGTTAAGTTAAAAGTATGTGTATGTTTTGGCCTAATTTGAATCCTGATCATGTTATTAATGATACCATGTTTTCTTTTGCAGGGCTGATGTTAGCAAGCTGAAGTTTGAAGGAAAAACCTTTTACGTCATTGGGATTCAGAAAGAAGTGAGTGTGTGTTCTTTCTTCTCTAAAGGGCAAAATCTATAATAAATATGCTGTGTAGTTTCCTCCATCACGATGATGAATTGTGTAGTCCTGTATTCATCTTCATGTAGTCAACCTTTAACATTTGTGTGGATCAGTACTTCTTGAAAAACAAAATATGACTATAATGCAGATGCACACTTACCATCTGTTTTGTCTTACTTGACCTTTCAAGTGTACTCTACATCCTTTATTCTCTTTCCTCCTTCCTTCTTTCTCTCCCTTTTCCTCATCTGTGTAGTGGTTACATCAGATAAATGAAACTGTATTGTTTGTCTATGTAATCCACCATCACACACACTGTATATGTGTGTATGTGTGTCGCTGTTTCAGATCTCCTTAACAGGCAGGATGCACTGTGACAGGATGGTGGGTGTGTTACGACTAACCTCCTCTCTCTCATCATGTGTCCACTGTGACCCAAATATGAGACACCTTCACTACACCCATGTCAAGATTTATGACAAATACAAATGATGTGACATCTTTGATAGTCACACAGAGAGCAAATGCTAGGTAAAATATGTTCAGTAACTACCAGTACAGGTTTCTTGCATTTGGGACACATTTCTCATCTGTAAATCCGATGTTTGTCATCCAGAGAGCTGTGGTAGATTCGGAGCAGCAGTGCTGGTGCATTATGTCTCATACATGTGGATAGCATCTTTATTTTGTTTGCAAGAACTACAGCTTATTATGTCTCATATTGCTGTTTGACCCATACACTAATGATTCATCACTGTAGCTAAATCCAGGTTGCTCTTTAATCTACCAATCAGCCAATCAACCCATCTCATATTCTTTTCATTACAGAAGCTTTAGCCTCTCATCTCTGCCTTACTTTGTTAGTCTGTCTTTCTGTCTGTTTGGCAACTCATGAATGGCTGAAGATGCAGTTATATCTTTGTGTTTCTGTCTTTTCTCTCTGTGTGTAAACATAGTCATCACTGGTGAGTAATTGCAAGTAATAATAGTAGCACTAAGCTATTTGATGCCTCTCACTACAATCCTGCCCTCACCTCACTAATGATTGGAAGAGCATTGTTCATTGTTTACTGTGTGCATTACCCGTTTGTGTCATTTTGTTTTATATCACTTTGTACAAAGTTTTAATGTAATTTCATGAAATGTATTTATTGTTTTTCGCTCATGCGTGCAAACGGTTATTTTGTCGCCGTCAACAAAAATATTCTGTTTTATGGTTGAAATTACATAACCATTTTTAATCCCTGTCTAAAGCCACATTATCAGAATAAGAATAAAAGCTCCATTATCAGTAATTTATAGATTATGCAATATTGACATGCATAATCTATAAGTCTGTCCATGTCATGTATTTAATGTCAGACATTGATGAAACAAATGTTGATTTCTTCATTTCTGTGTTCCTATATCTATTTGTGTGTGAGTATATATAATGCTATATATTTACATGTTTCACTATATTTTCTCAGAATTTTAATTTGTGTATTGATGTTTAGTGTGTGACGGATCACTGCATGGTTTCCCCTTCAACTCTGTTATTTATCCTGGAACACAATAACGTAACAGTCCCACTTTGAGCAAAATGCAACTTTAATGGCTTTGTTATTTTTAACCCTTGCTTGAAAAGCTCCTTATACATTGTATAATTTTTCAACGCTCCAATTTCTTTATTGGTGTTCCAGCTTAGAAATGAAATGGTAATAGTAAATGTTAATGGTTTAACATTACACCAGGGAGTAGCATTTGAAAAATAGCAAATTAGTGCATCAATTATTGTTTGAGATATTGGTAACAGAAGATGCAGGTTATTCTGTCATTGCTGTTGGTACAAAAGCACTTTTTAGGAGCACTGAAATCATAAAATGTCATGTCATGCAGCAAAAGCACTTTGCACATCAGCCAAAGTAAGACCAAAGACTGGCGGTTAATAATATTCGGACGTGCAGCTACTTTCACAAACCTACAGTATGACCACACACACCGATACTCACATACACACAAACACACACACAAGTCATTGCGTCTGCAGCACATGTGTGTAAATCACCACTACATCCCTAATATAACTGATGTGTGAGAGTGGGGGGGGTTGAGCAATACGGCTGACTAAGCGGCTTTAGGAAAGGGAAGAAACAAATCAGAGCATTCCCATGTTATTGATCTCAGTGTTCGCTCTCACTCTCCCTTTCACACTTTGTGGAGCAGCATTGATCTGATATCTCATATTACCAGGCACACACAGGAATAAAAAATAGACGTTTACAGGAATATATCCCTCCTCCTAGTCCATAAAGACCCCTATTCTGCAAGCTACAAGCTGTGTCCCTGCTAAACACTGTGGCCAAATCACTGTATCTGTCTTGCATCTTGCTAAGCTTTCAGATTCAGGTCCGTGGGTCATCGTTTTGCACAGCTCCCTCTCCTGGTTTTACCACTTCTCTTGCCCTTATTGACACGTCAATTAGTTATCTAATGTCTCATCCTAGCTGTGTGTCTCTCTCTCTCTCTCTCTCTCTCTCTCTCTCTCTCTCTCTCTCTCTCTCTCTCTCTCTCTCTCTCCTTCTCTGAGCAGAAGAAACTGGTGCTGACATTTCACACCTCGACCCCTGCTGCGTGTAAGCACCTATGGAAGTGCGGGGTGGAGAACCAAGCCTTTTACAAGTGCGTACAAATTACACACACACACACACACACACACACACACACACACACACACACACCACACACACATACTCACACACAGACACACACATATCCAGGAAATGTATTGCACTGCTCTTGACCTCAAAGACGCTTGAGACTCTAAATCATTATTCAATCCCAAAATGTCCCTTCCGGCAAAAAAAAAAAAAAAAGATGATACTTGTAGCAAAAAGACAAATATATATTCAACACAGTGGATATAATTAGCCTTCCTTCATGTTGTACTTGATTTTTTTTTAGCACATTATAACTCTTTTATAACGATTTGCCTCGCTGTGGCTCTGCTATGCTGCTGTCCTTCACTTGGGGAGCAGCTGATCGCTCCGAGGCCTACGCTCTGAGTTCACAGAGACTATTGACGCTGTTGGCGTGTCAGGAATGGAAACAGGCTCGGGGTGAAGGCAAATGTGAGAAAACAGAGACTTAACTTTGTCTGTTGTCATGGTTGTGACAAGGTTATTTGCAAGCAAAATTAATGAGTTTGTTGCTTCGGTCAGGGTTCAATAGGAATATCAGCAAAGTAATACATTGGACTTGATAGTCTTACAACATCACATGAAGATTTTAGACTAGTGATCACACTCACACATACTTAGTAGCCTACAAATTATCCCAACAGATTCATAAGATGTAAACTATCCCTACTCCTCCTCTGACAACCTTGAGAGATCAGACCATGTAACAGATCCCTGATATGTTTCGTCAAATGCTGCCTGTTCCCAAGGTCACAAATTAACTCTCAGTCTTTAAGCGTACAAGTAGATCTGACAAGATAAGGTTGATTAATTGATTAGTTCCTCGAGAGTAAATAAATCACCAACTATTTTGATCAATGTCCCATTTAAGTAAATTCTCAATCATGAAAATGAACATTACCTGTAAGAATGTTTTCCTTTTCCTGTCTCCTTTCACAGAAACCTGAATATTGTTGGGTTTTAAAACAGAAAATAAAAAGATTAATTGATAATGAAATAATCTTTAGTCTCAACCAGCAAGGAAAGAGAAATCTCTAAAGTGTAACATTTTAAACATCAGAAATCCCTTTGACATTAGGCCGAGTCAATCTGCTGTGGAGGATTGTGTGATAAAAACAAAACATCTAAAACAGTGGATAGTGTTTGTTCCCTAAAAATATGTATTCCATAACTGAGAGTAACTCATGTGAGACCAGAGGAATATTGAGATCATAGAGAGAGGAAACAAGAAAGTAAGGGGCAAGATGAGGAAGACTGCTGGCTGTAGACAGCTGGCCAGATGTAATGTGGAGAAGTAAGGTCAGAGGAAACAACGTTTGCAAAGATTTGACGCTTAATTGGAGGCTGATTTGTGACCCTGGGCCCCCATTTAACCATTCCTCTGTATTGACTTATTTTTGTAGTCCTCATTCCCACATAAACCTTTAGTTATTTCTCTTTTACATATATTTCCCTAAGACTTTTCTTTGCTGTAGGTTTGTATGTGTCGCAACGGTGACCCATTTACAAAAGCTTACAGAAGGAAAACATAATTATAAAGTCATTAAAGTGTTCTCATAACAGCTCTTGCCTGTAAAACCCTGGATATTGACTTCTTAATGACAGCAGCTCATGTGTCTCTGAGAAGCGGACAGAGGGGGGGGGGCATGTCATCTCGGATGTCGGACAAGCAGCATCAGAGCCGCTTCATTAAATCAGAGTGAATTGAGTTTGTAAATGGCAGCCAAGCAGAGCTTTGCGAACATACGGCGTCTCTCTCTCCCACACACACACACACACACACACACACACACACACACACACACACACACACACACACACACAGACACACACACACACACACAGACACACACACACACACACACACACAATCACACAATCTCTGCTGTATGATAAATGATCCTGTAACCGAACATGAAGGCTGACTTTTTGAAATGGTACACCTTGAAACACTCTCCTCTTCTGCTTACTGCAATGCTGCTCTGAGCCAAGGGTTAATATTCTAGTCACAAACAAAATCCCATACATTTTTTGACAGGGATCAGTTGTTCCTGAGTCTGGGCCGTAATTGCCATAATGAAGTGATTTGTTTGCATCTCTTTATTTCGTCCTCCCTCTCTCTGACAGGTGTGCAAAGTCGAGTCAGATAAAGACAGTTTCCAGCAGTAACATATTCTTCAAAGGCAGCAGGTTCAGATACAGGTGAGATCCCATTCAAGTTTTCATGAGAGAAAATAAAATTACAACATTTTGACAACAAAATATGTGTTTTAAAGGTCCCATGTCATGGCCATTTCTACTGATCATAATTCCATTGTTGAGGTAATCTACTAAAATAGATTTATATTGTGCAATTTTCCAAACTCACATTGGTTTCTCATACAGCATCTCTGTATAGTATGTGTATTCACTCTCTGTCCTAAACGGCTTTTTGGAGCTCCTGCCCCCCCCTCCCTGTGAGCCCAGTGGCCGTCTGCGAGACAGCAAGACACAGCGAAACCCAGCCCGAAACACACACAGCCGCAGCCTGGCTGGGAGTTTGTGTGTGTGCTCAGGCTGAGTTCCGCGGTGTCTCGCTGTCTCGCCGACCCCACACCAGTGAGCCAGCTCACACTGTCCGCTCCTCGCAGTAGCGAGCCTCGCAACGTCCCGCCGAGTGTGTGTGTGTGAGGAAGTCCGCGGATTGGTCTAAACGTAATGGCTCCGTTACGTTACGTCACTATACCCAAATACGTCACTATACCCAAGAAGAAAACAATGGAAAAAGAGAAATCTCCAACGAGGCGTTCTGGGGCAGCATAGACAGGTCTTTTCTGTGTTAGAGTTTTACTCGCTACAGGGTGTACTTTGAGGGTTGAGCTACATAACACACAAGGGGACGGGTAATAACCAGAAAAGCATGACATGGGACCTTTAAAGGGAAGTAAGATAGATCCATACTATTGGGGAATCTTATTTGTGTTGTGATGTTTGTGCTGGAGCCGCTTTATCCAAAACAGCACTCCGGTTAGAGAGTTGACACGGAGACAGGAAGTACAGTCGTTGGACTTTATATTAGCTTGGTTATTCTTCACGAACTCATTCTCTCTGTGACGATGATAATTATGCATGTGACGATGTGACCGCAATAATGTCCTGTCATGAACGCACATGTGCAAACAGCTCAAGGACCCGCAGCTGCGCTACTTTAGCTATCCCTAAATGTGCCTGACTAAAACACGAACGATATAACACAGATCAAGGGAAACAAGGGGAATTTACAACAGCCGCCCCCAGAATAGCATAGCTATTATGTAAAACAGAATAAATTCCCTAAGGTGCAGCGGAAGTCCCTGGATCAGCATCGTCGTCCGGTAGAGCTGGTAGCTGCACAAGGCGTGCCACGGGTCACAGGTACGTCTTGTCCCCGACTTGAACCTCAGCCGACCGGATGCATCCATCAGCACTGGCATTCAGCTTGACGACCTTCCCCACTGGCCAGTGGGCACGTGGAAGCTGAGGATCAACTATCATCACGACAGTACCTTGGAGAAGACCATCAGTGTGCTGCCGCCACTTCTGGCGGACTTGAAGGGATGGCAAGTAGCTTCTGATGAACTGCACCCAGAAGTGGTCAACCATCATTTTACAATGACGCCACCGCCTCTTGCTGAGAGTGTCTGTAGCGTATGATACTTGTTGAAGGGAGGCATCCCGCCGCCCCATCAGCGACATGCTTGGCGTCACAGGATCTGCGAGGTCTGATGACACATAGCCTAAGGGTTTGGCATTTAAGATACCTTCCACCTCAACTAACAAGGTGAGGAGGACTTCTCCCTGGAGAGACTGAGTGCCGATCACCACTTGTAGAGCCTTCTTGACCGATTGTATCTCGCGCTCCCAGGCACCACCAAAGTGGGGAGATGCTGGAGGGTTAAAGCGAAACTTGATCTGTTTCTTGGCAAGTTCCTCTTGCAGTTGGGGCATCATTCCAGCAAACGCCTCCTCAAGCTCCCTAGCTGCTCCCCGGAAGTTTGTCCCCTGATCTGAGAGAATCTCGAAGGGGGTGCCTCGCCGAGCGATGAATCGCCTCAAGGCCAAGAGGAAAGCATCTGCATCAATGCTATTAAGCAGATCTAGGTGGACACAGCGAGTGGTGAGACATTTAAAGATGACTCCCCACCGTTTTTCACTGTGCCGCCCTACCCTGACAGTATATGACCCAAAACAGTCGACCCCAGTAGAGAAGAATGGAGGCTTGAGGAGCCGCAGACGGGCAGAAGGCAAGTCGGCCATAATCGGTATCACTGGCTTCCCTTTCCACTTCCTGCATCCAGTGCAAGTCCTCTGATGATGCTTGACGGCCTGTCTCCCACGCAGGACCCAGTACTGGCGCCTAGTCTCAGCAAAGACCCTGTCGGGCCCTGGATGGAGCAAGCACTCGTCCATGTCCTTAATGAGGAGTTTCTTCGCAGCTACAGTGGCCCGATACCGTCGTTGAATGGTGAGAATGGAGGATTTTATGGTCTGATACTGCTGGTGTTCACAGTGGGCTCTGTAAGCCCTCTGGATAACAGTGGCAGCCTGATGCCTTTGTTTGATGAATTGTCTGGATTTCATTCCATGATATGCAGCTTGTAACATGATAGCTGCTTTTCTGCACTGTTGGTAATTGTTCATCTCAGCATTTCTCTGTCTCTGAGCTCTAAACCTCTGCTGTAAGACACAGACTGCCCAGCGTTGTTTCCTGAAAGCTGATTGCTGTTTATGCCTCTTGAAGTTTGCTTGAATGACAGTAGTAGCTCTGTGCATTTTGGCAAGTCTGCTTCGCACACGATGACCTCTGAAAGCTGCCTGAAGGACGATGGCAGAATGTCTTGTTTTGAGAAACTCTTCTCTTTCTTGCCTCTGAAGAATACAGGAGCGATAGTATTTCTGGATGATAATTGCAGACAGACGCATGGCCTGGAATTTGACTTCCTCTCTGTGCTTTCTGAATGCAGACTGGATCACAGTGGCAGCGTGATGCCAACGAGCCACCTCCTTTCTGACTTGATTGCCCCTGTACGCTGCCTGGATAACAACAGCAGCACTGCGCATCTTTTGGTATTGTTGCATCTGTTTCTGTACGAGCTGGTGTGGCTGTCCCTGTAAGGCCTGCATGGCGGCCGTGTAAGGCTGGGCGTAATGCCTGCAGGACTGGGCTATTAGCTGGGCCTCATCCAGAACTAGTTGTTCCTTGAGAACACGGTATAAGTGGTCCAGCGCCATCTTTAGGTCAGTAAATTCTCTTTCGCTGTCACGCACCAATTTAGGCAGTTTAGGTACTAGGACTGGCTGTCTAGGAGGCAGGGGAGCACTTGACCCGTACAGTGACTGCTGTGGTTGAACGGAATACTGGACTGGCAGGGCAGGTATGGGCTGCTGCATTAAAGGACCAGGGGTGGAAGGCACTAGTTGATAGGCTGGCTGAGACGATGGGCCAGGCTGCAGTTGGTACGCCGGTTGTAGATGGCCCTGTTGGTACTGCGGCGGCTGGTACGCTGGTTGTAGATGGCCCTGTTGGTACTGCGGCTGTTGGTACTGCGGCTGTTGGTACTGCGGCTGTTGGTACTGCGGCTGTTGGTACTGCGGCGGCTGGTACTGCGGCGGTTGGTACGCTGGTTGTAGATGGCCTGCTGGTACTGCGCCGGTTGATATGCATACTGTGCCAGAAGGACAGGCAGAGACTGATACGCTGTCTGCTGGGGGACAGCAGACTGTGTATAAGGTGAGGGCGCTACAGACCAGTTGTGTGGCCCGTAGGAAGATTGCTGAGGCATAACAACTGGATGTTGGGCCACTGGCTGTTGTGTAGCTGGTAGCTGGTGAGCCGGGTACAGCGCTGGTGCGTACTGTGGTTGATATGGTGGTTGGACAGGTGCAGCCGGAACATATTGATTTGCTGCGGATGTCATCGTCATACTGTAGACTGATATGGGATTTGTGTTGCCGCCTGCATGCTGCCATACATGGTTGCCACAGGAGGAGGCACAGGCTGGTATGGCTGGTGAGCAGGCTGGTACCTTGTAGTTGTCGGCAGTTGTTGGCCAACGTGACCGGCTGCCTGCATCCCTTGGACGATAGGTGACGACATGACCGTGCTTCTAGCCAGAAGTGCTGTTGGCTTAGAAACAGCTCCCAACAACCATGCAGATGCGACTGTTGGTGGTAGAGACTGAGTCAATATGCTTCTCTCCTGCTTCTGACTCGGCATGAAGGCTGGGAGGGCTTGAGACTGGAATGTCGCTGTAGTCGTGCACAGCAGTGTTGTCGTTGGCAGCTTATCCTGATGCTTGGTGGCTTGTCCCAGCTGGATGGATAACGGCTGCTGCTGTAAGATGCGGTTATCTGCTTGTGAGTCCAACCAGTGTGAGTGGGTTGGAGGTGGATGTGACGAGAGGGGGCCAGATCCGTTCTCACTGAGGCTGTATTCTGACGATTGGTGACTGTGGCAGCTCTGCTCTGAGGGAGATGGCAGTCGAGGCATCACACACATATTCTGCAGGTCAGGCATGCTGCAAGCATAAGGTGCCATGTCCCACAAATGTGCCTTATTTGCTGCTCCTGGAGTAAAGGAGTAAAAGGGAGGGCGTCCAATTGCAGTGTGTAGCTGGTCACTCTCAGCTGCTAACCCGGTTTGCAGGCTAAGTGACCGCAGCTGTCGCGCACTGTCATATTGGAGGGGGGTAGGATTAGGCAAGAGAGACTGTGGTAAGCTGACCTTATAGCCTTGCAGGTGTGTTGGAAGCTGTCGCTGTCTTCCTCCATGAGCTCCAATCGTAGCTGCTGCTGTTTCCTGTGCATCCATGGCGCTGTCGTGGGTGAAGCTCTCCGGCTCGAAGGACCAATATTGGGGAATCTTATATGTGTTGTGATGTTTGTGCTGGAGCCGCTTTATCCAAAACAGCACTCCGGTTAGAGAGTTGACACGGAGACAGGAAGTACAGTCGTTGGACTTTATATTAGCTTGGTTATTCTTCACGAACGCATTCTCTCTGTGACGATGGTAATTATACATGTGACGATGTGACCGCAATAATGTCCTGTCATGAACGCACATGCGCAAACAGCTCGAGGACCCGCAGCTGCGCTACTTTAGCTGTCCCTAAATGTGCCTGACTAAAACACGAACGATATAACGCAGATCAAGGGAAACAAGGGGAATTTACAACACATACATTATGTGCAAAGAGAGTTGGAAACAACAACCAGAGAGAGTAGGTTATGAAGGAATTTAGGGGGAGAAATAGAGTCAGATTCAACCCCCTAATAGATTAGTCCTAAACAAATCTAAGTTACCTGTATTGTCAACTGTTCAACTGCTCCCTCACTCTACAAATAAACTTTCACTGTAGATAAAATAGTTGGACATTTGCAATGAGAATTGTGTGATTTAGTACATTGACTTAAGTCCATTGCCATGGCTCCAACCTGAGAGATGTGTGTGTGATTTACTTTGAGTCGCTCCACATGCGGTCTCTCCTCTTTGCACATCAGCACTTTCATCCAGCTTGTTGTTAGCCTCTGTGATTTACTGACCCTAATATCACAGGAAAGCCTCTACATAAGTCTGTTATTGAAGCCATGTTAGCTCCAATTCTCCTCTCAGACAAAGCTCTTTACCAGGCTTACACTTCAGTCTGCCCCATTTCATCAGCTGGCTAAAGCAGTTTGGCTAAAGGGCTCAATGATGAGTAATAGCATATGTTGGAGGTTGGTCTGAAATATGGCAATTGGTCATTTGTGCAAATGCTAAGAGGAAAGAGATTTGTGGTCCACAAAAAGTGGTGGTTTCCATAAAGCAGAGCTGATTTTTATTTTTGTCGATTATATAGCTTTTTTACTAGCATAGCTCCACATTTGCCATCACACAGGATTGGTGTGACTCTCCACTTGTACTATCAAGGGGATGTCTACCACTCCAGATGTTAAATCTAACCCTCTAATTTATCACCTAACCATCAATCTCAGCAACAATAGACTAATGGGTGGGATGGTGGAGCCTGCTGGCTTCAAACAGAGCGGTCAGAGTCGCCCAGCCCTCAGACTAATGGAGCTCCTGACCCGGCCAGCAGGAAGCTCCCACTCAGCAGCTCAGAAACAGCTCTCATTATGAGCAACTGCTGCCAAATACAGATGAAACATGACACTTCTGATGTAGTCAAATCAGTCAGACTCTCTTATTTCCAACTTTTAGTTTAGATTACTGAGTTAAAATGTTAATTAAGTAGAAGTCCAGAAGTAGTATCAGCCAAATCTACTCCAAGTATGATAAGTAAAAGTACTGAGTATGCAATTTCGGTTTTCCGAAGTATTGTATAATTGTATTATTCCATAATTGTGTATATTATTTTAATGTTGAGCCAAATGTAGTTACTTTTTAAATACAGGGTAGATTAGTAGTACAGTAATGGTATACAACGTAGATAATAAAAGCACACATAAAATAATGAAAGGGAGTAAAACATTAATAAGTGGCCTCCAAAATGCAGAGTTTAAAGGGGACCTATCATGCAAAATGCACTTTTTGATGTCTTTTATACATAAATATGTGTCCCCGGTGTGTCAGGGAACTCACGCAGCGTCAGAAAATAAAACCCTTTCTCTTTTCCTCCGTACCCAAATCTTTTAAAAACGGGGGTACAACAAGCGGATACAGATTTGCTGCCGATATGACGTCAAATCGGCGGCGGACCCACAGAAGGTTGCTATCAGAAACAATGCCTGATGTGTTTTGGACATAATCTCGTCTTTGTTTACATTAGCAAGCCTCACTAACACTCAGAGCTAACCTTTACTGAAGAGCACATGTGTTTAAATAGCAGGAAATAAAAAAGGAACTCACCTTGTGATAAACCCGCAAGAGAAAAAGCATTTGAGCTCCATACTGTTTCAGAAATAATCCTTGATGTGGTTTAGAACAGGATGGCGTTTTATCACAGCAGAATTTAACTTTATCTCCGGTAGAATTCCGATCAGGCATTAGCTCCGCCTCCTCTTTTTTTTTTTTTCAAGCTAAGGAACCAAAATCCGCGTTTCTCTAACAAGGCTGGAATAGAGGGATATGAGGGATTTCTAAAATGCATGATCTGTTTGTATTTTTGAGCAAAACACATCATAGACATGTTTTTATATATTTTTATATATCTGAGACCCATAATATATGCCTTAAAATAGCATGATAGGTGCACTTTAAGTGAATGCATGAAATGGAAGTGTTACAAAAAAGTATTTACTTGAGTACATCTAGTTTGTTATATTCCACCACTGGTGGAACACAATATGAGACCGAATGAAACCTTATTAAATCTATGAAGTCTTAGTTGTCTATGTGTTTATCAATTTAAAACAAGAAGTTATTAACCTTTCTATAGATTTGTTTCTGTGCACAATAATGCCCCTTCAGCATAACCATGGCCTTAGTATATGCTATAGAAAAAAAAAAGGACCATAGTTTTAATTTAATCTTATTTTGTGAAGCTCTTTGTGATGGTATACAGAATTTGCAACTCTTGTTTTTTCTCGCCATGAATGTGTGTTAGTGGACGAGTAGCCAAGGAGGTGATAGAAGCCAGCTCTAAGATAAAGAGAGAGCAACCAGAAGTACGCAGGTAAGCACAAGTCACATTTCACCTACACTCTCTTACAGTTAGTTACCGTTATTAAAGTACATGTCTGCTTACTTATAGTAATACTTTACTACTGAGGGATATTACAAGTACAAACAGTCTAATAATAATCCATGTATGGGGAACAAAATGTGCAAAAAAGCCTGTGAATTGTGGAGTTATGCTTTGATTACCCAAGACAATACACATCTTACTTATCACAGAGCAGTCAGTGTATTATTTTGTGATTTCAGAGCCCAGTTTGGTCAGAGTCGAAGTTATAACTCTTTGAGCCATAAAAACCTCATCATGAACATGGAGCCGCTGGTACCTGCACTGCCCTCCACCAACGAATACGAAGAGACGGCCGCAGACAACGGTAGGATGTTACCGACTCTACACACACACACACACACACCCATGCCCTCCTGCCACAGACCTCCGGAAAGTCACATGGGGTCTCCCTTGTGTATGATGAGGCACATGCACATCCCTCGGACAGAAAGCGTTAATTGAGCAGCAGATGCTCCCTGTCTTGTTTCCCTGGAGACACCAATAGCAGCATGCTAAAAATACCCTTCCCATGATCCTCCCTGAGTACACCACCATGCCTCTGTGTGTCTGTGTCTGACTTTGTGTGTGTTTTACAGAGGAAGGTACACAGAAAGAGAGCAAGCTTGTCTTATCATTAATGAAAACCCAATTAGAAATGAGTTGCTCCCAAAGGAGCTGTCTCTGTTCACATCCTCGTATTCTCCTGTTTGCACAATATGCAACCTTTTTTCTCCTTTGCGTTTTGGCCTATTTATAGCATTTCTTTTAAAGCTTTTGAGAATGTCGACAGCTCATTTCACTAGTTCCTTATAAATTCCCTAAAAGTCATTTGGTAAAATATTTGAGTGAAAACAGGATCTTTTTATAAAAGAAGCTTAATTTTAACCCAAGTTAATAACCATTAATTGCTTGTTTATTATTTTACGTTTTTAATTTTGTGTTGAATTGTTTACTTTCCTGTAGACAAATTACACACTTTCGTGTTTTAGCAGATTACTTAAAAACTTAACCTTAAAGTTAAGATTGAAATTGATACAATAAATGAATTAGTTGTGTACCGAAACAGTGTCTATTAACCATATCATTAGTGCTATATTACATAGTTCTTTCTAGGAAATGTTTTTGCAGCTAATTAGAGTATTATGTAGGCGTATGTAGCCATTGGGGTATTTCGTATGGGATATTTCAGTAAAGCTCTCCATCAGCCCAGCTGGCCTGTCGACACGGGGCTCACAGCTGAACCTGGATCAGTTTCTCCCCATGAGAGGGTAAAGAGTCGGCTCTGATGAGGCAAAACCCAATCAAGCAGCACAGAGTAGTTGGTAGTTAAGGGTTTTTCCCCAGGATACCACCTTCCCCTAGTAGATTTATGTTGTCGATAAAAAGTACTCGCAACGCTGTGGGTTTAAATGTTTCCCCTGTGACATTTTTCTTTAGCAGGTTATCGTTTTTCTCTGTCGCTTGTTCTCTAAGTTATTAATCCTGACACTCTCTACTGCAACCTATTATCTGATTGAAGCATAAATCTTGTTGTAGGAGGAGAAGAAAGCAAGTAGGGAAGAGCACAGGGATTGATTACACAAGACAACACTAGAGCGGAGATGTTAAGAGAGCATTTCAAAACGATGGAGAGAATACGGGAGTGGAGAAAATAGATTGTAGGGCTTATAGCACAAACTGATGGTGATGGATGTTCTCCACGTCTGTGATTGAACATAGTAGGAGGAAGTAAGGGTTGATGAGAGACAATTGGAAGGTTTGATTACGGAAAAATGGGATATAAGACAGGGGGAAAGAGGCAAGGAAAAAGTGATGTAAAGATAGTGTCTGTTTTCTATTGAGTATGGCAAGGGCATCGTTTAGTTTTGGAATTAAGAAAACCAGGTGTTAACAATAAATCCGTTAAAAGTTATTATTCCTTCTGTAAAAAATACTCCAGCATCATATATTACTCCCACATCAAAACAATCGTATTTACTAATATGATGTGTCCTTGTCAAATTTTACTTTTCAACTATTATAAGTAAAAAACAAACAATCTTAACGTCAATCGTTGTCAGTGTTCTATTATAAGATGTTTTGTTGCTTCAAAGTTTATGTTTTATATTCTCCAGATGTTTAAGTGCTCATTTTAACATTAATCTCCAGCAGTCCATCATATCCTATAAGATCATCATGGGTTTGAATGGTTGCTGTTCTGTGAGAACCACGTAAAAAGTGGATTTGTTTTTAGTACATAATTTATGGGCTTAGATTTGTCTCATAAATATTTGTGTGAACATAAAACTAATTTGTGTGTAAATATGTGATTTGTACATTTAAAACACCATCCACAAATGCATTTAAAAGATTTGCAAACTCACAAATAGGATCTGCAAATACGCAAAATATTTTCACAAATAAAAAAAAGAACTGTGAATACTATAATTAATTTACAAATAAACAAAAGGAATTTGTGAATCTCTCTATAACATTGACAACTTTCGATCAGGCATTTATGAATCCATTTTGTATTTGTCAACCAAAAATGCGCTTGTGGATCTCAAATCTCTGCTTGTGGATCTCAAATCTCTGCTTGTGGATCTCAAATCTCTGCTTGTGGATCTCAAATCTCTGCTTGTGGATCGTCTTTTTACACACACAGAGTTTTGAGACAAACTTTCCGCCGGTCTCGACCGAAATCTGTTGTGTCACTCGATTATTTTCGGAAACCACGTGATGGCCTGCTGATGAGGACATTTCCGGATTTCAAGGTTTCAAAGTAAGAGCATGATGGTTTGTTTAATGTGCCGTTTTTGTATTACTTTAATGAACAGCGGTACGTTAGGTGCATTCTTTATCACCATCATGTTATAGTGATACAGTTAGTTTGTGTTAGTTTATTTGTTCAATACAGCCTATTTCGAGCACATTCGTATGCATTGATGTTGAAGTACTTAGGCTACGCCATTTTCGGGTCCCGGGGGGCTACAGCTGGCAGCGAAGTAGCCCCAGAGATAACTCTTTCTTCATATTTTTGTGTATTCATTCAAGCAGGTCAAAGTTACAAAGCACTTCCCATCTTATTAATCGGCCTAGTTTTACCTTACCAGTGCAGTGGTAAGGTTATCTGTATAAAAGCACCTTTTTAGGTTAGCCTTCACAGTAAGGCTACATTAAATGTTGTAATATTCATCGTGTCCTTTCTACTGTTTAACCTACCAACCTACCTACCTCCCTACCTACTTACCTACCTACCTAGATACCTACCTACCTACCTACCTACCTACCTACCTACCTACCTACCTGGCACGTGGTTTCCGAAAATAACCGAGTGTCACAAGCAGATTTCGGTCGAGACCGGCGGAAAGTTTGTCTCAAAACTCTGTGTGTGTAAAAAGACGATCCACAAGCAGAGATTTGAGATCCACAAGCAGAGATTTGAGATCCACAAGCACATTTTTGGTTGACAAATACAAAATGGATTCACAAATGCCTGATCGAAAGGTGTCAATGTTAAAGGCCTCTAAAAAAACTCTCTGTTGCTTGTCAGCGAGTGCACGGTACTGTAGACACATTTCAACAACCCAATCCAGTTTCTATCATCTGGATGTTGGCAGCCAAACACAGTTTACAGACATTATTGTGCGTAAATCCAATCAAAACTTTAAACTGTGTGTTGCAAAAAGCCTTGCTACACTACTGAGTTATTGCTACTGTGTTGTGTCTTAATCCATCCATCCCCTGTACACAGGACTCCACATTTAGTGTTCCCCTCCACTGAAAAAACTGAACCGTTGACTTTAATTAAATGTATTATGTCAACACATTTCACACCACTGTATTAGGTTAGTTGAAAGCAATAATATTAAGTTGAAAATATTTTTTTATTTAAACTTAATATTATTGCTTTCAACTAGCCTAATACAGTGAGAACTGTTGACAAAATACACTTAATTAAAGTCAATGTTTCAGTTTTTTCAGTGTCCTCTCCTGTAAACTCCTTCACTCCATCTTTAATACCCCACCCTTTTTTCTCCCTTCCTCCTTACGTCCTCCATTTTTCACACATCGACCCCAGCCCAGCCCTTTAGGCCTTCACACATGTAGAGAACCATCATGCTCCTGTGCCATCACTCTCTTCAAACTCAATCGCACCTCATCTGACAGGATTTACTGCCGTCGTCTCACTTTCTCCAGCGCTCCTCTTCTCTCTGTCTTTCTCTCATCTTCTCTTCTCCCATTTAGAGGAAAATCAATTCTTCTTGGCTGAGGGTCATAGAGCTGCAGCAGTAAGCATCCCGGCAGTGGGTTGGGTTGGGAGGGGTAGGAGGCAGTCATCAAATCAAGAGCCTCATGCAGCACACAGGCGGTGTAATGAGACACACAAGATTCAATTTGACAATGCTTTGTTTCCTGCCGCAGTTCCTGCTACTGTTTTATGCTACTCAAAAAAAAACGTTTTCCTGGGATCTTACATTTCAAATGTTCTGTTTGAGCCTTGATTGACTGACTTCATTTTTTCCCCAACAGTCAAAGCCCCTCGAGTGACGCAGACTATCCAAAGCTAGATGTCTATGCTTTGGTTGCTTTGGTTACAGTTGAACACCTATTAATGCACTGAATCAAGAAGTAAGGCTTTCATATATGGGTTCCCTCTACCAGTCTGCTACCGGGACGCCTTCGCATGCCTTTTGTGGTGAACGAAGAATTGAAGTATGAAGTATCTCTTGTAGTATTATCTAGGTCTCATTTTTCCAGTAGTCGCTCACTACTTCCAAAATGAGATTTATCTTTGACTGCACAAGTTGTGAGACTGTTTGTAAACAGATGTTTTGTGTAGTCTTGCCGTTGTTAAGCAGGCACCATTTCACTGTGGAGGCATGCAAAGTTTTCTTTCAAGTATTCAATATAACCCAGGGTAAGTGATTGAAATACAACTGATCATTTTGGAGTGCAGTATCCCTTTGACAAAGAGAGCTACTCAGTGCTCTTAAAATATGGCATATTAACTGTCAAAGAGCACACACTTTTTTCTCTTATCCAACATGTCCATGGTGTTGAGACCAGATGTTCACACCGAAAGGAAAAGAAGTATACTGTATGTGTAAAGAATAACGAAGGAGAGCTTTAACATTATGTCGTTAAAATCCTTTTACTTTGTCATCTTGGATCAAGTGGTCTTGTTTGTTGTTCTAGAAAGTTACAGAAATCCCCTTCTGGAGGGAGCAGCAATTGGCTCTATATATGGAGATGAGAAAATAAGCAGGGTTTACACTCGTTTTTACATTTTTCACACAGATGCTCCTGTCACATTTAGTTGTACCACCAAGTGCAACACCATGAACTCAAGTAAAGCCTCCCCCATTTGAATAATAATCGTATCTTCTCTGACAGCAGGGTTTTCACACTGCCTTCAGGTGTTGCTGTTTATAACAGATATCAGAACTCTTCTGGCTATAGATGACAGGTTGTTCAAACCAGTTTGTATTGAGCATGTCTCTACTTTTAGACAGTGGGACGCTGACTGTTTAAAGAAGGCTGCTGCAAAGACTTTGGGATAAAGTGTCCTCGAGATGGTCCAGGATCACCGTCTAAATTCAGAGCACTAATCTCAACCATTAGAGGGGAAACAGGAAGCTGACCCAAGGACAGTGCTGACCTTGTTCTGTTTGTACAGCCTGTCCCCTTCTTATCTACCGAAATCTATACACACAAACACATACACACACACACACACACACACTGGTTATGTCATGTTTTGGCTACGGATATTACTCACTGATTAGACTTATTATTCGAATCTCACAATTGTGGGTCCATCCTCACTCCCCCTATCACTCATAACAGCAAATGAGACCCTGGGAGAGATGCAACAAGTCTTATTTTTATATCAAGCAAACTACTGTCCATTAAAATGTGTGTTAATGCTAGCCTTCAGAGTTAGCTGCCTCTAACGAAATAAGCTTGCAGAGATATATTTTTGTGATTGAAGGTTTTATCATAGATTTACAGTGAAGTGAAAAAGAAAATTAGTCTGACATGGAAAAGACAGAGATAAAGAAAGACTTGCTGTGAGGAACAGAAAGTGATCCCAATCCCACCCTGGGTCAGGCCTTTGTAATCAGAGTTAGATTAGCTGCCCCTCTGCAGCAGGACCACCTGGTTATATATAGAAACAGCAGCTTTGGGCCTGATCCTCCTCTAATGCCCCTCCACTCTTTGTTAACATCGCTGACATTCACAGGAGGGCCCGCCATGTCTGTGTATCAGAGAGAGAGAATGTGTCTGGTGTATGTCTCTCACCATCTCTCTGTGTCTATGTGTAGGCTTCCCAGCCTCAGATCTCAGCTGGCAGCTCGCTCACTCAGGGTGTGGGGGTCTCACCGCAGACAGCTGGGTTAGAGGTTTGTCGTCAGACTGAAAGATGGAGGTTCTTGAGCACAGAAACAGCAGTGATGTTGGAGGAGGCCTCATGCAGAGCAGTGTGGCGTTGGGAGTTAGCGAGTGCCCCAACGTAGGCGACCCCCTGAGCTGCCGGAGCCAGGGCAGGGCAGCAGGACTCGGGCTGGACATGACCCCAGAGAGGCTGGAGGGTGAGGGTGAGGGGATGGAGGAGGGACAGGCCGGACCTCTTGAAGTTTACCACCCCGGGGAGTCTGTGGACGAACGAGATTCATCGATAGTAGTGTCTGAGGCCTTGAGGTGCCAGGTGAAGATTACAACACGAAGGAGCCTGCATCTGCGTATAGCCAATCACACGGCCCGGGATGTATACGTACGGCTGGTGGGACATGGGGGACGCATCGCCGGGATAAGTACTGGACTTCCGAGAAATACACTGGAACAGAGTAAGATTGGGAAGCAAAGGCAGAAATATGTGTCAGAAGTTCATCAAGAAACGTTCAAGATTATTATATTGCGTCTTTTCTCTCGTGGTTTAGTAAAGTTCACTGGCATTCAGTGAAGTATCATTGACATTTCTTTTAATTCAATACATTATGTGAAAACTAGATTACACTGCTATTTTAAAACTTGTACTAATTGTATGAGCCGGTTCAGCCCAGTAGAGGGGATGCTAGGTTTGTTGTGGCAACCGCTTGGTTCACTACGATTATAATCTGTCAAACATAGACCTTAGACTGTCAAGAGACCACTTTTGTGTGTGTGTGTGTGTGTGTGTGTGTGTGTGTGTGTGTGTGTGTGTGTGTGTGTGTGTGTGTGTGTGTGTGTGTGTGTGTGTGTGTGTGTGTAACCACATATAATCCTCTTAGTGTTAAAAGTCAGCAAACACACCTGTTATCAAACAACAGACCTAAGGGTTGAGGGAGTTTGGAATATTTGCATGGTAGATTTGTGAATGAAAGGTTTGAATGGGACACCACAGAGAGAGCTTCTACAAAACTGAATAATCAACTTTAATGTTAGTTATTTCTGTAAAAAACAACTAGATATTTTGGGTAGTTTCACAAAGACAAACGGAATGGCACATTTAAGATTACAGCCTTATCAAGAATGTTAGCGTTTCGTTATGGCTTTCTGTCAGTAGCATTACGGAAAAACTACTGGCCTGATTATCATGAAACAAGGTGGACAGGTCCAACAGGAGCCAACAAACCCTTTAAAATGTTACTGGATATAAGCCTAATTGTCCACTTAATGAACCGTTGCCGAGGTTCAAGCTTTCTGAGTGTTTTGATGACTGAATACTGACTTTTTCGATGCAGTTTTTATTTAATAGTGATCATTCGATGTAAAGAAGATTGGTAACTAGACTATTTTTAAGGAATATGTTGACATCAAGATAAGGAAAACAGGGTGCCCCTTCACTTACTGGCCTCATTGTGAAGGCGTATCTCCATCCTGCTGAAGTGTCCTTGACCCGAAACTGAATCTTCATCATGGTTTAGCAGTGATGCTTTACAGTGGATCCTGTTTCACCCAATGGCGGTTCTAGACCAATTTGACTGGGGGTGCCAGGCTGGGGCCAGTTATTTTCTGAGGGGGGCACAATAAATGCAGGACGAAAAAGACAAAGACAGTATGAAGTAATTGCGCATAAGAAAACAATGCAATATAGTTATTGGTATTTGTTTCATTACACATTATATGCTTACCTTTAACGTTTGTGTGCTGTTTGGGTCTGTGGAACCCGTTTTCAGTGTTTAATAAAATAAAATTGTATGCAATTAAATTATTTGAACCTGCTGTATTTGGGGTTGGACCTCACATCCTCTAGGGGGAAGATCTTTTTTTTAAATGTTGAAGTTAAATGCATCAATCGGGTGCACTTTGAGCACAAAATGAATTATGGATACAGCTCCAACACTCGTATGAAAGGGAGCTGTATACTTTTCAATAATCTAAATATCTTTAGAATATGATCACAACCAATAACAAATCATTTAAACTTATTTATTCTTATCTTATGTTACCTAGTTAGCATTCTTTCTTTTAATTTATGCATATTTGACTAATCACTCCCCTTTTAAACTATTTTTTTTTTTTTTTACTGTCCTATAGTACACATTGGAATGATTCTTACTTAATTTTTTACAACTATATTAAATAGATAAAGGTGTGCTCGCTCACAGAGGCTGTGTGCTCCTCCGTGGCGATGACGGCTTGCGTTAAAAAAATTAAAAAAACATATTTGTAAAGTGGGGGCTATTGAGGGCTTGCCAGCTACCGGTAGCTCGCGATCGACGTGTTGGAGACCCCTGCTCTAATGGGTCCGACTACAATGACAAATATCGTTAGTTTCGCCTATTCCGTCAGCCAAGAAATCGTTTAATCATAAACTATTTCTTTTTTTTTTTTTCATTTTCAGGGGGGCCACAGGGGGGTCCAAAGTCAGTGTTAGGGGGGCACTGGCCCCCCCTGGCCCCCCCTTAGAACCGCCCCTGGTTTCACCTGAAACTGTAACCAGAGGACATAAGAGGTTATTCACTCTTAGTAAGAGGCGTCAGCGTTAAATCAAATATTTAGGCTCTCCTGAGTATCAGTGGTCTTGTGTGTTGCTTCAGTTGCATGAGTTGAGGAATCAAACTGACAAAGAGAAGAGCTGAGCAAACAAACAACACAGAGTAAATGATGCCGCTATTCTTGCACCCATGCACAATTGCACAGAAAAATATACTTTGGAGGTGTTTGGGTGTGGAGGATGAGGTTGCATGACCGAGATGAATAGGTCTGTCAACACTTCTGCTCTGTGTGTACGCTGGCCACACAGGAATCTAGCGCCTTGTGGTGTGAATCACCTCTTCTGAGGAGAGGCCTGTATATGAGCTAACAGGACAGAAAGCAGACACTATTAGAAATGTGAAACAGCAGCAGCAGAGTTACTTTGTTGTTGTGTGTTCCTTCGAACAACACAGTGTATTTTTGTGAGCTCAGGTTTACATAGGGATGTATATAAAACGTAAATAATCTTCTGAGCGTCAAAAGAAATTATTTTTAAAGGTCCCATGTCATGGCCATTTCTACTGATCATAATTCCATTGTTGAGGTATATTAAAATAGATTTATACTGTGCAATTTTCCAAACTCACATGTATGTAATTTATTTCAGAAACACTTTTTGTTATATTCCATGGAATAACATCCCGATAGCAATGAATATATTAAATGCTTTGAAAATAAATACATTAAAAAATGTCATCTGTGGAAGCCGTAGTACTGTAAAAAGCACAACCAATAATTTAAGCCGGCCCGGCTAAAGTAACTGGATGGCCTACCTGCCTGTAAGCCTTCCATCTGTGCACAAACTTATCTCGTGCCCTCATTGGTCATGTGCGTGTTCATGTGTATTGGAGAAGGGGCTCTGTAATGAAGTGGCAGATTTTTTCCGGTTGTGTATTTTCAAATTCTAGCGCACTCGATCTGGTTTCTCCAAAATTACCTACCCCACCTTTAACAGTTTCCTCTTTGTTCTCTCTCTGTTTTTTATTCCATCAAGCTTTAAACGCTTCTTCATGAGGGTCGCAGGGTGCTTCAGAGGCGGGGTGCTCCCTGTACGGGTCAATCACAGGGCTGACACAGACACACACTCACATTCACACCACAGGCAACTTAAAGCCCCTAATAATTCTAACCTGCCCACCTGAAAGGGCTGCCCTTGTTTCCGCCCACAGTCACCGTCAAAAGACATGCATGTTAGGTAAACAACTCCAAATTGCCCGTAGGTTTGAACATTTGATTGACTGGCAGCCTGCCACTCACGCAGTGTCATGTGATCGGCTCTCAGCACACACCTCACGCACATTGTATTCTGTTTCTGTTTTAGTTATTGCTTTTTAATGAATAATTAAAATGACAATGTATTTGAACAGCAACAAGCAATGTTCAATTACTACTACCAGCTTCCTCACTTCTGTGTTGAGTTGCTCCTCTTATTTCAGGTCTGAGTCCATGCACTTGTTGCATTTTTTGCTGACTGTTTCCATGGTAACTGTCACCCCTCGCTCATCTAGTTTTTCGCTCACTCCATCTCTGTCTTTCTTTAATTTCTCTTAACTCATAGTTGAATCAGTTGGCATGGTAACTGATTAGTCCATTTGGCCTTGGCGCTCAAACAAACGTGACATGAGTCTGAGATGTTTCGATATTAAGCCACTAACAGTGTGTGCGTGCGTGCGTGCGTGCGTGCGTGCGTGTGCGTGCGTGCGAGTGTGCGAGTGTGTGTTTTTGAACACAAAACAGATTAAAAAAAGTATGATGGAGTCAATTCACAGCCTGAGCTGAATTACTCTGCCAGCACCTGTAGGCCAAATGTGATGATTTAAAGCTGCGGCACTCTCTCGGAGCCAAGCAGATGAGTACAGTTATATAAATAACCAAGTTGCTGTGAACCTACAGTATTATTTCCTCTCACATTTGCGGGATTTCATCAAGGTTGAGTGTTAATAGATTTTGCATTTAACATGTCAGTATTAAGGTTGATATATGTGGGTTCTCTATCATAACAAATACAGGACTGCCATCGTGTGGCTACTGTGTACAACTGCAGCTTAAAAATGTACTTCTGAAAGTGGCTCCTTGTCCCAGTTACATACAAAATAACTGCTTTGTGTTTGTGACACATTCATGAACGTGATGTGCCAAAAACTACTCATACTTGGACAAAGTGATTAAGGTAGAGATGCTGTCAACAGCTCCAATACAAATACATATAGATATTACTTGAAAACATATTTGTTTGATATTGATATATTTAGGATTGGAAATAAACAATCACATAACATTAAGATCCTTAGCTCAAGCTTTGTAGGATCTAGTTTAGAAAAAAAAGAAGAAATGTGATGGTTTCATATTTTCTCCATGCTGTTAACAGACACAAGAAAGCAAACTATCAACAACAGTTGTAGTTTATGCTTTATATTATTGGAATAGTTTAAAGTATGGAAAATGGAAGAGGGACAACGTAGAAAAAGTATTACTAATAGCGTATAACAATTATAATATTAACTTTTCTTGCTAGAAACAATAATTAATATGTATAAAATATAAATGTATATAAAAGATAAAATAAGACTTAAATATATATAAATAAATATGTATATAAAAACATTAGCAGTTGTATGAATGTTCTTCAGTCTGACTCGTGTGATGAATGCAATTTCATGTTGCTTTCTCATGGGAAAACATTTTGCGAGTCTACATTCGCAAGTTATCTCCAAACTGATTTTTGTATAAATGTAATGTAAGACCTGTTTGTTTTTCCCTCTCAGCTGTTGTTGCTGTGAAGGACTCTGTCCTGTTGTCTCCTCTCGAACCCTCACCTGCTCCGCCAGACGCAGAGAGCAAAGTACTGAGAGAAGAAATTACCTGCAGCCTCCCCGTGTTTCCATGGAAACCTCAAATCACCGACCTCACACGCCCAAAGCTGAAGATGAAGTGGAGGAAGATGATGACGCCAGCGGACCACTGACCATTTCTGAGCTTGCCTACAGGTCTATAGAATTTTTGTAACAGAGCTATAATGAAATATGAGTCTTCTCATTCAGCTCATTGTTTTTAACTGCCTTAACCATCGTTTTTGGCTGAAGCAGGAAGCTGTTTCCAATGAAATAGTTAGATGGAAGAGTTAATACAAATACCCCCTTTTAATAGATAAACAGTGAGTCACACTAGATATGTTGCAATGCAGGTACATGCTGTGTACAACATATAAACACCACAGCTATGAACAGATTGCATTCCTCAAGTTTGAATTTGAAACAAAACACAAAAGTGGTTGGCATCTCTTCATATATCCCGGATGTTTGTCCTGACTTGCCTTGCAATGTTTTTGATTCTGGCATTTCTGTAGCAACATGTATATGTGTGCTTGTCTCGCTTACGATTTAAAACCTACCTTTGTTATTGCAACAACAAAAAAAAGCCAGCTCCGAAATCACAATTTTTTAAACTTCCCTTATTCTTCTTGTTTGGCCCTGGTTCAATCCTACTTACAATAACATCGTTTTTCTCCAAATATCTCCCCTCCCCCATGCAGCCCTTGTGCCAGCATGCTGCCCACCCCAGTGGAGGACAGTCAGGGAGGGGTGGACCTGCTCTTCTCCTCCCCGGTGCAGAGCCCCGCCCGGATGCTGAGGGAGCTCCATGCAGATCCCGACATCCAGGCCCAGCTGGAGGCCGACAGGGAGCGGGACCGGGCCTATGAGCGCACCCGTCTGGCTACCAGGAGTCGGATGGGGGGGGTCCTGACCAGCAGCCTGCGCCTACTGTCATCCAATGAGAGAGTCAATGCTTGCATGCTGAGCATGGCCCGCTTGGTTGCCGTTGTCATGGGCGTGCTGCTTGTCACTGTGCCCACTCTGCTGCTGCTACTGGAGTCTGACATTGACGTGTCGTTCCTCCATGAGATCCGCCAGACGCCGGAGTTTGAGCAGTTTCACTACGAGTACTACTGCCCGCTCCGGCGCTGGATCCTGTGCAGGATCAGCATGGCCATGGAGAACCTGTGGTCAGACTGAGGAGCTAGAGGAGTCACTGCAGGAGGACACACATGTGCCCAAATGTCTGTCTTAACATGTCATTTAATCTTAAATTCAGTTACAACAACTGAACCAGTCTGCCAAATGGATGAAATGATTTCACTTGTTTCAGACCTATTTTTTGAGCAGGTGCAATGGATCTTTGATGAGGGCTCACACAATTCCAGTAGGTTGTCTTGTAAAAAAGGCCTGATAAAGATGTACTGTCATGCCTTTTATAATACATTGTTTCCAAATTGAATAATACAGAAACAAGTAGATTTGTTTCACCCCTTTGGCAGCATAATGAAGTTTATTGAACAAAAAAGAGTAATAGAGAACTAACATTTTAATCATCCAATCACTTGTTAAGACACTTTTGGCAGTGATAAACAGAAAAGAAAGGACAAGAAATGCTGCAAGTTTTCAAAGACAAACGTGCAAAAGGGAGACTTTTATGAAAATAAAAATAAGGGAAGTCATGGACAGATAAACTCACAAAAGGATGCAGAGAAGCATGCAGGATGCAAATGGTTGGTACTGTTTTAAAGGTATGTTCACTCCTGATGCTGACTAGCTGATGCAATGACTCTGGTAAATATGACAAACCATTCTGATTGGTTCTCGCCCTCAGAATGGAGCACCTGATTGGTCACCGAGCCTGTCAGTCATGACGGAGTGGACGGGGGAGAGAAATTATTGATTTGTCACTGAACGCAACAAAAGCCACAGTCAGAGGTACATTATATATATATTTAAAACAAAAGAGTAATATTGATAACATAAAACCAATCTTAAATAAGTTGTTTTTAACATTTTGTACATTTTTATGTGATCCAGATCTTTCAGGAATTTTTCAGTCAGAGGATCTACTTTGAGCTTATTTTGAAATTAAGACTTTACAAAAGAGTAAAAAAACAAACACATTTATTAAAGTTTATCGGGGTGATGGGCGTTGAGAAATTTAAGATATTTTTTAAGAGTACTGTCAGCATTTGTTGCCTCCGTAGCTCCCTGGAGTTTTCCTACAGAGGCTATAGCACAAATCTTTTACACAGATCACAGATTAAAACTGTTTCAGATTACGTGATGTCATTTTGGAAATGGGAGGGCAACAGAGGAGAGAAACTTTCTGTTCGTCATGATAAAACTTGTGTTTTGTTGAACTTTTAAATGTCTTCTGAACTACATGTTAAGTCAGTAGTGCATCTCTCAGTGTGTTTTAAGTCAGTTTGAACATAAAAGTATTTAAAAAATGCTAAAGAAGGACAAGGTGACCTGTAGGCTTGTGATGAAAAGTTATGTGTGAGTAAAGGTGGGTCGAATCGAGATTTGGGGTCATTTGTTCAGTCCATGGGAGGCTACTGTTAGGACAGCTCTGTGATCGTCTCAGATTCAAAGTGATGATGGTACACTTAAGATTCCCAGAGGAAAATGTTTGTGTATTCCAAATATATTGCTCATATGTGACACATGATTGGAAAACTGATGGTGTTGATCTGGTGCAGGACTACAGTGGCAGGTATTTAATTTAAGTATTTGAATCACTAAATCAAATTAGAGATGATTTGTAGCCATTATTAAAGAAGATCTGTGAGAACATCATGCAGAGCATAATTTAAATGACCGCAACTGTTTATACCCTTAAACAGAATACATACATTTCTATCATTTTGGTGTGAGTCACTAACAAGTTATCTGGAGTTTTAGATGGGGAGGATGTTTGAACAAGATGTTTGAAGAATAAGATTCTGGTTTTGAAGACATAGATGTGTTCACACACAAGGGTGTTTCTGTGTGAAGGAATTTGGAGCAGCGCCATCAAAGATACTGAAAAGGTTTTATTTTAAAATCTCTAAAAGTAGAAACTTCAATTTTGGGAACTAAAGGCTGTACTAGTGGTTTTGTTTCAATCCGACAGTGCCTGTCAGTAACAGTGTCCTGGCTCTGCATGGAGAAGAAACAGAGAGTTACAGCGTTGAGAGTTACTTCAGATCAAATGAAAACATGTAAAAAAAAGAAAAGAAGTTCTGTTTGAAATGTAGTTCGATTTGAATTACATTTCTCAGGAAAGGGCATTAGCAGTTTATGTTCAAAATAACAATTATATGTCTAAAAAAAGAAAGGAAAAACACATCTAATCGCAGCATATAGTGTATGCCTAGCATTCATACAGTACATGTCTTGCATTATGCTATTTTGAATATATGAACACTATGTCTTTTTACCAAGTCTGTCGCTAGACATAAATACAGCTGCAGATTGTCTGTGTTATTGTAGCAACACTACACTCCATGTCATATGCATCCAAACATGTTACCTAAAAAGTATTTACTGTTGAGAGCCGGTACCTGCAGTTTGACCATCATAGCTGAAGCTCTGTACTGCTTTATCTATTCATTTAAGCTGATCAAAACAGGAGTAGCAACATGAGTCTTGATCTCTTTCTCAAAACTCTCTGACACTGTTTGAGGCTCTTAAAAAGATGAACTCATACTTTTATTTTCAGAATATCTCCACAATCTCAACTGCTACAGAGGCCTCTGCAGTGCACATCTCCATCAAAACCCTCTCATTTGAACCCAAACAATATCTCTGCCTCATATGATCAGCTGTGTAGCTGTGTAGCTGTGTGAACCTTATGCATCAACAAGCTTTATGCATATAGATAATATGCAGTAACAACAGAAACAAGCTAACTTGGGACAAAGTGTTTATTTTCCTGTTACAGCATATTCACGGAGTATCACTACTGAAACCAAGCAAAGGGCCAAACCACTATCAAGACCACATTTTGCATTTAACATCACAGGCTCTGAGTTTCACTGTAGTGGGAGAAGCTGATCTGAATGCACTGCTAAATAATACCACCATGCCATGATAACTAACAAAGTGGGATAGCATCGTGAACTATCATCCCGTCTTCATATTTAACTGTTGCTCATCCGCTATGCACATGCACCAATATTCCCAGTAGATTGGAAATAGAAGTTCTTCTGTATAGGCTTCATGTACACAGCTGTATAAACATGGCGTTCTGGCTTTGGTCCTTTATTTCTGTGCTTCATCATCACACAGCTAACCCAGGGTATCTCACTCTGACCTCTCAATGCAAACGGCATGCCTTCATCTGTAAATACTGTGTTTATAGTTTATAGTTGTGGCAAAAAGAAATCCTCTCTTTCTTCCCTCTGCGTGTCTTGTCCATATACAGCGATCTAGATTTAGGCTTGGCTGTCTTGACCATCGTAGACAAATGCATGTTCTCTCTGTTTTACTGAGAGGAGGTCATTTTAAAAATGTTGTGACCTCATTTAAAAAACAAAAACACGTCATGCAGTGTGGTTTTTCTTCATTTTAACAATTGAATTGACAAGACTGAATACATGTGGTTGCTTATTCTGTTAGCTTCCTCTCAGTTAATCAACCCAAAAAAATGTGTCTCAGCACAAAAATGCTGTTTGCTTGGAAAACATTTTTTCCATCTCTTAAAGAGTAGATCTAAAATATTTGACTAGTTCGTTAATTGTGCTTTTGCTGTGTGCTTAAATCATTTTAGTCAGAAGCTAAATGCTAACACCTGCACCTCATTGCTAACAGAGCATGCTATTAACTGAATCAATTGAATTCATTTTAAATCATTACTTGTAAAGATGTTCACTTTCAACCTAAACTCCTTGCAAACAACAAAAGGTCTTTGTGATAAAACAGATGTTTGGCCCCACATGACACCGTAGCATTTGATTAGTTTAATGAGTTTAAAGGGGAATTTTACTCCTTTGAGATTCAGCTCTTGTTTTGAGCTACTTGAGTTTCTGTGTTTTACAGCATATAGACGGACCGAGCGTACAACTTCTGTTGCCTGTGCTTACATAAAACTGTGATTAAAACATCACTAAGTTCACACACCAGTTGATGTCATATCTGAGGTATAAGTACTGAGTTCCTGACATGAATCAAGTATTTACAAACCTTACATTTAATAATCTGCCTTTAATTATCAGTGGAAATTAAACTAAATGCTTTACAGACTACACTCAGAATTCAACGCTGTTCGAACCCAATACACACATTCTGCTTTTGATGAATTTATTTAAGATTTTAAATATTTGAACTCAGGTCTACTATATGCAAAACTATTGGACATCACATGGTATAAGATCAAAATAAGCTTTTTATTATGTTATTTCAGTGTTGTGTGGGCATGTACAGTAGCAGATTCTCTTGCACGGTCACTTTGTTGTTTTTGGACGTTAGTCAAATGATTTTTTGTTCTAACGGTCAGTCAGATCATTTCTTTTTTTTTTTTTTTTGTCATTAAGTCTCTTTTAATAAGAAACTCTGGGAGATTTAATTTAAGAAGAATAAGAAAAAAAATCCCTAAGTAATGACTCCCTCTCTTCTGGGACAACCAAGCCTTATGAACTTTGTGAAGTGAACATTTTGAATGTTTGTATGTTATAAAAGAAAACATGAATTGTTTTATATGTTAATACTGCCACAATAAAGCTCCCTAATGAATATATATTGAAATAAGGAGCCTAATGTGTGGATCATTTTACACGACTGTAATCTTGATAAAAAAACGTAACATTTTGGAATATCTTCATTTATTTCATTTTCTTTTAATCGTTTATTTGGCAGGGACAATGCACAGTGATGAACACTTAAAACAGTAAAATGTGTCAAGCGTAACAGTGCCAGATTTAGCTTTGAGCTAATTTCCATCCGCAGTCCCTCACATAAAACATTTAAGAAAATTACATTTTACAAACATAGCAAAAACAAAATACATGATATGCAAAAAGTGCAAAAGAGCAAGAGCAGCATACACAAGTATTTATCACATGGTAATACAATATAGCAGCAACGACATATAAAGAGAAGATACAAGAGCTACAAAAAGTGCAAGAGGAGATACCCCTGTATTAAAGTGCATTTAGCAGTGATTGCATGTCTGGTTGACCTTTGAAGCTATTGAGAGTGGGACAATCCCGTATCTGACCTGGGAGGCTATTCCAGAATGAGCTGCCTTTAATGGAGACTACATTTTGTCCAAAAGTGGTCCGTCTACGGTGGACTTCACATTCTCCTCTGGTTTCTGACCTAGTGCAGCGTCCAGTGTGTTTTTTGTGGATGAATTCCCCTAAGGGAGGAGGGGGGGGGGGGTGCCAGTCCATGTAAACATTTATAAATAAAGACTTAAAATTGTCAAAACTCAAGAAATTGTGTTTTTCAAGGATGGTACAGTGGTGGTATGAATTTGGCTTTCTGTCAAAAACCTTGATAGCTCTCTTGTACAGCTGTTCTATTGGTTTCAGGTTTGTGGCACAAGCAAACGACCAGTTTGTCAAACAGTATTCAATGTGGGATAGAATCATATGGAGGTATGACTTTGCAGCATTGACAGTTAAGAAAGGTCTAATTTGTTTAAAATGTTGCAAGTTGAATTGAATGGTATTGGATACTTTCTTAATATGTTTCTTAAAAGTCAAGTTCGAGTCCAGTATGACTCCAAGATACTTGAAGTGGGAGACTAGTTCTATTTCTGCTCCGTTTAAAAACACGTTGGATCCTTCGATTTTGACTGGTCGTTTACTGAACATCATGCATACTGTTTTTTTTTACGTTTAACTGTAAGCAAATGTTGTTCAGCCAGTGTTGAACCTTGTCCAATGCATTAGAGACATAAGATGAGATCATTTCAGTGTTCTTCCCGTGTACAAAGATGACCGCATCATCGGCATTCATTTGCACATTCAACTCAGGACATACATTAGGCAAGTCATTTACAGTGAAAACAGTAACGGTCCAAGAATGGAACCTTGTGGAACCAACAGGGTTGACAAGGTAGGGGATTTGGCACCGTTGACCAAAACACACTGTTTTCTGTTCGATAAGAAAGACTTGAACCAATGTATTGAATCTGCCGAAAAATTGAAATAACTCAGTTTTGTAAGGAGCACTTGGTGGTCAACCGTGTCAAAAGCCTTCCTGAGATCAAGGAAGACAGCACCTACATACATACACATCTTACTGTTTTACTTCTCCATTAAATGTAAGTTTATGAAATGTAACTAGCAAATTCACCAACAAGTCATATGAACAGCTACATGTAAACATGCGGATCCACATAACACAGATTTGCTTCTGTTTCATTCAAGGGATCTTTGTTTGAAATTCTTTTCACACTTAATCGGATACAGCAGCAAGTCATAAGATAAAGGGGATTTTTAGTAGAGAAAGAGTTATGTGTGTGTACTTGTACTAATCATTTTTCTTAGTAAAACTTGTGCTCATTATGCTTATCTTAAGGTTAAGACTTTCTGTTTTTGGAGCATGTTACAAAAAAAGTTAAGTTTTATATTAAAGAGTTTGTCACAAGTGTCAAAGATAAAAGATGGATGGAGGAGTCAGAAAGATCTTATGAAAGTTTTTTTAACCCTTTCACGCATAGAAGCTACTACAGCGGACAGCTTTTCAAAAGGTGTTTTCTTGTATATGCATGGGTTTTGATGGCATAGTTGCACCATCAGCCACTACATAGGACCCTATTGCATCATCCCATACACTGCCACTCAGTGGAAAGTCAGTGTAAGTGCATGATACATTTCTCTAAACCAAGATGGACGACAGAAAGCCAGATGGACCGAATCACTCGTCGATATCTTACCAATCCTTTTATGGAAAGCGCCCGCTGCAGATATAACAATGTTGGTGACATCAAGTAACAACTAAGGAATCATATCATTCATAAATTGTCAAAGTATTGATTTTATGTTTGCAGGAAATTATGATTAATCACCTGTCCACTAAAGTGGACGTCATGCATCACTGGCTATATTTCAACTACAATTCATACTGTTACTGCTACTGTTGTTCTTGAAAATTCTTCATTTGCAATATCTTTTTGGGCCGTAAATCGATATACTTATGTTATTATAATGTAATTTTAAGTTTGCACATCTTTATTTATCATTTTTTCCAAATGTACATGTCTTCAGTTCAAACTTTAACACATACTGTCCACCTGAGTGGACATATAAAACATTTGTTTTCTAAATTTGAAAAAACTAGATAAAAAGAAACTACAGTTAAAATCTTGTTTTTCATGCCCCAAGAGCAATAAAAACACTTGGTAAGAAAATCCTGACTGAGGTTTTCATAATTCATGCATGAAAGGGTATAACATCTAATAATTTATTTCAATTTCGAGCCTTAAAATCATAACTCTTAACGACTAACAGAATATTAATATTTAACAGGGAATTGTAAACACACTGAAAAATACAGCGTAATAAATCTTAATTCTTGCCCTTTTCGTTATATAATATTGTTAATCTACATGCATTATGATCACATTGATCAAATGCAGGAAAATCCAATTGCATTTAAGTTTTTCATAATAATTTGTAGTAGAGAATTTAAAAGAGAAGGCTTTGATTTTCATTATATTTTTGTTTTAGTCATAATGTGTTGTTATACTCCTGTAAGCCAGCAGGTGTCCCCGTGTGTGTCCGCTGGTTGTTTCTGCCTGATGAAGTGTGACTAAACATCTTCTCTGCTGCCTCACAGAGATCTGTTCACAGAGCTGCAGGTCACCAATCACACACTCTGTGAGTCCGCCTGCTGCACACAAATCAGAAAGAGATTTTACAAATTGTTTATGAGCATCAGCCAATACTTAAGACACGACTAAAAAAAAGTCACAGCAATAATAAAGAGGGTATAGACAGTAGCTTTTAGCTGTCTAACAGTAAGGACACAGGTACGTGGATGTCCTGAACATTTCCAAGTAGGATTTATGTGTGTGTGTCACAGCACATGGTGTGTTCTCATGATGTAAATACTTCCATTGCGTGGGTGTACTAACACTCCCTGGACAAACATACAGTAAGATAACCCAGACCTACACCATCACATGCTCTCTTACACACACTGTAGGTCAGAGGCAAAGTTTTGAATTACCAAAACAGGTTTACACACTAAACAGGAAACCTTTCTCTCATCAGGGAAGAATCTGAGGATTGAAAACTCAGACCTGACCGAGCTGTGTGTTGACATCGTCCTCGCAGTCTGTGTCTGTAAATCTGAAGCAGCCTGTCCCTCACCGCCTGTGGGCTGGAGAAGTGTTTCACTTTATGGGGTTACTTTATTAATAACTCAGAGTTTAAGATACACTGTAATGTGTCGACATTTGGTGGAAGTTTGGGGATTTTTGTCACCACATGACTTTACAGTGTTGTGGTCCGAATGGATGATATCCTCCTAAATAATAAGCCATTGCTATGCCTGTGTTTAATAACTAGGTTAGGTAAATACGTATACATATTTCACTTGGAAGGTAAAAAGCAGGAAATACTTCAAGTAGGATGAGATGGGATGCATTTTATACTTTTCTATTTACAATGTGAATTTATTGAACCAACATCCTGAATCCATCTGCCTGCTGTCAATGTCTATAAAACATATGACAGTAAAGTAGCTACATAAGGTGTAACGGAAGGGAAGAGTAAGTCAGGGCAGTTACACCCTGTTATTGAGATAAATAATAATATAATTAGCATATTGTACAAGCTCCTAGAAATAGAAAGGGCCTCTGATTGAACTGCTTGTACCGTTTCTGTATTAATTATGGGTAAAAAGTCCTCATTGCCTCTGATTGGTCAGCTGTGACACAAAGTGACACCTTGTACCTTGTTCATGATTTTGAAGCCCAAGCAGGCCCTTCCTCTTTGTAATAGACAACAACACAACAACATATAGCACTCTTATTTGCTGACTACATGTGTCTGTTTCTTTAGGTTAAAGGTGCTGCATCTCAACGTCAGCAAAACAAAGGAGCTGATTGTGGATTACAGGAAGCAGCAGGGAGAGGGACACGCCCCCATCGCCATCAATGGGACTACGGTGGAGAGCTTCAGGTTCCTTGGGGTCCACATCACTGAGGACCTGACATGGACTCTTCACACCAACACCATCACCAAGAAAGCTCGACAGCGGCTCTTCTTCCTCCGCAGGCTGAGAAGGTTCAAAATGGATTCCAGGGTACTCTGCAACTTCTACAGGTGCACCATAGAGAGTATCCTGACTGGCTACATCACGGCCTGGTACGGCAGCTGCACCGCCCTTAATCGTAAGGCTTTACAAAGGGTGGTGAAAACTGCAGAGAACATCACCAGGATGGAGCTGCCATCCATGGAGGACCTTTACTCCCAGCGGCTCAGGAAGAAATCCCTCAGGATTATAAAAGACCCCCATCACCCCAGCCACAAACTGTTCAGTCTGCTGCCATCTGGCAGGCGTTACCGCAGCATCCTGACAAAAACAACCAGATTCAGAGACAGCTTCATCCCGCAGGCAATAAGACTGTTAAACACCTGAACTGCTGAAACAATTTCATAACATTCATCTGCTACTTAGTAATTAACTTGTATATAGACTCGTATTGCACTATTCCACTTTTTTTTTCTCTCACTTTTTTTTAAAAAACATTTTTCTTTTTGTATTACCTTTTAATATAGTATATTTTAATATTGGTTAATATTGTCTGCTTATCTGTATTATTGTGTTGCATTGTTGGAGAAGCCTGTGACCTAAGATTTTCAACGACATAATTACTCTGTAGCTATGTTAGTTTGACAATAAAGAACCTTGAACCTTGAACCTTGAAAGATTACCCTCTGCCCTGACTCACATACAAACATTTGCACACAACTGGACGGACACACACAGCACATGCAAGTAATCAATTAATGAACTATCCACATATAAAGACAAACATGCCATACAAATGCAGGTAAAAAAATCCAGAAATGAAATATGGTATTTACTTATTGACCAGTATTTTGAAATGAAAAACTAAATTATCCTGCATATCCAGGCCATAATATTATTTTCCTCTTTTTGCCTCGCCTGGAGGGTTTCCTGCACTTTGATGCCAGTCATGGCTTTAGCAGCATTTGTAACACCGTTTTTAAGTCTTCCAAAAAAAGTGGTTACGTCAGGAGTATCCATGTGTCAAAAACATAAAAAGATAGAGGAGGTTGAACTATATAAAAGTGGTGGAAGGATTATTTGGACTAATCCTGCAGTCTTTCAGCAATGGGGTTTGTTCAAATGGAGCAGCATGTTGTACTTTCTTCCACCTAGCAGCTGCCTTGTATTTTGAATCCAAATATTTGACCTACAGTTGGTACTGTTACTATTTTTCTAACCAAGGATATTGAAGACAAATTATGGCATCACCAAGGGCCATGAATGAGGAAGAACAAAGGCGCCTGAGTTCACTTTTTCACGCCTACGATGTGGATAACTCAGGGCGGATAGAAAAAAACGAGTTCACCACTATCTGTCAGGAGCTCCATGTCCCTTCACAAGAAGCAGATGGCATATTCAACCGCCTGGACGTGGACAAAGACGGCACAGTCACCTTAGAGGAGTTCATCAGTGGCTTCAAAGAACAACATCAGGAGGAAGAAGAAGATGACCAAGAAGCAGATGACAACAAGTCCTCAGGAGGTGAAGAAGAGTTTTCAAACAACACGGAACAGGTGATATCCAGGTGAGATATCTGAGCCATGTCTTTGTCTTAAAACAAATGCATGTAAATAAAGAAAATGTACTGCAGTGCAAGGAATGATTGATCACAGATAATACGACATAACATGAAGGTTGGGGTTTTTTCTTTGTACGTGGATTTTTGAAGCAGGAGTGCAGAACTTTTGTTTCTCCTATCTATATATAATACATATATACATATATATATAATATATGTATAGATGTATGCACTACCAGTCAAAAGTTTGGACACACCTTCTCATTCGAAGTTTTGTATTTATTTTAATTTTTTCTACATTGTAGATTTATACTGAAGACATCAAAACTATAAAATAACACATATGGAATTATCTAGTAAACAAAAAAGTGTTAAAAAATCCAGAATATGATTTATATTTTGCTGGCTACTGCAGAATGCTGTGGTAGCCATGCTGGTTAAGTGTGCCTTGAATTCTGAACAGTTTCACCAGCAAAGCCCCCCCACACCATCACACTTCCTCCTTCATGCTTCACGGTGTGAACCACACATGCAGAAACCGTCCGCTCACCTTCTCTGCGTCTCACAAAAAAACAGTTCTCTTCATCTTGTTGTTCATCCTCAGTAGTGGCTTCTTTGCAGCAATTGGACCCTGAAGGCCTGATTCACGCAGTCTCCTCTGAACAGTGGATGCTGAGATTTGTCTGCTACTTGAGCTCTGTGATAATTTATGTGGGCTCTAATCTGAGGTGCTTTAATTTGCGGTTTCTGAGGCTGGTAACTCTTATGTATTTATCCTCTCCAGCAGAGGTGTCTCTTAGTCTTTCTTTCCCGGGGGGGGGGGGGGGTCCTCATGAGAGCCAGTTTCATCATAGTGTTCGTGCGACTGCCCTTGAGGATACATTCAAAGTTTTTGACATTTTCCGGTCGACTGGCCTTCATTTATTAAAGTGATGATGGACGGTTGTTTCTCTTTACTGAGTTGAGTCGTTCTTGCCATAATATGCATGAACAGTAGTCAAAGAGGGCTTTCCACTGTGCACTAACCCTACCTCTGCACAACACAGCTGATGGCCTCAAACACATTAAGAAGGCAAGTCATTCCACAAATTGACTCTTGACAAGGCACACGTGTTAATTAAAAACCATTACAGGTGACGACCTCATCAAGCTGACTGAGAGAAGCCAAGAGTGTACAAAGCTGTCATCAAGGCAAAAGTGGGCTACTTTGAAGAATTTAAAAATAAAAATCATATTCTGGATTTTTTAAACACTTTTTCTAGATGATTCCATATGTGTTCTTTCATAGTTTTTATGTCTTCAGTATTAATTTACAAAGTAGAAACAATTTAAAATAAACACAAACCATTGAATGAGAAAGTGTGTCCAAACTTTTGACTGGTACTGTATATAATAAAGCTGTCATGTTTTGCAAGATATTACATGATTACATGAACACAATTTAATTAACTGATCACAAACTTGCCACTAGAGAGAGCTGTAGTGTGACTTTTAAAGTCATTTAATTACATTTAAATTTAAATATATTTATTGGACATGCAATTTGCTAGATTGTGTGTGTCAACGTGTATTCATACGTCTCAGGTAGAAATGTACTTGAGATGGTACAGGTTGAATAATCGCTGATACTATAATTTCTAAAGTTTATTCAACATCACAGACTATTAGCCTTTCTCCACAATGAAAGCACTTTCATTTGGCCAGAAGCCCAGACTTCCTCTATTGTTGAGGTGAGAGAGAGAGAGAGAGAGAGAGAGAGAGAGAGAGAGAGAGAGAGAAAGAGAGAACACACACAAACACACGCACGCACGCACGCACGCAAAAACACACACACACACACACACACTACACAGTCACTAATGGCTGGCGTGTTACCTGAGTCACACACAGCAGCTTTCTGTCTGTCGAGCTGGTGGATGGCTGCAACAACCCGGGGAATTATGTTTTGAAGACCACACAGGAGCCCACATTTGATTAATTGAGCGGTTAAATTAGTTTAAAATGGATTACCTCGATTATACTTGTTGTTAATGCATAGCAGCTGTCGAAATGTTTGGATAGGTCTGGAAGTCGGGAATTACTTTTTGCAGGTGTCCCGAGAATAAATCGTTGGCAGACCGTTACTGAAGGCTTTCTCGGGTCTCATAAATTCACTGAAACGCCTTCTGTTCTCCAGCCGGCCACATCCCTCCGCCGGGGGCATGAGCGCGGAGGAGCAGTCCCGGCTGCGGTCCCTCTTCCACGCCTACGACTTGGATAACTCCGGGCAGATCAAGAGAGGCGAGTTCCTCAACATCTGTGCAGAGTTGGAGGTGTCCCAGGCGGAGGCTGACCAGATATTTAACAGATTGGACGTGGACAACGACGGAGCCGTCACCCTGCCAGAGTTTATCAGCGGCTTCCACGACCGCTACGGAGAGGACATGGAGTCCGACGGAGGAGACGGGTCCGCCGCCTGGGAGAACTTCGAGAGGAGGCTGGGCGAGCAGGCCAAGTTCATCCCCAGGTGAGAGCACCTGTCCAACGGGCAGGGACGTACTGCACAGAAGGGTGGATGTTTTTAAAATATGGAAATTCTTTGGATGATATGAATGTGTTCAACAGTGGGCTCGGTGTTAGTAAAGATGACATAATGACTTCGACAGGAAAATTCACAAATGCTCAACATTAAAATCAGATAAATGTGCCTTTTTCAAACTGCTCCGACACTAGAAAACCGGCCCCGGTAACTGTAGCCATGTTGTTTGAATAGCATGCTCATGGAAAAAAGAGTGAGTGACTGCGTTTGAGTTTGTCTGGAGAGTGTGTCTGTTTCCCCAAAGGCATCTCATTATAACCCAAAGATAAATAAATAAGTTCTCATGTTGACCCATATTACAGTGAGCTGTCACACAGCTTAACAAACAAGTAGATCTGTTGAGAGTCACACCTGCAGGTGGTCAAAAGTGTTGAATGATTAGTCAATAGACAAATCATTAAACGGCAATTACAGTCCCATAGTTCTTGACTGAAAGGATCTTCTGTTTAATATGATTTGCAAACTAAACATATCAGTTTTCCAAAACAAAACAAAGACATTTACCTGGATGTTCTTGCAACTGGGATGCACATTTGTTTGTTTGGGAGAGTCACACATTAAAACAGCCCTGATAAACTTTGTTCTGCTCTTTAAAATAATAAATTAACACAAAACTAGGGCTCATAATTCCATTTAATACCACAAAAAATAAGAATTCAATAAATTATAAATTAATTCTCAACCTAGACATACTTTATTACTATTTTCAGAACATCCAGACTCCACCATTTTCTCCCGCTTTGCTAAATGTATTATTATTAAGCCTTTGTGTCAGTAGCTTCACTACAGCAGGCAATTCACAGTGAGACAGTTAACGTTAACCCTCTCTATACATTTGGCAACACAATGCATCACATACTGTATTTGCATATCTTTATCGACTCTCTGCTTCATTGATGTATTGCAGTAGGCCTATAGTTGTTAGAATAATTGTCGTTCTCTACCTATTACTATTTATTACCTTGTTTGTGTTTCAATATCCAATGATTTCCTTTTTTATTATGGTTTTAGTGAAACTAATTGGGAAATATTATTTGTTTTTTAAACTGAGACATTATTTGTAACCTCATTGTTTATTGCACCATTGTACAATTTAAACCCAATATAGCTTACTTCTATTTTCAAACATGCCATTTCCTACAAAGCCTTTGTGTGCTGCAGATAGCATAATGAATATTTGTCACATACTAGGTCTGCAAGGATCTTGCCCCACCAGGTCTTTAGGTTTCTAGATTCTTTCAAATTATTCCAGCCACAGTACTTCTTTGAGTTTTGTGTTCCTCAGTGTATTAACTTTGCACTTTCTCTGTTCAGTTCTTTCACCCATGAGGCCTTCTGATTCTTTTATGAAAGGATAGTTTTTCTCTTAAGATTCAGTTGTGATACAGTTTGGTGTTACCCCTTCCCGTGGTTGATTAAGTGCAAATGGTTTCAATGTTTTTTTGTTATGATAGAAAATTGTTTATATCACCACTCCCACTTACTGAAAGCAATTACAATTAGCAACATGAATTACCTTCATTACTTGTTCTTTGAAAAAATAATGTGTGTGTGTGTGTGTGTGTGTGTGTGTGTGTGTGTGTGTGTGTGTGTGTGTGTGTGTGTGTGTGTCTGTGTGTGTGTTCATGTGGCCCCGGGCCTGCTGGACTGGTCCTCGTGCTGCAGTGCTGCTGTGACAGGGGTACATTGATTTTCACAGTGGTGTTGTCGGCTAAATCGCTAACAGTTAGCAGTCAGCTGAGGGACGACACATTGAAAATATAAAAAATCAAGAAAATAAAAAATCAACTACATTTCATAACTTTATTGCTGACTGATTGAGACTAATATTAGGCTCTGCACAAGATCCTTCATCCCTTACTCATTTAGTTAAGTTGTAGATGTATTGCTTTTTTAGAAATCTACTTTTTTACAGCATATTCTGGTGTGTTAAGTGTTAAGTAAAAAGCATCTCATCATGAAGACTTTTCGAAAAAATTACATTTCCCTTTGCCTTGGACTTTGAGTGTCTTAAATATTATTTTGATGTCTCTCTGTATTTTGGCCTTTTGATAATAGATAGGCCCCCTTAGTGACCAAGTGTGTGAGCCTCCAGGTAAAGATACTCAGGTGCAAGAGAAAAACACTTTACTGCAGAGCACAAACAAGGTCTGGACACTGCTGGGCTCCAAACGTTTCTCTCTTTAACATTTACCTGAGAAAGTATTAGAGATCTAAAGGTTGCCTTAAAAAAGTTTAAAAATATGAATCTCTTTTTGTAGCCTCCCCATGTATCGGATAGATCGGCAACACCAAAGCAATGAGGAACAATTTATCATATTCTTGTTGAATTCATGGGAGATTGAATAAACTATTGAGTGAAGTAACTACAGATAACTAACAATAAAAACAAGGCAAGGTTGCAAAGGGAGAAAAACAGAATAAATGACCAAGTTTATTTGCTATATTTGCAAAATTTGACTTATTTCTGTGGCGTTTCTTTAAGTTCTTGTGACTCTAACCCTCTGGTTACTTACACAAACAAAACATCTGTATTTTCAAGACAAGGTGTCAAGATTTTCTCAGAAAGAGAGCTGTTTTCAACAACATCAATAGCAATCCTGAACACATAAAATAAATTATAACCTCAACAAAAGATTACAAAGACTTTCCCCCTCTGTGCTGGTATATGTGTGTTTTTATTGTGTTCAGTTTATAATGTTGCAACACATTGTGTTTAAGTGCGGGGTATTGACAGACAGACAGCGCGTGTATTTGCTTTAGTCTTTAAGTCCGCCCTGTCAGGAGGCTAACACACACAAACACACTGTAGATTTATGCTACTTTACCCACGTTGACCATTGACTTATGACGCAAGACGTCTTACTTCTGTATCCATATGATGACTTCTGGATTACATTGTGTGATTAGGCTTTACAATGACACAATCTACTCGTATTACTCTCAAAAGAAAAACAAATACCCGCATTTACCAGAATGTCAGAATATTTTATATATCATTATTATGAGACAAACTCACAGCAGCCATCTTAATCCAGTTTTACTTTTGATTTATTCAATCAAACATATGACTAGATATTATTTTACTGATATTAATGTTGGGTCCTGTTGGAAACGGCAAAACATTTGGATTCTCCGTAAAGTCATACATTTGTTTGGGGGGACGACGACAATACTGTGTCACATTTGGTTCTAGAAAATTAACCTGATGTGAGTTCCTGATTGTGTTTCAGGAATGAACAAGCCGCTACGTTGTACGAGAACATCAGCCTGAATGAGCCCAGACTGATAAACCAGTTTGAGAAAGTCATCATAAACTTTACCAAAGAGATCAGACAGCAGAACTCAGAGATGGAGAACCTGGCACTTGCCATCAAACGGTGGGAAACACACACTCACACACACACACATACACACACATACACACAGAATGCGTTATCCCGTCATCAAAACAATTACATTTAACAGTATAGTTTGAGTATCGTTGGAGCTGCAGCTTTCACAAATGTGTAGATCTACCTATATATGACATATTAATTGGAGCAAGATATTTTCATTACGTTTTTAGGATGTAGGAAGTGTCAGTGTGCAGTATATATTGAATCGATGATGAGATTATCCTGTTACTGTTTTGTAGAGCGCAGGACCAAGCCTCAATGCAGCTCAGTGAAATGGAGGATGAGATGGACCAACGCATTCATGCTGCTGAGAGAAAAACGCAAGAGCAGGTAGGAAAAACCTGGAGATAAGACGTCAAAAAAAGATGTATTTTGATGTTCTTTATAAAAATCTGGCTCGTGTGTTTGTTTCTTTGTAGTTTCGGTAGGTAAAAGTCATAGGCAGGATGCGTTTGCTCAGCTCTTCCCTCATGTCAAACAAACGTACGCGGCTGTCAGATTACTCATTACATTATAAGACCTGCCTGCTAATCAGGAGTATAAATAACTCTTTGGATGCCAGAGATGAAACAGTGGATATATTGAGGTGCTGGAGAAGGTTTTAGCCTCCAGTGTTTAAAATGATAAGGCTGTTTATACTTGTGACGATAAGGCTGGGTTGTGTGGAAATAAAAATGATCGTCTAAAAAGATTGTCTGCAAATTCAGGACTGGCCACGACGCTTTGAGAACGTCTCTGTGCTCCTGGCCATGGCCAACACGAGGCAGGCATTTGTTTACTGCAACATAGCTTTCGATGCTTGGATACATTTATTTATTGCCTTGTTGACCCTTTCTTCCTGGAATTATATGATGCTGGATGGTCAGTGTAATGAAAGCGTCAGACATTTCCTGGAATCTGGTGAAACACATCAAACCGTGCGGCGTGTGAAATGATAAGATTTGATAACAATATTTAGCTTTCCACTACATAATATGAAAAGTAAAATGACAAACTCTGTAGCAGATCTTTCGCAGAGTCAGGCTTCAGACCATCTCATTTATTTAACTTGTATGTTTGTAGTCTTTCATCCTGTCTTTCATCCTGATGTTTTCTTTAAAGCTTGTGCGTGAACATAAATTCTGTGTTTAAAATTGTGTGTGTGTTTAAAATTGTGTAAATGTACCTCACTGACTCAGCTAACCCAGGTGCTGCTGTTTGTTTTGGGCCATGCTGTAACACTTGACAGACTTATATTTTTGGAAACTGTAGATACTGTAGAAAGTTGCTGATAGCAATTCCCCAGCAGCCTCTGTTATGGTTCAAAACCTGCCTTGAAATAGTCACAAGAATTACATAACTGGAGAGAAAGCAAACACGCACGCACGCACACACACACACACACACACACACACACACACAGTTCCATAAACTGTTGTTTTAGTTAATCAGTTAATATCTCATGTGCGTTTTTGTTTATATGTGTCTTTATGTAGGAGAAAAAACGAACAGAGGCTGCACTGAGTGAGCTGCGCAGAAGTTATGAAACTGAAGTGTGTGAGCTGCAGTGTAAGATCCAGAGGATGCAGATGGTAAATCTCTCAGCTTTCTGACTGCATTTCATTTGTACTGCACCGCACCACATGCAGGTCAATAGAGACTCCAGCATCATATAAATATGAATTTACTGTTCACATAAATTAAGCTTTTTTATTGTGATTCTTCAACAGTTGAACAACACCGTATGACATCCAGTGATATGTTATCTGCACAAAAAGAAATGAAAAACATACAAACAAAATACCACATTAATAAAAAAAGAAAAATACAAGATGTTTAAGAAAGTAGTAGGCTTTCAGATAAATACGAGCAGGGCAATGGAACAGCTGGCAGTTTCTCTTTAATATGCTCTATGGTAAAGTAACGTTCAATATTTGTTTTAAAGTCTTTGGGAAGCCCCTAAATTTAATATTTAATTTTTTCTAACTAAAGTGAGTAAAGGTGGATGAGTTTTTTTACATCTAAGCATAAGGTGTCTGTCCAGCAGATTTGCAGTCAATTATTTATTTCCAACTTAATTAACCTTTAACTTTGTAGTGCACGAGAATAAGGCATCAGATCAGAGATAAGTAGGGCAACCATTAAACTATACATTACTTCAGATGAAGTCTGAAACATTTAAAACAAGTTATACAACGTTTTAGAAATACAAAGGTGTACTGTTGAAGTGTCCCGATGACATGAGTCAGGCTTCGTTACAAGGACTGCATTTAGATGCAAACATTAACAGCTTATTAAAGGTTATCTGTACATGTTTGGTAAAAACACTGTTCTGCTTAACAGCGGGATAAGAGAGGTTCTTTTAGGAACAACAGTGACTGCATTCACTAAACACCAAGACGCATTTCTTCCCTTTGACTTCATGAAATCCTAACATCATTAAATGTCAGTTGGACTCCACTGATAGGAACTTCAAAATGACCACGATAGTGTGAATAAATGTGTACAGTACATGCTGTTACAACAGCAACAGCGTGAGGGCATCTACATTTAGGTAAATCTGAAAGTTAAATAATCTCAATCCTAAATATGTGAACTTGTCCATCAGATCGAGGAGAAATACAAAACATCACGGTGAAGGACGAGAGCCCAGCGCTGAAGAAGAAGATCAATGAGCTGACCCTGGTGAGACTACTGAGTGCACTTAAAATAATGTCTTTAATGTCACTGATTTCTGTATGAGCCATTTCTCTTACTTTTCTTAACACTGTTACATTTGTGTTCAGGAGAACCAGCGTTTAAAACAAGAGCTGTTGAAGTCTCAGACCAAAGTGGCCTGTCTGCGCAGTGAAATGGACTCTCTGAAGACGGAGCTCACAGACCAAAGCATCAGCTCTGAACAGTAAATACATGTTGGGGTTATTTGACTGGATTTATCTTAAGTCATTTTGATTTTAGTTTCAAGTTTGTTGTTTTGTTTTATTTGCCATTTTGTTTTTGCAAGACGCAAATGGGACACATTTTTGTATTTCTCATCGTGAGAAAGAAAAAGGATTGTTACATAATACTGCATTAATCCTCACACATAGGAACTCTTTTCCTACTATGTCAACTCTAAACCTATAATTACTGAGTTGCAGAACAGGTTTTTTCCACTTTCTTCTTACCTCACTTGTAGATTTATCTGAACTTAAGAATATTTAATATTTGCAACCTGTTCGCCACCAAAAGAATAACTCAACTTACGTACGTTTCAAACCTATTTTGAATTAAAAAATGTCTTCGATTTGGAAGAATAAAGTAAATCAATGTGGCCCCAGTCTGCTAATCAAACAATCCCACCATTGAGACCATTTGCTGCAGAGGGACAGAGAAAGACAGAGGCCTCGCTCCCCCTGACTGACAGACAGGTTCCCGGGGGTGTTTTCATTTCGTCACAGCTGAAACAGGATATCCTGGAGTGACTTCGCACACAGTAACTTCTTCAGCAGCGTTACTAAGCAACAGAAACAACATGACCAGTGGAAGGATTACACTCCGCCTCCTCGGACCATCTCAGTGACGGTGTTCACATTGTTGTTTCTCTGTCTTTGTGTCAGGGTGATCATAAAATAGCTGTGATGTCTTAAAGTGAATCAGTTGATCTGACGTCAATACAATCTCTGGGTTTACTGTTATTAATTGGGATGCAGGGAAATATATCTCCTTTTTATGAACAGTTTTTATAGTCATTGATTTTGCATATGGTGTCCTTTGAGAAATGAAAAAAGACATTTAAACTGACACTATTTCAGGTCGTCATCACTTTGATTGTTCTCCTTTATTTGATTCATAATAATTAACACTTGTTGTGTTTTGTTGCAGCGATGAGGAGCTCATGAAACACTTCGCTGACGAGCGGGACATCCTGGAGAGCCAGATTGAGATTCTGCAGTAAGTCAGAAACTGCAACAAGAATTTACACAGATTCTAAAGGAAAGATACGGTGTATTGGCGAATAAAAATTAATCCAATAATGATTTTTTTTCTTTCTGTGTGGATAGGTCAGCCAACAGGAAGCTGCATGACGGCAACGATGGCCTGAGATCCACCCTGGAGAGGAGCAACCGGGTAACACTCCATAGTTCATCGGAACAAAAATACAAATTCCAAAGCTTATTTAACATATTGGGTTGGATATTGTGATGATTATTTATATAAATATTCAGTTCAGTTTTTGGTAATTTAACCATAAATTTGATTCATTTTGACTATTTTTGCTTTACTGCTTTGCAGTGTAATATATTTGGTAATGCAATTTGCATTTGTTAAACCCTATTACATAATTTAAACATAAAAAATAAGCATTAATTGGAACAACAAGCCAAACATTCACTGAGTGACTGATTGTCAATGTCAGGAAGCTATGAAACAATGGAAAGCTTATTTTTAATTGTTGTGTGTTACAGTCTGGTAACGTTGGATCACCAGGAGAAATAAAGGAGAGAGCAAGAAGTAAAAGCATCTGCTTCACATCACCCTATGCACTAATGGATCGGTAAGACCTGCAAACAATGAGGAGGATTAAACCTTTCTAATATTTCACCTGATTGAGTAAAATGCTCTTGTTTGCTTAAACTAGAATGGAATAAGTAAAAACCACCAGTGTGATTTTGGTGAGATGATGACCATCCTGGTCCAAAGTTACACATGGGGTGCCAAATCAGGCAGCAATAACACCTGCTCTGCTTTCATTTTGTACCTGATAGGCTCAGAGTGAATTGCTTATGTTTGCTTGAACTAGAGTGGAATAACTAACTCTGCCAGATTTAGAAAGCCCTCTTTAAGCAGTCTCAATTTATATCGTTTTAAATATCACCAAATCATCTGACCCTGTGTCTGAATGCTTCTTTATGAGTATACACTATGAAATGATATTCTTCTTTTTGAAAACGGGTTTGGGTGATGAACACTTTACATTTAATTGACTCTGTTGCATAATAGAAGTTTAGATGTTATACAGTAGATTAAGGATTTAAGAATAAGCTTAACAGATTTTAATCTATAGGAATGGATAAATCTCAAATACAGAGTTTCAAACATCAATAAAATATGTTTTTCTCTAGCACACATGAATGTGTACACAGCAGTAGAGAAAATGTTGTCTTCCAATGAAGGAAGAGTAAACATATTGATGATTGGACCAACACATTTAACTATCTTTAAGCAATTGTAAAAGGCAGAATTTGTTTTTTGGTTTCACATATTATCTCCTGACCTCTTCCTCAGGTTCAGCCAGCGTATGGAGGATTTCCCTCCTGTGTATAACCGCCGGCCCAGCTGTGACACTCTGGCGTTGGCTATGTGTGACCCGGGCCTGATGCGCAGAGACAGCAGTGAGTGTGAGGAAGACAGCCTGCCTGAAGTCTACACGGACAGCGGCCTGTCCACACTCGGAGGCTACGACTCAGAGCAGGAGGTCAAAGGTCTAGAAGAAGAGGACAGGAGGGAGGAGAAGACAGGGGAGGAGGACAACCATGACAGCATGAATGAACACAACTCTGACACTGATGTAAGACAATAAGAGACACAACATGCCCATCAATACTGTAGCAATATGTGTTTTAGTCTAGATAAACGGTTGGCAACACTTAGGAAATAAAGTAGTTTTTCTTAATTTTGGTGATATTTTCTAGTGGAAAAATATCTATTAATTAATGTCTGATTCTGTGCATGTACATCACAGCCAGCAGATACTCTGGACGGTGAGTCTGCTTTCGGGTCAGACAGCAGCTCAGTTTTGGACTGGAACCCTGAATCCATTAGTGTGGTCAAACCCCCGACCACCAGAAAAGCCCTCAGTGCCATCAGTGTTCAGGTGAGAATATGTGACAGCTACTGGCCAGATTTCATGTTGATAATCATAGATTTCTTTCACTGAAATTAGATTTTGGGATTTGTTTTCAGGAAACACGTTATAGTTTTTAGCTCCCACACACCATTAGAGTCTAGCAATTGATCAGTTTGCCCTCTATTAATCAGAAAAACTGTTGTGTTATGTAAAATTAGAAACTCTAGCTGCTGTCAGTCGGGCTTTAGATTTTATTTTATGTATTTTTTAACATAGCCTGTCCTGCAACGGTACATAAGTCCCTCATTTCCTTCACTGAAGAGAGTTGATGATAGGCCAAGATGCAAATAAGAAAAGCAGCAGTTGAAAAGCGGTCAATGCTGAGGACAAAATATATTCATACAACATATTTTGTTAAATTTAACATGGCATAAATGTGCAGAATACAAGTGTTGCATTAGTGCCTCCCTTCCCTACCTGCACTCTGCCTGTCTCTCCAGAAGGAGGACAAGGACAGCGCTGACCTGGGCTACATGACGTCAGAGAAGGCCTACAGGATCGTGTTGGCAGGAGACGCAGCTGTGGGGAAGTCCAGCTTCCTGCTTCGTCTCTGCAAGAATGAATACAAACTGAACTCCAGCGCTACACTGGGTGAGCTAGAGAGAATAAAACCAACGTTTGGAAATCTTGTGTTCAAATAACTTTATTTATAGCTTTATTTTCTAACTTAATCCTCATTGACCTGTCAAATAATGTCACCCAAGAATTGCCATCTGACTGGTTAATGATTAATTTCTGCACATAGTGACATGTAGTCATAGCTACAGTATATATTCAGTAATCTGATCAGCCACTGAGCAAGGGCGTGACTACTTATTAAACTGTGTTCCAGTTTTGTGCCAGCATGGAAGTGTGACTTAACATGCTGTGTCTCCTTTGTGTGTTCAGGAGTGGATTTCCAAATGAAGACACTAATCGTTGATGGAGAGCCCGTCTTACTACAACTATGGGACACTGCGGGACAAGAGAGGTGTTTGTTGGATACAATTTCATTGCACCAATATTCATTATAATATATATTTCATCTATTTATTTATAGATGTGTTTTTAAGAGCCTATTATTATTCTGTGCTGCAATTTTTTAAATGTAAAACGTATATACACACACACACACACACACACACACATAAGCAGACCTCTTGTATTTATACAGTTTTTTTGTGTATTTTGAACCCTTTCCTCCCTCCTCTCAGGTTTCGCAGCATTGCAAAGTCGTATTTCCGCCGTGCAGACGGTGTGTTGCTGCTGTACGACGTCACCTGTGAGAAGAGCTTTCTCAATGTTCGAGAGTGGGTGGACATGATCGAGGTAATGGCTTCTGCTAAAGAGTTGCTGACTGATAATGTTTGTATTTAGCAAAGATAAGTCACAGAATTGATCAGAATAGAGTGAAAATGAAATCTATCTACTCTTCTGATATCTCAATTCGTACCGGCAGCATTTCTGTTTTTATAAGATGTGAGTTAATGTTCATTTGAATTTCAAACACAATGCTCATGATGGTTTCTCTCTTTGTTACACGCAGCAGATATGTAAGTGTTGGATGTGCATTGTTTAGATTGTGTCCTGCTGTTAAACTGTGGGCATGTTGACATTTCTGTGATTTTCTATTTTGCATGCTGTATGTGTATGTCATGTACTGTCTCATAAAATGCCCTATGGACAGGCCGTCGTGCTTAACGTCAAATCAGTGTTTTGGTCTTTGATGGTTATTAGTTAATGTATTCTGTGTAATCACCAAGTCAGTACAACAATATATCAGTCAACACTATTGAGGTTATCTGCAATATTTGGATTTCTAATGTATTTATTGCTGTTTAACCTTGTTCAATTATTTTTGTTTGCATAGCAGGATGTGTCCCAGGAAGATATTCCCATCATGCTTGTGGGTAATAAATGTGATCTTAGACAAGATGGCACTAACTGTGTCCCTACAAGCTATGGAGAGAAACTGGCCATGGTAATATCAAATAAACACCCACTCACTTTACTAAACTTAAAGTCTATTTTAATGAACTAACTTTAAACATTTGGTACACCACCTAGCCCCTTACTCCCCACACTGTCCTAGTTTAATCCAAATATCCAAAACCTTAATCTTAATGTCTTCACCCAACAGACCTACAACACTCTGTTCTGTGAAACTAGTGCCAAAGACGGCTCTAACATCCTGGAGGCCGTGCTGCACCTCGCCAGGTGAGACACTGTTTCGGAAGAATGCACATCACACAACCAGGACGTTTGTCTTAGTCTATAAGTATTTTACTCCTCAGCAGACATTTCAGATGTTAAATATAGGTGTAGTTATTTTATAGACTTGCTTGTATTTATTAGCTGTTCCAGAGGACAGGTGTTGTATATGCAGGTCTGCCCGCATGGCTTAGTGGGATACTAAGATTAACCATAGCTGAGAAAAATGATTTGTTCAAGGTTAAAGTTCAATAATAATACAAAAAAAGAATAAGGACCTCCTTGTACTGTGTGCATTATAAAACAGACAATGCCCTGTAATGTTGTCATTTGCTGCCCTCTGGTGTGTAAAGAAGAACTGCAAAGGAAAACTAATATGGAGGTCAAATGTGCAGTTTTCTTGTGAATTAACATAAATTATGTTTACACTCAGTTTTACTCACTTTGTTGTTGTTTCTTAACTCTTGCATTGTCTACAACTATGTTACTTGCATACATTCTTGTTTTCTGTGATCTTGGTTTTCATTGATTTGAGTGATCTTTTACTTGTTTGATCTATAATATCTCAAAAATAGTTTCAAATGTCTATTTAGTTTTTCAAAGATGATGTCTTTAAATGTCTGGTTTTGTCAGTTCAAAACCAAAAGGTATTTAATCAAGCACAATATAAAACAGAAAAGCAGGCTCCTTTAAAAGCTGAAAACAGCATTTTCTGATATTCTGCATACAAAGATTACTAACGATGAATAAATCATCATATCATTTCTGATCAGAGAAAGCGATTAGTCCTCATCGTTGCAGCTCTAGTCATATTTGATTAAGATCTATATACTGTAGCTTCTCCGGTGTTGATCTTTTTGACAAGTAATACTGTAAAATATAAATGAACATTACATTTAAAAAAGTTTTTTGTTACATAAATGTCTTATTTCACCTGTTTTCTTTCCGCCCTACAGGCAGGTAACAAAACAGGCTGCTTTTGATGACAAAGATCAGTATCAGTCGCTGCCCAAGTTAGATGCTCCCAGGAAGAAACCCAACTTCTCCTGCTGCACCTGATCACATCCATCTGGACCTCATCACAGATGGAAAAAGGACTACAAATGCAGAAACCTGCCAAAACAGTGTGTGAATAACTAAAACAACTAACATGTGTATAAAGTGAGCAAACAAACATGGGATAACTGCAGAATACCCGCAACTTCTCACTGTTCAGATTTAACTTGTAACATGTATTGAGCTGTTATTTCAGCTTTGTGTCTTACTGTTCTTTATTATATGGATGTTTTATTCAGTGGAACTTCTTGCCATGTGAAAGTTATGTTCAATTTTGTTTTGCTATTACATATATATTTACATAAGTTCCTTCCACATATATGATTTGGTATGCCCAAAGAGACACTGCCATGCTGTGAAGAAACTCCAATCAAATCATGAAAACAGAAAGACAGCTGTGAAAGTGAAGTCAAATGTGTGAGAAGGATTTGAAAGTATTTGAGCATGTTTTTAGTAAGATTAGTATGTTACAATTACACATACAGGTGATGGATGATCGATTTTAGCATTGCGTAATTGTTAAGAATAGACTCTTATCTAACTGTGGCACTTATTGAGTTACCTCATGTAAGTGCCAGTTTGTTTTGATTATGCCACACATAGTGTCAAACTTTATGCAAAGGAACTACATCAATATGAAATGAAGATACTAAGAAGTATGGGAGAACTTAAAGGAAGTACCTCGTCTTGCTCATGAACGATGAGCTCTGGTTCAATGTGTGTTAGTATGAGACTTAATTATACTTGCTCGACCCACTGTTTTTGTTATATTACCCTACAGTGTTACATTTATTTTGACTTTGAAATCGGGATGAATATCATACTGTTATAGAAATTGTGTTTTTAGATGAATGTTTTGCAGATCATTTCCAATTTGCACAAATGCTTTAATTAACCTCTGTATTTTATTTTCTGGTACAACAATAGTAAGGTGTGTATAAGAGATGTGGCAGGTATTATAACCTTA